>LNAC01000438.1:555-70299 GCA_002007465.1 Ailurus styani | reverse complement strand
CAAAGAATATCATAAGAGATGAGGAAGGACACTATATCGTACTAAAAGGATCTGTCCAACAAGAAGATCTGACAATCATAAATATCTACGCCCCTAACATGGGAGCAGCCAATTATATAAACCAATTGATAAAATCAAAGAAACACATTGACAATAATGCAATATTAGTAGGGGACTTTAACACCACCCTTACTGAAATGGACAGATCATCAAAGCAAAAGATCAACAAGGAAATAAAGGCTTTAAATGACACCCTGGACCAGTTGGACATCACAGATATATTCAGAACATTCCATCCCAAAACAACAGAATACACATTCTTCTCCAGTGCACATGGAACATTCTCCAGAATAGACCATATTCTGGGTCACAAATCAGGTCTCAACAGGTACCAAAAGATTGGGATCATTCCCTGCATATTTTCAGACCATAATGCTCTGAAACTAGAACTCAACCACAAGAGGAAAGTTGGAAAGAACTCAAATACATGGAGGCTAAAGAACACCCTACTCAAGAATGAATGGGTCAACCAGGAAATTAAAGAAGAATTTAAAAAATTCATGGAAACAAATGAAAATGAAAACACAACTGTTCAAAATCTTTGGGACACAGCAAAAGCAGTCCTAAGAGGAAAGTATATAGCAATACAAGCCTTTCTCAAGAAACAAGAAAGGTCTCAAGTACACAACCTAACTCTACACCTACAAAAGCTAGAGAAAGAACAGCAAAGAAAGCCTACACCCAGCAGGAGAAGAGAAATCATAAAGATCAGAGCAGAAATCAATGAAATAGAAACCAAAAGAACAGTGGAACAAATCAATGAAACTAGGAGCTGGTTCTTTGAAAGAATTAATAAGATTGATAAACCCCTGGCCAGACTTATCCAAAAGAAAAGAGAAAGGACTCAAATTAATAAAATCATGAATGAAAGAGGAGAGATCACAACCAACACCAAAGAAATACAAACAATTCTAAGAACATATTATGAGCAACTCTACACCAGCAAATTTGACAATCTGGAAGAAATGGATGCATTCTTAGAGAAATATAAACTACCAAAACTGAACCAGGAAGAAACTGAAGACCTGAATAGACCCATCACCAGTAAGGAGATTGAAGCAGTCATCAAAAATCTCCCAACGAACAAGAGCCCAGGGCCAGACGGCTTCCCAGGGGAATTCTACCAAACATTTAAAGAAGAATTAATACCTATTCTCCTGAAACTGTTCCAAAAAATAGAATTGGAAGGAAAACTTCCAAACTCCTTTTATGAGGCCAGCATTACCTTGATCCCCAAACCAGGCAAAGACCCCTTCAAGAAGGAGAATTACAGGCCAATATCTTTGATGAATACGGATGCAAAAATCCTCAACAAAATACTAGCCAATAGGATCCAGCAGCACATAAAAAGGATTATTCACCACGACCAAGTGGGATTTATTCCTGGGATGCAAGGTTGGTTTAACATTCGCAAATCAATCAATGTGATACAAGACATTAATAAAAGAAAGAACAAGAACCATATGATCCTCTCAATAGATGCTGAAAAAGCATTTGACAAAGTACAGCACCCTTTCTTAATCAAAACTCTTCATAGTGTAGGCATAGAGGGTACATACCTCAATATCATCAAAGCCATCTACGAAAAACCCACAGCGAATATCATTCTCAATGGAGAAAAACTGAGAGCTTTTCCCCTAAAGTCAGGAACACGGCAAGGCTGTCCACTATCACCACTGCTATTCAACATAGTACTAGAAGTCCTAGCCTCAGCAATCAGACAACAAAAAGAAATAAAAGGCATCCAAATCGGCAAGGAAGAGGTCAAACTCTCACTCTTTGCAGATGATATGATACTTTATGTGGAAAACCCAAAGGACTCCACTCCAAAACTGCTAGCACTCATACAGGAATTCAGTCAAGTGTCAGGATATAAAATCAATGCACAGAAATCAGTTGCATTTCTATATACCAACAACAAAACAGAAGAAAGAGAAATTAAAGAGTCAATCCCATTTACAACTGCACCCAAAACCATAACATACCTAGGAATAAACCTAACCAAAGAGGCAAAGAATCTGTATTCAGAAAACTATAAAGTACTCATGAAAGAAATTGAGGAAGACACAAAGAAGTGGAAAAACATTCCATGCTCTTGGATAGGTAGAATAAATATTGTGAAAATGTCTATGCTCCCTAGAGCAATCTACACATTTAGTGCAATCCCCATCAAAATATCAGCAATTTATTTCAAAGAAATGGAACAAATAATCCTAAAATTTATATGGAACCAGAAAAGACCCCGAATAGCCAAAGGAATGTTGAAAAAAAAAAGCAAAGTTGGCGGCATCACAATTCCAGATTTCAAGCTCTATTACAAAGCCGTCATCATCAAGACAGTATGGTACTGGCACAAAAACAGACACATAGACCAGTGGAACAGAATAGAGAACCCAAAAATGGACCCTCAACTCTATGGTCAACTAATCTTCGACAAAGCAGGAAAGAATGTCCAGTGGGAAAAAGACAGTCTCTTCAACAAATGGTGTTGGGAAAACTGGTCAGCCACATGCAGAAAAATGAAACTGGATCATTTCCTGACACCACACACAAAAATAGACTCAAAATGGATAAAAGACCTCAATGTGAGAAAGGAATCCATCAAAATCCTCGAGGAGAACACAGGCAGCAACCTCTTCGACCTCAACCGCAGCAACTTCTTCCTAGGAACCTCACCAAAGGCAAGGGAAGCAAGGGCAAAAATGAACTATTGGGACTTCATCAAGATTAAAAGCTTTTGCACAGCAAAGGAAACAGTCAACAAAACCAAAAGACAACTGACAGAATGGGAGAAGATATTTGCAAATGACATATCAGATAAAGGGCTAGTATCCAAAATCTATAAAGAGCTTCTCAAACTCAACACCCATAAAACAAATAACCCAGTCAAGAAATGGGCAGAAGACATGAACAGACATTTCTCCAAAGAAGACATCCAAATGGCCAACAGACACATGAGAAAGTGCTCAACATCACTCGGCATCAGAGAAATACAAATCAAAACCACAGTGAGATACCACCTCACACCCGTCAGAGTGGCTAAAATCAACAATTCAGGAAACGACAGATATTGGCGAGGTTGTGGAGAAAGGGGAACCCTCCTACACTGTTGGTGGGAATGCAAGCTGGTGCAGCCACCCTGGAAAACAGTGTGGAGATTCCTCAAAAAGTTGAAAATGGAGCTACCATAAGGCTCAGCAATCGCACTACTGGGTATTTAACCTAAAGATACAAAGGTAGTGATCCTCAGGGGCACGTGCACCCAAATGTTTATAGCAGTAATGTCCACAATAGTCAAACTATGGAAAGAACCTAGATGTCCATCAACAGATGAATGGATAAAGAAGATGTGGTATATATATACAATGGAATACTATGCAGCTATCAAAAGAAATGAAATCTTGCTGTTTGCAAAGATGTGGATGGAACTGGAGGGTATTATGCTGAGCGAAATAAGTCAATCAGAGAAAGACAATTATCACATGATTTCTCTGATATGAGGAACTTGAGAGTCAGGGTGGGGGGTTGTGGGGGGTAGGGAGGGAAAAATAATGAAACAAGATGGGATGGGGAAGGAGACAAACCGTAAGAGACTCCTAATCTCACAAAACAAACTGAGGGTTACTGGGGGGTGGGAGGGTAGGGATAGGTTGGGTGTTATTGACATTGGGGAGGGTTTGTGCTTTGGTGAATCCTGTGAAAGATGTAAGCCTGATGATTCACAGACCTGTACCCCTGGGGCAAAGAATAAAAAAAAATAAATAAATAAAAATAGAAAAAAATGCTCAATAACAGCAACTAAAAAAAAATAAGATTTGTCTTTGGTGACTAGCATAATGGACAAATGTAGAAATCATGAAAACTTTGAATGTCTCACACAGAGATACATGAAAATGTGTTTTATTTAAATTCAGATACGATATGTACATTTCCAAGGCCAAGATATTTTTGTTGTTGTTGTTTGTTTCCATTCTGCTGGCTTTAGGCTGCTTAAGCTACACTGTAATTTTGTATTGAGGGAAAAGGCACACAGTAGGCAAATTATAAAGGAGAAAGAATATGTAATGTCAGATGGTCATAAATCAAGTTTGGAAAAATACCCAACTAAGAATGTGTTTTTTAATGTCCCTGTCACTTGCAAAAATTTGCATATGTTCAAAGAAATCTTGTGAGTGAGAATATCCCTATAAAAATGTTACAGTCTTCAAATTTATTGTGAAGAAGTAACACCTGGAAAAAATATTTTAATGTTTTCAATGAAAACTCACCAAATGTTTACCTTACGTTTCCAAGACTTAATGTACTAAGTCTTTGGGCATTTATTACCCATACATTTTGAATGTGAAGGCCCGCTACTTCTGCCTGAGACCACATGGGCAAAACATACATTTGTGAGCTGGCACAGTTCGAATATCATGATTCATTGATCTCTGAAGGAAGAAATCGTGTTTTATTTCTGCAAAGAGAGAGAGAGAAAGCATGAAAGCCAGAACAAAAATAGTAACTTTTTAATGTTTTTTTTTCTTCATGGATTTCTGAACTCTGTAATGGATACCTTCCATGAGTCCTTTAAAAAGGGATTTTTTGTTAGCCAGAGAAACTTTCCATTGGCTTTCTTGCTTGCCAAAGTTAATAAGACCTCCTGACATGATATGTGCTTGCCCAGTAATAACAGACTCTGCATCTAACAGTTTAGCTGCATGTAGAAAAGCAGCTGAAATCCTATGTTCACTTTACCACTTGTACTTTAACCTAAATTCTGCTTTCCTTCCTTTTTCAAGAGTCATTGAGATTTATTACTTGAATCGCTATACAATGAACTAGACTGGAAAAGAAATGTCAGCTACTTGACAACAAGCTGTGCAGGAATCCTCTTCAATGTTTACTTCTAAGATATTCTGCTAGTGAATAGGAAAACTGGTCAGTGTGGAAAGTTACAGAAGCTCAGGAGATTGGGATAAATGCTGATAAAATACAAAGTCAACAGCCCTGATCATAGAATGATTTCTTTCCTCAACTTCCATTCCTTCAGAATTCTCTTCCCCAATCCGAAAAAGAATGTTCTGTGGTTCTTTTGTTCTGGTTTCCATCTTCAAGTTTCCAGTCTTTTGCTCTTGCAGCTGGTATGTCCTTCTTCCCAAGTTCTCCTAGCATCTTCTTTCCCTCTATCACAAATTTGCTGAAATCTCAGCACCCCACGGGAAGACTTGGAAACACCTGGACAAACATCTTCTTTCTCACTCAACTCCCTTGGGTGTTGCCCACACACTGTGTGAATAAGATGATTTCACAGCACAAACCAAGCTGTCCTAACCATAAAGTGTGTCTGACTATGTGACACACACACACACACCATAGAACCAGTGACTTCAGCATTACAGGGAATGCTTTTTCAGGTGGTGAATAACCTTCTAATGTTTTCTCTTCCAAAAAACAAGCCAGAAGGACCAAGCAATAAAAGAATTTAAGAAATAAAAAGGATTCCCCACCTGCCATACAAGCCATTTCCAAAGAGAAGTTTTCTGCACCCAGTAGTTTCCTGAGAATTCAACTGAAGGAGGTACAGATACAAACAAAAGAACAACAATTAGAGACGTGGGCATATAGACAATAAGACTTTTAAGAGAGAAACAGAAACATCTCTGCGAATGAGTGTTCAAGATGACATAAACAGAAATTCTGGAACAGATGTTTATGGATCAGAACCAGCACTTATTGATCAGGACGTGGTTGACTATTAGGAAGTCACACCCAACTTGCAGAAGGGAGAGATAATTTCAGTTGGGCCATGAAAGATTTAGTTCCCTGCTCTATCAGTTTCCTATTGCTGCTGTAACAAATTATCACAGATTGAATGGCTTAATACAGTAGCAATTTATTACCTTACAGTTCTGGGGGTCAGAAGTTTGAAATGAGTGTTACTTGTCTAAACTCAAAGTGTTGGAAGGGATACAGGGCTGCATTCTTCTGGAGGCTCTCAAGGGAAATCTGTTTCTTACCTTTTCCAGCTTCAGAGGCTTTTACTGACACCCATCCTTTATTTTCCCCCATAGTTTTAGCATAGTATCTGGTGAGAGGTGGCCATTCCAGTGCATGCCATGGACTTTTGGGGGGAACAAGACTGAGTACAGGCAGTTGTAGAGGTTCTTTGAGGAGTTTGTTAAGTATAGAAATCATCCTCTGAGTTGTCCCAGAAAAGCTTGCAAGTTACTCAACAGAATGGATGTTATGGTGGAAGGAAAATTCAGGCAAGAGCCAATATAATTTGAGTTATGACTGTGATCTTTGGGTCTTAAAGAAACTTAAGTTACATGTATATAGTCCATTCCTGAGTTTGAGTTCAGGCATTCTCAGCTAACCTATTCTGTTTTAATCTTTATAAGCCCTAAATTCTATAATCCATTTAGATATTGCTAACAATTTTTCTTTCTTTTGTTTTTAAATTTTCTTTATTTGAGAGAGACAGAATAAGCATGGAGGGAGGAAGGCAGAGGGAGAAGAAGGCTCCCTGCTGAGCAGGGATGATGCCCCCCACCCCACCCCCCACCCCAGCAATGCAGGACTCCATCTCAGGAACCTGGGATCATGACCTGAGTTAAAGGCAGACACCCTTTTTTCCTTTCCTTTCTCTTTCTCTTTCTTTCTTTCTTTCTTTCTTTCTTTCTTTCTTTCTTTCTTTCTTTCTTTCTTTCTCTTTCTTTCTCTCTTTCTTTTTTTCTCCTTCCTTCCTTCCTTCCTTCCTTCCTTCCTTCCTTCCTTCCTTCCTTCCAGATTTTGTTTATTTATTTGGCAGAGAGAGAGCCCTAGACATGCGCACAACCTGGGGGAGAGGCAGGCAGATGGAGAAGCGGGGGTAACCCAATGTGGGACTCAATCCCAGCACCCTGAGATCATGACCTGAGCTAAAGACAGTCACTTAACCAACTGAGCCACCCAGGTGACCCGAAGGCAGACACTTAACTGAGCTACCCAAATGCTCTGCTACCAATAATTTCTTGCCCCAGATAAATCCCGGTTGAACATGCTAGTACATTGTGGTGTTGAGGTTAAGCAGTCTCTGTAGATAGCACCCATTACAGAGACAGTCCAGCAGTTACTCCTGTTTGGGTGAATCATACCTGGCCTGAATGGTTCAAAAGTGTCATGATGTAAGAGCTGTATTATTCTAGTTTGCTGGATATCAAAAAATATATTCTACCCTTGACTTACTGTTAAGTATTTTCAAATTATTTGTGTACATATTCAATTTAGAATATTACTTTCTTCTATAAAACCATTAATTTACACTTTTAAAACTGCTTTATTGCAGTATAGTTGATATACAAAGAATACATATTTAATGCATACAATTTGATGATTTTGTACCATGTGGGATAACATCATGACAAGGTAATAGACATATGCAACATCTCTCAAAGTTTCTTTGAATCTCCCCCATCTCTGCTTTTTTGATGGAAAGATGCTCAAGACCATTAATTTACAGGTTCTATCAGAAGCTATCGTTTGATGAAAATCAAATGCACAATGAGATAGAACCTCAAACTGGCTAGAGCGACTATTACCAAAAAATCCCCCAAAATAAGTGTTGGTGAGGATGTAGATAAATTAGAATTCTTGTACAGCATTGGTGGGAATGTAAAATGATGGAACAGCTATGAAAAGCAATATGGATGTTTCTTAAAAAATTAAAGATAGAACTATTATATGATACAGCAATCCTACTTCTGGATACCAAAAGAAGTGAAATCAGGATTTCAAAGGGATTGTGCTTCCATGTTCATTGCAATATTATTCACGATAGCCAAAATATGGAAATAATCTAAGTGTCCCTCCACAGATAAGCTAAAAAATTATATACATACAATGGAATATTATTACTAAGCCTTAAAAAAATCCTGCCATTTGTCACAACATGGATGGTTCTGGGGGATATTATGCTAAGTGAAAAAAGTGTCACGGAAGAACAAATACTGTAGGATTCCCCTTATATGAGGTATCTAAATTAGTCAAATTCATAGAAGTAGGGAATATTTAATTTGTGTTTCAGTGTTCCATATACTCATGGATATGTGGTTAAATTTTGTATACGTGATCCTTAATGTGATGGGAAAATAAATTTATCATAAATCATCTATCACATCATCTATAATACTGTTAGGTAATCCATTGTTAGAAATACATTCCTTTGTGTTAGACAATTTTTTTTATAATGCACATACTTCTAAGAAATGTGGTTCATTGCGTTTTTGTTAATATTAAGTCATATCCTTTATGAATTCCTTAGATGGTAACTACTTTGCAATGAAGTTACTGTGGAATTATGAATTTTATATAAGAAGGGAAGTACTAATTTAGAGCATTGAAGGAGGAATTCTGTTGGAATGTAAGAGGATACAATATTTCTTAAAGAGTGGTTGATATTTGAGTTGGAGAAAGAGATGGAAAGGAAAGAAGTATCAAATATGCCAAGGTGAATAGACTCCAAGTATGATCTTTGTTCAATAATTTTTCCTTGAGGGCACCTGGGTGGCTCAGTGGGTAAAAGCCTCTGCCTTCGGCTCAGGTCATGATCTCAGGGTCCTGGGATCGAGCCCCACATCGGGCTCCCTGCTCAGTGGGGAGCCTGCTTCCTCCTCTCTCTCTCTGCCTACTTCTGATCTGTCAAATAAATAAATAAAATCTTTTAAAAAATAATAGTAATTTTTCCTTGAGCATCCCTGCGTGAAGAGTTTACCACGGTACTTGTTTTAAGAACCAGTGATGTGGTATTTAAAATTTTGGCAAATGAAGAAGCTAATGGTAGTATGGATGGGAATAAACTTATTTTCCCATCACATTAAGGATCACATATACAAAATTTAACCACATATCCATGAGCATATGCTGGTATGGAAGGCTGAATTTGGTTTAGTGTTTGCTGGCTCAATGATTATGAGAATATCCACAGAAACCCTTATAAAATTGTCCACGTGATTCTCTTCAGTGAGGATTCTGGCTATTTGCATTCTTTAGTATTATAATTCATCTTCAGTGGCAAAGAAAATCGTTTCTAGGTTTCAGACTTGCCTTTTAGAGAACTAAACATTTTTCTTATGTTATTAAGATGTTAGGTATTTTTGGAGGTCAGCATAAAATCTTTTTACAAGTGGAGGGAGTTGGGATCATGGGACATATATAAACAAAATCTATCAAACTCCCATTAAAAAATGTGAGTTTGTTTATAAAGAAATTCCCACCTTACAAACTGTTTGTATTTTATTTATTTTTATTTATTTATTTTTTAAAGATTTTATTTATTTGTCAGAGAGAGAGGGAGAGAGCACAAGCTGGCAGAGCGGCAGGCGGAGGCAGAGAGAGAAGCAGGCACCCCGCTGAGCAAGGAGCCCAATGCGGGACTCCTCGTTGGCTTATAAATTGATGAGCTCATGTTTGTAAAGTAATACATCTTTGAGGGACTCTTCTTCTTCACAGGAACTGTTTAGTAAAGCTGAATGTCTATTTTGTTTATGTCTAGTGACTGCAATTTCATTTCTAGGTATTTCCCTTTGGGAAACGCTGCATGTGTTCAAGGGAATTAAGACTGTTGCAGCAATGTTTGATAGATAAAAATTGGAGATCTAAAGGTATACCAGCAGGAACAGGGATAAATTGTATAGTCTATTGATTCAATTGAATATTATATAATTGTTACAAATAATGAAATAGAGGCTAATGGCTACAGGTGTCAACAAGGACCTTTCTGATTACATAATGTTGTAGTAAGCCCTTTACTCAATACCATTTATATAAAGTTTAAAAACCTGAGGACAACCATATTTTATTTATGGACAAACTGTAAGAGGTAAAATAATCCCCACTTAAACTGCAGTGTTCTTAGACTCACGCTTTAGCCTTTGTGGTTACACCTGCTCATAAGCACCTCGCCTTTTTCAGTAGTACGGGGTGGCAAATTATGGTGCCATGGGTGGCTCACCTTTTTTTTGTGAACAAAGTTTAATTTTAATATAGACTGCCCACCTTTTTGTAGATAAAGTTTTGTTGAACCAGAGCCATGCTCTTTCCTTTATGTGAATTATTTGTGGCTTCTTTCATGCTATAATGGCAGAGTTGAGTAGCTGTGGCAGAGATGGGCCCACGAGTCAAGAATTTTTTCTGTTGGCCCTTTAAGAAAAAGCTTATTAGTGTGACTGATACACGTTAACACCACTTCTTCATCTTAGACCTTGAGCTGGTTGGTCCCTGGAGATCCAATTGGGCTTAGTGGTTCCTGCCCTCGGGAGCTTAGACTAATAGAGATATGAAATCAGTTCCATGAAATAGTTTATACTCCAAGGAGGAGTATTTAAAACACAATGAAGTGGAAGATAATTTTTTCTCCAAGGTTGGAAAAAAACAAATAAATGAAGATGGTATGTAAAGTGCCTGGCTTTTGATAGGATTTCAGTGTTGTGGGTTTACTATTTTACCTAGATTCTCATTTGTAACTGACATCATCCTTTGATAATGAAGGAGAGCAAAGAAATGGAGGGAAGAAAAGGCAGAAGAAGAACATTTAGAAGAGGGGAAAGTTGAAAGTGTATTAAGTAATGGAAGATAAGGAATGACCACCACTTTTTAAGTTTTTTTTTTTTTACTGGTTAATACAGAATCAACAAAACTATTTTTAAAAGATTTTATTTATTTATTTGACACACAGAGAGAGATCAGATCACAAGTAGGCAGAGAGGCAGTCAGAGAGAGGAGGAAGTAGGCTCCCTGCTGAGCAGAGAGCCCGATGCAGGTCTTGATCCCAGAACCTTGAGATCATGACCTGAGCCGAAGGCAGAGGTTTAACCCACTGAGCCACCCAGGCGCCCAACAAAACTATTTTTGAAATAGGTCTTTTCTTATTAAAGATGTAAAGTGGGGGTGCCTCAGTGGCTCAGTCGGTTAAACATCTGCCTCTATCTTAGGTCATGATCCCAGGGTCCTGGGATTGAGCCCTGCATCAGGTTCTGTGCTCTATAGGGGAGCCTGCTTTTCCCTTGCCCCCCATTCTTGCTCTTGCTCACTCTGTCTCTCTCTGTCTCAAATAAATAAAATCTTTAAAAAAAGATGATGTAAAGTGATCATTTTTATCAGAAACATTGATTTCCCTAATGCTGCTAACTCTAAATGAAGTGAATTAGATTTCTCAAATTATTTTGCTTGAGCTTTCCTGATAATATTTTCTGGAACATACATGCCTATAGATTGTAAATTGTAAATATGGCTTATTCATAGTATGCCAATTAATGTTTTGAAAAAAATCCTCTTTCTTATGAGAAAACACATCTGTTACCTTAGTCTTAAGGTAAAAAAGTATAGATAAGTTTTCATCATAATTATTACCATTTTATTTACTGAGTTCCCAAGGCCTGTTCAGTCCTCTGCAGAGCATGTTTAACTCCCTGACTTATCCATTTATAACTATTTATCCATTTACCAAGTTCTTACTTTGTTACTGCTATTTTTTTTCATTTTTTGTTTTGTTCACCCAACATAGATAACAGCTTTCAGAGATGATAACTAGCTGTAATTTAATGTAAAAAAAGTAGCTAAAATATCAAATTCCTTTTTAAAAAAGATTTATTTATTTCAGAGAGAGAGAGAGAGAGTGGGGGGGAAGGGGCAGAGGGAGAGACTCTCAAGCAGATTCCCCTCTGAGTGTGGAGCCAAGGGAGTGGGGGGGTCCATCTCACAACCCTGAGATCATGACCTGAGCCAAAACAAGAGTTGGACACTTTACTGATTGTGCCACTGAGGTGCCCCTAAAATAAAAAATTTCTAAACCACATCTTATAGTACAATAGTGGCAGTATATTCTTTTTCTTTCCATGGACATTCACTAGTCAAAGTAAAAATATTTTGAAAAGGAGGCAGCATTAAGGAGGGTACTTTTGCTGAGGACAGGGTATTGCATATAAGTGATGAATCACTAAATTCTACTCCTGAAACTAATATTACACTGAATGCTAACTAACTGGAATTTAAATAAAAACTTGAAATTAAAAATAGAAAAAATAAAAAGGCAGCATTTTTATGTCTTGGGGAATTCTATCATAGAAAATGCACATTTCCTATAGTATATACTTGGGCCTTAATAAAGCTGTTAAATGATTATTTTTCAGGTACACCATACAATAAAATTAAGAGTATGAGGACGTGAGGAAATACTTACAAAGGAGGCAAGTGAAAAGATTTATAAGATTACCTATCACTTAAAAAAATGATTAGAAATACTTTGGGTATTTTATTGAAGACAAGCTTGTGACTTGCCCTCTTTGGGGAAAAGAATGAAACCTAAGGTAATGAAAAAAACATTAGCCTTCCCATCTTAAACTGTTCTTCGAAGCTGGGTTATATGTCAAATTCATTTTAAGACTACCATTGGCCTTCAGCTCCACCAAAAGACCACCAGAAAAATGTGTCCAGCAACCCTGAGTTGATTCAACTATGGTAAGGAAGAATGCCTGTGTGATGGTTGTTAGCAGGCTGTACAAAGGGAATTCTTGGGACAGAGGATGAAAGGCTTTATATGAATTGAAGGTGATGTTGCCTGGCAGGAAACTGGACTTGGGCAGAGTTTATAACAAAATAACTTTGGTTTGGTGGACATGGTAGATCGAGGGTCTGGAAGTGAGCTATTAGGTTTTAAGCTATTTTGGTTGGTTTGTAGATTTATCTTCCAAAGCAATTTATCTTCTGTAGCAAGCAGCTTGGTTGCTTTTGGCCAGTCTTCATTATGTTGAACACAGAAACAGGGAAATATATTTACTCCTCAAATATTTTATCCCAAGAACAGTAAATTATGTTAGTTTTATCTCTCATTACAAATAACTTAACATGAACTCCGAGACCGGACATAGCCAGTTATTTTTCTTTCAGGATAACTGTGTTGCTAAGTTTGGTTTATTCTTTGATCATGATGAGATCTCGAATATCTCCTGTGCTCCTCTCATTCTTTTGGTCCTTACAGTATTATATTCTGTCTCCCTTTAAAATAGTCCACCCCCATTTTTTATTAATTTATTTGTTTCATCTCTTCTGTTTTTCCAGCAGTGTGCTAGGTGCCAAGTACCTAAGGCTGAATGAGCATAATCTTGGATGAGACAACCATGCAAACAAATAGTTATAGAATGTGCTATTGAGACATTTTGCAGAGGGTACACAAACAGGCTGTGGGGTGGTTGCACAAAGTTTTTTTTTTTTTTAAGGTTTTATTTATTTGTCAGAGAAAGAGAGAGCACAAGCAGTGGGAGTGGCAGGCAGAGGCAAAGAGAGAAGCAGGCTTCCCACTGAGCAGGGAGCCCGATGTGGAACTCAATCCTAGGATCCCCTGGGATCATGACCTTAGCTGTAGGCAGACACTTAACGACTGAGCCACCCAGGCGTCCCCAAAGTGGTTTTATATAGAAACTAACCCTTGATCACAGTTTCAAGGAATAAGGAGAAAGAGAGAGAAAGGAAGGAAATTGTAGATTTAAAAAACAGATGTGAAAGTCTGGGAAACTGCCCACTCACCAGAATGACAACTTAAAATATCTACAAGTATTACTCTTTTTAATTTTTCTGTTTTTATTATTATGTTCAGTTAGCCAACATACAAGTATTACTTTATATAGGAATATTTCATTCTTGCTTACATTTTTTGGACATAGGTCTCATTTCCCTAATAAAAGTTAAAGGATCTTGTTCATACAAAATCTTTTTATATCCCTTATGTTACCTAGATCTGTATCTAGAAATCAGGCAAAAAATACTTTGATTTATTTATACACAGTACGTGAGAAGACTAGGAGGAAAAATACTGCAGGTTGAATTATTTAACCAGTTTAACAAATTACTGTTTCTTTAACAGAATTTTCGGTGGGTAGAAAACATTTGGGTGATTCCCATAGTAACTCAAGCAAGTAGCTCTCCTTGGTTCTGCAATTTATGATTGTTTCCAACATTCAGGGCCAGATTATTAATAACATCAATTATTATTATTAAAAACCTAACTCAAAAACATACTTGCCTGATAGTTATGCTCAGTAACTTTGTGTGGAATGTATTGTATTAGTCTGTAGGACTGCCATAACAAAATACCACAGAGTAGGTGGCTTAAACAACAGAACTTGATTTTCTAACCCTTTTGGAAGCTAGAAGTCCAGTATCAAGGGGTTGGCAGGTGAGGTTCCTCCTGAGTCCTCTCTTCCTGGCTTGTAGATATTTACCTTCATTCTGTGTCCTGTCCTCACATGGCCTTTTGTCTGTGGTGAGCAGCCTTTGGTCTCTCTGGGTATCTCCCTATTCTGCTCTTTTTATAAGGATACCCAGTTAGATTGGATTAGAGTCCATCCTAATGGCCTCCTTTTTACCTAATTATCTCTTTAAAGGCCCTGTCTCCAAGTACAATCACATTCTAAGGTATTGGAGGTTAGGACTTCAACTTTATGATTTGGTGGGACACAGCTCATTCCATAACATAAGTGTTATGGTGTAGTGGCTATTACTGCTTGTATATTTCTTGCTATGAACTTTTGAGTTATCTTTTTCATTAAAAAAAAAGCTTTTTTCTTAATTTGGTTGGGGTGCTTTCAATTTGTAGACTAATTGAAGGAAAATTAATACCTCGTGCTATAAATCTTGTGTAAGAATAGGTAGGTTTTTCTTTTGATCAAACATTTTTCTGTTTTTCAGGAGCATTGTGAAGTTTTTTCTTAGAAGTTTTTTCATTTTTCTTGCTAATTATCACTGAACTTTATTATCTTGTTTGAACATATTGTGTATATTCTCTCACATGATGCTTTTGAAATCATTGTGGTATTTATCGAAGGCTATTTTTCATTGAAGACATAGTTTGTAGTAGTTTTGATGTTTACTCTCTTCATTTTTTCAATTTCTATAATGCAATCATCTGTAAGTAATGTTAAATTAGTGTCTTTTCCCTCAAGTTGTAGGACACATTCTTTCTCTCTTCTTTTTTTCTTTTTTTAAGATTTTATTTTTTATTTATTTGACAGGAGAGAGAGATTACAAGTAGGCAGAGAGGCAGGCAGAGAGGAAGAAGCAGGCTCCCTGCTGAGCAGAGAGCCTGATGTGGGGCTCGATGCCAGGACCCTGAGATCATGACCTGAGCCAAAGGCAGAGGCTTTAACCCACTGAGCCACCCAGGCGCCTCTCTTTCTCTCTTCTTTGTCTAAGTGTGTTATGTAGAAGCCAGTTATCATCTTCTAGTGTTTTCCTATTAAGCTTGATGCTGGATTTTGTATTTATAAATTACTAGAAAGCATTCATCTGTTATATTATGAATGACTTTAATCCACAATACTTGCTGAAACATTTGATAAAATTTAATATCTATCTCAGTTATGTATCAATGCTAGTCCAGATGTCATACAGTCTTTCTGTGCTCAGACAAATGGAATGTTTCTAGTTGTAATTTTGTGTGGATGAATAGAGGTATTTTAGCTCTTATAAATGGGGAAGCGGTATGGTCTTGCCTCCTAGAATCACATGGAGAGCAGTTTCTTGTCTCTTGCTATGCATGACAGATTCAGCTTTCATACCTACACAGTCCCTGAAGTGCCATCCCATATATAATGGTTATAGGGCCATCTGGGTTGTAATACTTTAGTCTCTGCTTTTGTTGTGAGTTTCCTCTACTTCTGTAACATGAATATTTTTACTTGTTTTTTTGGGTGTGACTTTGTACTTTTTAATATTTAAAAAAATTTCCTATTTTGGTGTGGAAGGAGAGATATCTGAGTAATGACTCCTTTACCTTTACCCAAGCATCCTGTTCTCTCTCAGTGCATTGTTAATGCATAACATTAACGTAACATTAAGTTATTGTGCAGCTTTTATCCAAAGGTGGGTAGCCCTGGTCTACCCAAGAATTTTGAAACAAAAATTTTCTCTTTTCAGTCAGGCCATGTGGAATAGTGAAAATTCCCTAAGCTTTCAAGCCAGTAAGACTTGAGATCGAATCCCAGTTTTGCAACTCAATTGTTTGGTAATCTATTTTAGGACAAATTATTTAACTCCATTAATATCAAGTTTACAAAATGAAAATGATGATTGTGATCATTGCTTTAAGAACTAAATAAGATAATAAATATAAAATGCTTCTCGAATAATAGAGTTTCAATAAACTTTGTCGTCATCCCTTACTCCCCAAAATGAATTAATTGGATATGTGTATATGATAAATAACTACGTTTTAATAGATACCCATTTTACATTCTTAGGCAAGTGAAAAACATTTCAAACTGGGAATGATTAAGACTAACATTGCAACTTACAGGTTGGAAATTTATTCCTGACAGTCTTACTTGTTTTGGAGAATATCTTTTCTCATGTTTTTTAATAGAAAACAATTTCATTTTCGTGTGTGAGAGAGAGAGGCAGAAATTACTAGAAATCTGACTGGAAAGATGAATAATACAATTATCATAGCCAACAGACATAGACACTTTAGAATTTGTTTCTTGTATAACATAGACATATTAGTGATCCCTAAAGCTCCTTTACTTCTAATATTCTCTGAAGCTCCTATGGTAATCTAGTTCACCCCCTTCCTCTTGCTTACAAGGAAACTGAGTCCCAGAGAATACAGAGTGGCCAAGACCACATGTAGTAGTTTGCTAGTAGCAGAATAAACTGGAAGGCCGGGCTCTTAACTCCTCCGCATGTTTGAGGTTTCTCAGAGCCAGTGTTTCTACTGAAGACAGGAAACCCAAAATATTTGTCTATAAAAGAGCTGGCTAAACTTTCCCCCATGGCCTGGCAATAGTAGACATATTTATTAGAATTGTCAGTTCTCTTATTTCTTATATGGATATACTACAATTTATAATTCTAGGGTCATTTATATTCAGGGATGGAGATGGATGGACAGATTCCTATCATTTCAGATTTTTTGCAGAAAAATCTGTACTCCATAACTTGATCCTGACCAAGATAAAATAAATAGTGAACTAAATCTTAATAGGTAATTTTATTTACCATTCATTTTGATGTTGCTTAAGACACATTAGAAATTTGTATATTGGCTAAATCATTGTCATAAAATCCAGCATAGAGAAGCCAAAATTACCTCTTCCATCTTCTCTTCAAGACAAAATCAGTGGAAGTGTATCTGTCCAAATGTTTTCAAACATTTTGTATTCAACATAGTCTAACATTTTCCTAAATTAAGTGTTAAATAAAACAGATTGCCAAAGTATGTAACTTTATTATCAGCAGTAAGTGCAAAACCTAGCAATAATAAAATCTATTTTTTTTCTTTTTACTTTTATTCCCACCATCCCCTTTCCCACAAAGAAGAGACTTTCCAATCTGGGAAACTCAAGCACAGGACTTTAGAGTGACTTTCTTTCCATCCTACGTCCCCCCCTCATATTTCTACATACATGAACATGCACATAAAACAAACTGCTCTTCATAGTTCTCAGCTGGGTGTTTCTCCCATTAAGTTCCATTACAGAAAGTGCCATATTTTTGACTATGCAAGTTATCACCTGTAGCAACTGCTTGAGACATAAAAATAAAAAAGAAAGGATAAATTTCAAAAGCCATGTTTTTACTCCTGGAACATTCTATTTTGTTGACTGCTTCTCAAGTGTGTGGACCGTGGACATATACATATTTTAAAAAGGAATCTGTGATTTTACTAAGGATAAACTCCAGACCATAAAAACTATAGGAAAATATATTCTTGTTTGACATCTCTGAATTCATGGCCTTACTTTTAATAAGATTCCTAGCCTAGATTATTGGTTCATTAACTCATTCACTCAATAAATTTTACCGAGTACCTCTATCTGCTAAAGCCACTATTTTAGGCCCTGGGGACACAGCAAGAAAAGAATCCTGCCCTCACGAAACTTGCATTTTAGTTGAGGGAGTCATAGAAGATGTGAATATATAGTTTGTTAGCCAGTAGTAAGTATTTTGGAGAAAAGCAAATTAGGGAAAGAAGACTGATGGCATTTGAAGGAAGGATTATAGTTTTAAGTAGGTTGGGGGGAAAGGCCTTATTGGGAGGTGATTTTTAGGAAAGGCTTGAAGGAAATGAAACAGCCAGGTTTTCAGAGTTCTGGGGAGAAGAGGGTTCTGCTCATTTGAACAAAGCAGTAACAACATAGATGTTTCTCTAAACCTCCAGGCTGATTCAGTTTGACAGATATGCTTTTGAGGTGATTACCAGACCACTTGAAGTTAGTTTCCTTCTCTCCAAGGGAATTGTCCAAGTGAATGAGAGCTTATATCCTGGCCCTGAGACAGACATCAACAACCATTGATGGACATATTGTAATATTTCCATAGAGAAGGATTAGGCACATCATGAGATTTAGGGAACAGTGGTGCTAAATGGTTCTCCAGACTTTTCAGACTCCATCATCTTCATTTACTATAGATTGGAAATTCATCTTAATGGCCTGCTTGTCTGAGACAGTGAATCACAGCCCAAATATTAGACCATCAAAGGAGATTATTCTGAGTTTCTGGTGCCTAAGGATTATTAAGCATTTGAGATAAATTTATACATCTATCCTCAATTACATCTGACCAACAAAGGAATAAACTGTTCTATGACTTTATTTCTTCAGGAAACAATAAAACCATTCATTTTGTTTTGAAACTTCTCATTTGAAACCTTATGTTAGAGGGCGGTAGATGTTATTCTGAATCTATTTCCTCTCCTTGAAAAAAATGTTCAAATGATAAGCTTTTGCCATCTCTGAGGCTTTGTGTATTCCTCCTCCAAGCTACCAGGATAAACAGACACCTGCGAACAGTAATGAGCATTAATGAAAGAAAACTATGCGCATCCTAAGTCCAGAGAGTAATCTGTCCTAGCCAATATTTTCCTTAGAGCTACAGAAGAGACTGAACTGATCTGACGAAGATTGAGGAGGTCTTAAGACCATAAACAGGAAGCTACCTCTTTGCTTCCTCTGAATGTCTGAACATCCAACTAATTTGA
This sequence comes from Ailurus styani, assembly GCA_002007465.1. Classification (NCBI taxonomy): domain Eukaryota; kingdom Metazoa; phylum Chordata; class Mammalia; order Carnivora; family Ailuridae; genus Ailurus; species Ailurus styani. The sequence goes on along the minus strand of LNAC01000438.1, from coordinate 51,245 downwards.
ATACATCCTGTTATTTACTAATTTTCAACAGGAGTGAAGTGCTGGAGTCCCATGGGTCTGCCCGGGGTTTCTTTGGGATAGTTTTTTGAAGGATGGTGCTAATCACTTAAATATATGTCTGAGCTGGGGCACCTAGGTGGCTCAATTAGTTATCCATCTGCCTTTGGCTCAGGCCATGATCCCAGGGTCCTGGAATCCAGCCCCCAATGAGGCTCTCTGCTCAGCAGGGAGTCTGCTTCTCCCTCTTCCTTTGCCCGCTCCCCCCCACCCATGATTTTTCTTTCTTTCTCAAATAAATAAAATCTGAAAAAAATATATAGATCTGAGCTCTTGGATTGCTAGGTATGGTAGGAAATACAGAGTAAGTCAATCTCTGTTCTGAGGGACCTTACAGTGGACTGGTGGGTAGGCAAGAGAGGGTGTTTGGTTATTTTATTTCAAATAAGAGACTGAAAGCTGTGGAATTTCAGTGGAGGGCAAGACTTCAGTGACATTAGTTTGGAAATGGTGTTTGAGATATACACTGAATAGTGTACCTGTGTACCTGGGTTTGCATCTCGGCTCTGGTGTTCACTGATTTAGGCAAACGGCTTAATCTCTCTGAGCCTTGTGATTTCTTCATTTGTAAAGTGACCATACTCTTTCCTAACTTGTAGTGAGGTTCTAGGTATTCAGGAGAGTGCAGAGAGAGCACTTAGCATTTTGTCCAGAACAAAGTGGGTGATATTGTCATTATTAAGAAAGATGAGGAGGGGCACTCCAGAAGCTTGAAGTTAGAGTGCCCAGTGATTGGAATTATGAAATCTGAGTTAAAACTGGGTTCTGGCATTAGGTAGCTGGGTGCAGGGGAAACCCAGCCTGGGTTAGACCTAGTTGGTGGGTGGAATGCTTTGTGAGGTGTAACGATCACTGCCCAGGTTCCTGTGATGTTATGAGATCTGTGATCATAAATATGAAAGCCCTTGAAGAGACAAATCAAGACCACTTGCACATACAGGGCAATTTGAAGGTATTATTTGGTGGGTATGTCTAGGAGATCTCTAGGAGAAATATGGGCTTTAAAAAGACCCTTCCAGGACCTATGAAAAGTTTTCCTTACTGCTTCTTTCAGGGCCTTTCATACCTTCTCTTTTCTCCTCCAACTTTTAGAACCAACACCAATTTCTTCCATCTGCCTCTTCATTTCCAAGGGTAGTGCTAATGTTCTTTATTGCTCCATGAATCATGTGAGAAATTTATTGGTAAAAATTTCATTGAGTAGGATTACAAGCCAATCTGCCTGTGCATATAATTGCAACTTAAATAGCATCGGGGCGTGGGGGTGGGGGGAGAATGATTTTATAATAAAAGAAATTAACAAAATTATTTGTGACTCAACAGTAACTTTTTTCCCCCAGAAACTGTATTTCAGTATTTAGGTGTGTGCACTTCTCTATTAGGAGGAAAAAACTAAAAACATTGAGAAAAAGATAAAATACCTGAATCAAAGGTCATAGGACTAATAAGCAGCAGAGCCAAGACTGCAACTTTGGTCTCTCGATGGTTAAAGCCTATTGATGCCGTTTCCAGGACACTCAGCTTCCTTCCTTAGCTTTGGCTCTTGACTTTGACATTGGGACAGTCTTTTCAAAGATGCTGCTGCTGTATAAGTATACAATGTTTCCTTGTATGTTAACTTCAAACTCACCCTCTTCATGGCATTGAACTTGAATACTGCCTTTCAGAGAAGTGTTATCTGTTATTAACAGATGTCAGGACATAGTAAAAATAAATTACTCTTCATTTAGTAACTTAACTAATTTCTTTTCCTGTAATTCAATGATTTGTTAGAACTTCTAAGTAGAGAAGAATCTAGTTCACAGATATTTTTTACAATGGTCATTCAAAGTATTGGCGTTCAAAACAGTGGTTAATTCAATGAGTCATCATCTCCCTCCTTTACAGAAATATCCTTCCTCTTAGACAGAAATCGCACCTCCCTCCTGTCTGCTCCTAAGCACTTTGTTCCTCTTTCATAACACAGCCACATTGCTGTGGCTTCCTCTCTCTGATGGGCTGTTTCCTTGAAGACTGTAAATTCCCCACTAGACCATAAGTTCTTATATCTTTCATTTATAATATCTTAAAGATGGTAGATCCCAACTATTTATTAGCCTAATTAAATTCTATGGGGGGTTGTGGGAGGTAGGAAGGGAAGAATAATGAAACAAGATGGGATGGGGAAGGAGACAAACCATAAGAGACTCCTAATCTCACAAAAAAACTGAGGGTTACTGGGGGGTGGGAGGGTAGGGATAGGGTGGATGGGTTATGGACATTGGGGAGGGTTTGTGCTTTGGTGAATGCTGTGAAAGGTGTAAGCCTGATGATTCACAGACCTGTACCCCTGGGGCAAAAATAAATAATAATAGTAAGAGCTAGTAAAAAAAAATTCTATGGGGAGTATTTTTAAACTGTTTTAGAGGAACTTAATTTTAACCATACCCAGTTTTTTTGGTCAGATAATTTATGGAAAATAAAAAAACAGTAAAGCGCCAGCCCCAATAATGAATAGGCAGAAGGAAGAGATTTGGTGGTGGCCCAGAGGGTTGTAGGAGAGAAAAGAAAAATGGAAAGGCTTTTGAGGGGCAGCAAGGTAAAATTTTGAGGCCCTAATATGCTGAATGTCTTTCAGATATTAGGCATAGGGAAATGTGGGTAACTGAATCCCTTACACTGGAGTATTTGGTGGAAATATTAACAACATGGTAAAAATGAATCTCTGGATAATACCCTCCTTCTCTGCCTGTGGATACATAATGGTTACTAGAATTTATTTCCGTGGGAAAATGTGTACTTTTGTACAGACTCTGACAGGAAAAACTCAGTTGTCACCAGTGAGGCTTCATCACATTTTCCTTTCTCCCATTTGTATCGCTTTTGTCAATTCTCTTCTGGATTCACTGAGATGCCCAGCATGACTTTAGATTTCTGTTATGAACTTGGACTCATGTGCTGCACTGACTAAAAAATATTTTTAAAAGAGCATTAACTTCTTAAAGAACACCAAAAGCATTTTGATATAGGGGTGCTTTTGCTAGCAAAGGGAATAAAAAAACATATGGTGAAAAGCTATGCTTTTTGTACAAACTTTGAGTAGGACTGGACAGGGGAAATTCCAAGGTAGATGAAACAGGCTTGAAGACTTCTCTTAACTCCCTCACCCCAGGCAGCCCAGGTAGCCCCAAACATTGCTTTTCATTCCCCACCCCCCGCTCCCGCCCCCGTTATCCTCTCCTTACTCCCTATCCCCAACACCATGTCTTTGGTCTCAGAAATAGATCTAATTGATATCTTCACTCTGAGGTATCCTTGTTACGTTGTGATACATAAACACTATTAGAGATTTTTTAAAAAGATTTTATTTATTGTCAGAGAGAGAGCACAAGCAGGGGGAGCTGCAGGCAGAGGGAGAAACAGGCTCCCCGCCTGAGCAAGGAGCCCAGTGTGGGACTCAATCCCAGGACCTGGGATCTTGACCTGAGCTGAAGGCAGATGGTTCATGGGCTGAGCCACCCAGGCATCCCACAATTAGAGATTTTTTAAATAAATAAATAAAACTTACAGAAGTTTTAAACCAGTAAGTGAACATCTAACTGTGGAATGTGGGGCATGAAAGAGCTGGTTGAAGAAATTTTTTGGACAGTGTCCAAAGTTTGCCTTCACCCTGGAAGATGATAGCTTGAAGTTCTCTGAAAGACATATATAATTTGGAAGAAAATTCTGTGAGCATTAATTTGACATGGGGAAAATTCCAGTTGTTTTAAGGTTTTGGTATTCTGATTTGTTTTTTCATTTTTCTTTGGCAGTTACTCACTTAAAACAAAACAGTCCTTAAATATCTCCATTTTGGGGGCTACCGAAGGCCAAAATTCTCTTCAGTGAAAGATTCTGCTGTCATGGGACTTGGGTAGAGAATATGAGAGTGGGGGGTGAGCCCACTGGGAAGGGGGAGAGGAGCGATCTCAGGAGTTCTAGGACCAGAAAGGTCAGCATTAGGAAAAGCCCAGAAGAACCACATTATTCTTTTCACCATTTGTGGTGACCCCGTTAGTCAGCTGTCCCCATCAGTCATCCAGTTTTCACAGACAACCACCCCTCTATGACTTCACCTAAAATACTCTCAACTCAGAGATCCTACACCTACTATTTTGAAGGAATAAATTGGAATATTTCACAGACCAACAAAACCAAAATGTTGAAAGAACAGATGTTAAGTTTGAACACCACACATGGCTAGTTTTGGTTCTCAGAAGACCAAACACTACCTAACATCAAGAATTTTCAACCTTATCAATAATGTAAAATTTTGCCATCTCCACATTGTCAGTGTTACAAAGGAAGATCTGACCTGCACTAAGGTTATTTTGAGTTTGAAAACAGTCCATGTTTTCCAGAAGGAGATCAATAAAATTGGAGGTAGACTTCATACAACATTTTTTGTTCTGAAGAAATAGTTAGATGGTTTAAAGGGCTTCATTTAAATTTTGCAAAATCATTCAGACTTGGGCTTCCCGGTTTTTTTTGTTGTTGTTGTTTGTTAATTCAGCAAATACTTATTGAGTATTTACTATGGGCCAAGTATGGTCATAAGTTGTTGAAGAAAGAAATCTCTGAGGAACCTCATAGATTGGAGTAGAAAGCACTCTCATAAAGAAGACTAGGCCTTTGAAGGGAAAGGCAGGATGAATCAGGACAGGCCTTTCTGAGGAGTCTGCTTAAGAAGGACATAGAAATTAGTCAACAAGGCATTCTGGGCTGCAAGGCAGCATGTGCACAGACTTCATGTTGTAGCAACATAGCAAATGTATACAACTGTATTTAGCACAGTTGTATTTGGCAGCTTTCTGTCACCAGCTGGAACAACATTGGATTATTGTGGTGGCTTTTGTACTTGACTCTACATATCATAAATTTTGACATCACTGGAGGTTGGGGGTTGTGGTTGGGCTATTGTTTTGCCTTTTCCTCATGATTAAGTTGGTGGTCCCAAGGTTTAACATGCAAAAGAATAGCCTGAGTTGGTTAAGGGTGCATGACTTGGACCATACTCTTAAAAGGGATCGGGATGGGGCCTAGGAACCTGTATTTTTAAGGCTGTCTAGTGATTTTGATGAACATATAATGTATTATTTGCCTCAGGGGTACAGGTTTGTGAATCATCAGTCTTTCACAATTCATAGCACTCACCATAGCACATACCCTCCCCAATGTCCATAACTCAGCCACCCTATACCTCCCCCTCCACCCTCCCAACAACCCTCAATTCGTTTCCCGAGATTAAGAGTCTGTTATGGTTTGTCTCCCTCCCTGGTCCCATTGTGTTTCATTTTTTTCCCTCCCTTCCACCCATAACCCCCTGCCCTGCCCTTCAAATTCCTCATATCAGAGAGATCATATGATAATTATCTTTCTCTGATTGACTTATTTCACTTAGTATAATACCCTCTAGTTCCATCCATGTTGTTCCAAATGGCAATATTTTTGTTTTTTCTTTTATAGCTGCATAATATTCCATTGCATATATAGATAGATAGATCTCTATCTATAGTCTCTATCTATCTACCTACCTATCTATCTATCTATCTATCTGTTTATACCACCTCTTCTTTATCCATTCATCTGTTGATGGACATCTAGGCTCTTTCCATAGTTTGGCTATTGTGGACAATTTGTTAATTTTAAGTAGGGTAACATCAGATCTCAGAGTCTTAACAATTTTTGGCAGCTATTATAGTTTCAATCAGTAGAATGGCATGATTCTGACATGTTTTAAAAGGGTTATTCAGGCTGCTTTGCAGACTATAGACTGGGGGAAAGGTGAAAACAGGGAGACCATGAAGGAGACAATCACAATAATCAAGTGAGAGAAAAAGGTAGGTTGGATGAAGGTAATATGTTGGTACTGTTCTGGACATTTTTGAAAAGTTGTCCACTTATGGATATATTTGGACAAACAAGTTTTCTGACAGATTAGATATAGTTTGTGAGAAAGAGGGAATAAAATGAAGACTAGATTTGGCCCAAGCATTTGCCATTTGTAAGATGTTTTGTTTTGTTTTACCTTAGTTGGGAAACAAAGGGGAAAAATTTTGATGAGGGGAGGGGCTAGAAATTAAGTGGTTGTTTTTTCATGTGTTATGCTTGAGTTTATTATCAGACATTTAAACAGGTATTCAGTGAACAGTTAAGTATGTAAGTCTGGAGTTCAGGACAGAGGTCAAGACATAAGATATAAGAGTATAAGTAAAAATACCACCATAATCCCACTTGTCAGAGATAAACACTGTTCCTATGATAGTTTACTTTCTCTTGGTCTTTTTACGCAGAGATATTATTTGAGCGAAAAGAATATTAAAAAATACAGGAGCTTAGCCAGAGTCAATGGCATTTTATTTCTTAATTTGATTTGAAAAGACACTGTTGAAGCTCTGTAAATGAGGGAGAGTTCATTTTTCATAGTGATAGAAATGCAAAATTTGAAATGATCTGGCAGAGTGCCACCTGGTGTTACACTGCAGATGTTTTGCCAGATGGATTTGGCTGCATTTGTAGTTGCTAGTCTGTAAGTTGGCAGTTACTTTTTACCTGGAATGGATTCTGTGACTTAAAACATCCAGCTCGTTGGCCACAACCCTTCCAGTTGAAACTGAAAAGGGACAGTCCCTGTTGTGGGTTTTAAGGTGAATTGCCTAAAGGAAAATTCAGATTCTTCGGGTAAAAATTCAATCTAGAAATTGTGAAACAACTGTCATTCTGAGCCCTGATGCAGGTGGAGAATCTATCAGCATGGCCTTTCCTACCTGTGCAAGTTTGTTACTATGTAGCTACTTCATAGGGTGGTGGGGTTACTGGACTCCTAGACCAGGTTCTTGAGTCTCAGTGTCATAGAAATGAACACTGAACTCGAGAGAAAGAAAGCATGCAGGGTTTACTAGAGATAGTTTATATACAAGGGAGTGGACAAGAAAGATGAATGTTACTCTCTCTGAGGGGGTTACGTGCAAGACTTATTAAGGCACTCTTTCAGAGGGTGAGGGGCTTGGAGTCGGGAAGCATCCTTCAGTCCCAAGGCCTTTATCTTGTGATAATTAATTTTCAGTGGGCACAGGACAATCACAGTATGCCTTTTCCATGGTCAACATTTTTTCAGGGCTCCTGGAAAATAGAAATACTTGTGCAAGCAGGCTTCACGTTGTTGCTTCTAATTTCACCCAGACAACTGCTACTCCCTAATGACCATTTTCCCAGAAGGAGGTATTTGTCTCTAAGTGTATGATAACTTTTAACCCTTGCCTCGGACCATTGGTTTTGCAGGAGTTAAGTCCCTCTTGATTTCCCTATACTATCTGAGGGTGGTGTTGTGGTTCTGAAACTGAGCCTGTGTCAGGGTGCCCTGAGAGTGTGTCAAAACACGAATTCTCAGGCTCCCCGATCCAAAGTTTCTGATTTGGTAGATCTGATGTGGTGAATCTGAATTTCTAACAAATTCTCAGATGATGCTGCTGGTCTGGGAAACACCCTTTGAAAACCACAGATTTAGTAGTTAAGAAAAGGAAGCTGGAACCCAACTGCCCAGGTTCAAATCATGACCTTATCCTGGGTGAGTTACTTAAGCTCTCTATGCCCAGTTTCTATAGCTATGGTGAGGATAATGGTGGTGGTAGCTACTTTATAAGTCCACTATGCAGATTAGATAAATTGATGGATATGAGGTACTCAGGAGAGAGGTTGGCATGAAGTAAATATGTTTTTGCTGTTCTTACTAAGACAACCTTTTTGAAATAGTGATTTTCAGTTTTTCCTTTTAATGTCTGTAATTTGTGGCTAACATTTATACTGAGGGCATAACGGAAAAAAAGAATAAATTGCATGAAACAAGGTAAGTGGTACAAAACTAGAGGAGATGGGGCACCTGGGTGGCTCAGTTGGTTAAGCATCTCCTTTCGGTTCAGGTCATGATCCCAGGGTCGAGTCCTGTATCCAGCTCCCTGCTCGGTCAGGAGTCTGCTTCTCCCTCTCCCTTTGTCCCTCCCCACCTCTCATGTGCTCTCTCTTTCTCTGCTCTCTCTCTCATGCAAATAAATAAAATCTTAAAGCAAAACAAAATAAAAACAAAACAAAAGGTGATGAGAATCAGCAACATGAACATCTAGTCATGACTGGTCTAAAAAGTTGAAAATGTCAAGTCTAAATAAAGTAAATTTGCTTTTCTTCCCATCTGTAGAACAATAACACACATGTGTACACACGCACGCACATGCACACACACACACACACAAGATGATGCTTCTGCCTTTTGTTTCTGAGCTGTTCATATGGTGATCATCTAGTCATTTCTTCCATAAACTTCCTTTTATCGTATGGCTAAAGTGGCTGGGTTCACTTCAAGATCAGGTTAGGTAATCCTTTGGCTGTCTTATCCCTGAGGCCTTTGCTCAATCATCCCAAAGCCAGGAAATCTTGCACATTGAGTTCCAGTAATAATTTCAGCATTTAGAATATTTAATGCAGTTTTTGGTGTACTGCATACAGTGCTATGTAGGTTAAAATAGCCCCCAGATTTAGGTTCCCTATATTTCTTTATTTCTTTGCCCTCACACAAAACTCAGGGTTGCTCTAATAAAGAGTTGTGAACTACAGCAAAAACTTGAGACATGGATAGGACTGTCTTCACAGTTCTCCAAATGCCATGGAGTTTTTCATGGCTCACTGTGTTTTCTCACATAATTCTGGGCAAAAGTCAGTGTCCACATTGCTCCAACCATCCCCTTAGGAATTCCTCCAGCTACCTATGTCAATATACTTCTTCATTCAATGTTAGCAAAACACTTTCATGCCAAGATTCTGGACCTTTTAAACAGTGTTTTATCTCTAAAACCTTTCACTTTGATATTCCATTGTTTGGTCACAACTTTTTAAACATTTAACTTGCTTTTCCATTGCATGGTGGACTTGATTGTTACCTGTACCCCCATTTTCTCAGCTCCTTCTTGTCCTTCCCTCTTCAGCCTGGATCCTGTAGGCAATCATTTTAACCTCCTTTCCAGTAGCTCCTCAAGCCTTTTCTCACCACCACTGCCAATTCTCAGCCCCAGGTCCACCAAGGAGTCCTTTTGTCCTGGGTCACCAAGTGCCGAAGAAAGCATATTAGTGGGTTCAATTGGTGTCATCATAAACTTATGGTTTAAAATTTTGGCTGAACCCTTGATAGTGCATAACTCAGGCATGGGTTGTCAGTCCTGGGAACTGTTCCATGTCATGTGCTAGAGGGGAGGGGAACCAGGGCTTTATTTATTAAGTGATGACTAATACTTCTCCAGAGGAGAATTCTAGGGAGGCAGCTAATGGAACAATAAAATTAGTCATACAAGGAAAAATAATTGTAGACATTTTCATATAGCGTAATGCTTTCATTGCCAAAATTTCTTCTGCCAGTACTCAGGAACATGACAGTTGCCTTTCTGGAAATTGATCTGACAATTAGAGCCTTCTCTGATTTTTTATATCTTTGTTGCTTTTTTCAACAACAATGATCTTTTTTTTTTTTTAACTGCCTGAAATCAACTAATCATTTTGCTACAAACACCAGGCTTCTCAGAGCCCAAACTGCCTACCAGTGGGTAAATTAAAAGGCTCAGTGTGGTGACAGATTTCTGCAACCTTGATGTTTCTGGGAAGTTACTGAGTCCCATCTCTTCCTAGCCCATATTCTCTTGATTAATTCCTCTCTCCTAAGGCAATTTCCAAATTAAGTCCTGATACTACCTTTAGGATCTTCTTCACTGAGGAATCTTGGAGGAATTGTGGTTCCTTTCTAGGCTGACCAACTCTTCTCATTTGCTCAGGACTGAGGGGTTTTTCAGGATGCAGGACTCCCAGCTTTTGGCCTATTTATGTCTTGTTCTTCCCTATTACCCCAAACTCATACTAGAAAAGTATTCTCACAGCCTTGAAAAGCAGCGTTCTCTAGGACCAACTCACAGGGTAGACTGTTCTGCTGTGGAAGTTTTCCTTTCCTCTCCTCTCCTTTCCCTTTCCCTTTCCTCTTTTCTGCTTTTCTTTTCCTTCCCTCCTTCCTCCCTCCCTCCCTCCCTTCCTTCCTTCCTTCCTTCCTTTTTAAAGATTTTATTTGAGAGAAGGAACAAGCACAAGCAGGGGCAAGGGCAGAGGGAGAGGGAGAAGCAGATTCCCTGCTGAGTGGGGATCCTGATGTGGGGCTCGATCCCAGGACCCTAGGATCATGACCTAAATTGAAGGCAGATGCTCCCAGGTACCTCTATAGAAGTTATTTTGAAAGCTATATCATTTTATGCATTTTTTAAAAATTAATAAAACTAGTCCTTAGATGTGTAGATGTGTAGATGTGCAAACACCCTCTTTTTTTTTTTTTAAAGATTTAATTTATTTATTTGACACAGAGAGAGAGAGATCAGATCACAAGTAGGCAGAGAGGCAGGCAGAGAGAGAGCAGGAAGCAGGCTCCCCACTGAGCAGGGAGCCCGATGCAGGCCTCGATCCCAGGACCCTGAGATCATGACCTGAGCCGAAGGCAGAGGCTTTAACCCACTGAGCCACCCAGGTGCCCTGCAAACACTCTCTTAATCACTATTTCACTTCCCTTTTGCTTGGAGACTACAGGTCTCCATGTAAGAGGTTAATGTCCAGGTCACATGCTCTCCATCTGCCCTCTTATTCCCTGTTTTTTTGCACCCATCTTCCTCAGCTGTCAGGCCCATCTGGAAAGAATGAAACAGAGGTGTCAGCATAGTTTCTCCATCAGTACTACTCCCTTCTGCAGTGTCAACCTGTGACTTTTAGTCCCCAGGGCCTGATCATGTCTTGATGCTCACTCATTTTCCCATGACTGAATTGTTCGATGTGCCTCATGGGGTCATGACACTCTTTCATTATCCTTTACCATTTAGCAGCTCTGTGTCCCAAGTCAGACATTGAAGACATGGCCATTTCCTTGACGGTGTTTCCTCCGCTGATTTTCATTCTTTTGATGTTTCAGTGGGTCTCAGGGAGAAGAGTGGAGGAAAAACACCTTCATTTGCTGTCTTCACTAGGACTGTTACTTTGGGGAAAAAATGATCAATTACACATTTTTCTATTTCCTCATAAATATTATTTATCTTTTTTAAAATAAAGATTTTATTTTAAAATAATATCTACACCTAATGTGGGACTTGAACTTACAAGATTCAGAGTTGCATGCTGTTTGGACTAAGCCAGGTAGGGCCCCTATTTTTAGCTTTCTCTTGAGCACATATTGTATATTGAGGACCCTCAGAGACATTGTATTCTTGGGGACTCTGGAGCTTTCCTCTTAACCTGACAACCTGGAGATGGGTTAAGCACAAATCTATTTATTTGTTTTAATTAGTTTTCTCCATTTTGCCAATTTCTCTTCCCCATGCCAAAAAAAATCAAATTTTATCAAAATATAAATAACTCCTGGGAATTCTATAAATATTGGTAGAGAAAGACTTTATGAAATTTATATAGTAGTCTTGCAGTAACCTTTTTTTTCCATCACTTTTTGGAAAAGGACAACTTAAAAATCCAAGCTTCTCTTGATTCTAATGAAAGTATTTTGTGGAAAATCAGTAAAATATTTCTGTGCTTAAGAAACATAGGAGATGACATTCTCTTTCTAAGTGACTCAAAATTTCCATGTAAAGAAGATTGTGATAATTTATACTTCTTTGTGGTTTCCAAATAAACTGTTAAGAAAGGAATATTTCTTTCAGTGTAGTTGAGTATGCATCTTAAATGTAATTAAGCTGTTGTAATTAGAAATCTACATTTTCCTCTTGTAAACCTGAATTTTACCAATCTACATACTAGCTTCCTAAATGTCAAACATTATTGCACACTTATTACTGCATGATGTAGCAGTAGAACTCTTTCAAAAGTTGAACTCTCCTCTGCAAATAATAAGACTTAAATCAGGTGATTCAAGCTGTGTTAGCAGAACTGAAGGTTTATTTTATTTGACTGATGTGACATTGGGCAAAAGCAAGTGACAAAAACTTCATAAAATTTGTCTACCCCTGAGACTGCAAACTTTGCAAATCTAGTGGCATTGAAAATAAAAGTAAAATAGTATTTTTTCCTCAAAATTACTTCCCTTATAAATAAATCTTTCTGTGTTGTGTTCTATGTATCAAACCATTTTTAAGTGTCTGCTCTGTTTCAAGCTCTGAGAATGAAGAGGAACTCCTTCCTTCAAGGAGCTCACACTCATTATCTCCCATGTGATGATGGTCAATCTGTGCTTTGGAGTTTTTGGAATAATCTTAAAGTCAGTAGTCCTCTTAATTTCAACCATATGTTGGAAAATATGGTCACTAGATCTGTGCTAGACATACAGCTTTTCATTTGAAAAATAAAGATTCTGACTCACTACTTGAGACTTGAAATTCCACTCCTTGCCCCTATATTGTGACAAGTGTATTTGATTTGATTACATTTTCATGCATTTATTTCCTTTGCTTTTCTTCTTCCTCTGACTTTTTCCTTATTCTGGAAACTTTAAATCAAGCTAACCATTCTGATTACACTCACATGACATAGGAGAAGTTGGCAAAGAGCCCCCTTTCTGGGTTTTCTTCACACGTTTATGGTCTTTCTTCTTTAGTCACCTTAGTCACCTTAGTCTGGATCCTGTTCCTCTATTTGACCTCAAAATATTAGCTTTTCACAGTACTTGTATTCTCCTTTAACAACATGCTCTCCTTAGATTGTGTCATCTGTTTTCATGGCTATAAATACCATTTATCAACTGATTCCACAATGGATGTCTTGGTCTCAGACCCCCTCTTCTCTGAGCTTAATTTAAGAACTGCCCAAATCTGAATATTGGCCTTGCCCCTCATTAGATATTTGGGCTTAGGCAAATTTCTTACCCTCTACACGCTTGAGGTTTTTTTTGTTTAAAAAGTGGGTTTAATAATAGTACAAAACTTGTATGTTTGTTGGGAGGATTAAATGAGTTAATGCAGAAAAATGGGTACATAATGATATAAAAACTGGTATGAGCCCTGAATTAGTTAACATGACTCAGATTGGGCTGCTATAATAGAATACTGAGTGACTTAAACACCAAGCATTTCTTTCTCACAGTATTGGTGAAAGGTGTGTCTTCTGGAGGTTGGGAAGTCCAGGGGATGGCAGATTCATTGCCTGGTGAGGGCCACCTTCTGCTTTACAGATGGGTATCATCTTTTTGTGTCCTCGCATGGAGAAGACCAGAGAGGGAGAATGAGTTCTTGTGTCTTTTATAAGAGCAATCATCCTCATCATGACAGTTCTACCCTCAAGGCCTAATTTTTCCCAAGGCCCCACTCCTAATACCATCATCCTGGGGGTTAACAGTTCATTATGTGAATTTGGAGGGTGAATTTAGAAGGTGGGGGGACATAAACATTCAGTCCAAACAATACAGAAAGCTCTTAAATGTGGAGCACAGTGAGTCATCAAGAACTATTAGCTATTATACCTAAATGTATACCTAACATCTCTGCCAGGTTATATCAAAACATCTTAAACTCCTGACTGTTTCTCTCTTCTTTTGTGTTTTGTTCTTTCCTATATCAGGAAAGCACCAGTTTCCATGTAGTTATTCAAGCCAGAAGCCAAGGATCATAGTCTTCTTCCATCTTTGTCCCCGGTGTTCTAGAGGTTGGTGAGTTCTCATAGTTTCATTCCCTTTTTCTTCATTTTTACCTCCTATTTTCTAACCAAGTATTTGTTTGTTTTTCTCTGGACGATTGTAGAAGATTTCTGACTTCACTGCCTCCTCTTTTACCTCCCACCCCTGCCCTTTTCCATTTCTATACTGCACCCATCAGTGCACATATCACCCATCTCCCTGCTTAAAAATTTGTCATTGGATTCCTAGTTCACTTATATCCAGTCAGCATCCCTACTATGGTGGAAGGGTTCTGTGTCATCTAGCCCTTTGCCTCTCCAATGTTGTTTTGGCTTTCATTCTCTTGCTCAGTACGTTGCAGTTACATGGTCCTGGTGGTTCTTAGAAGAAACCAAATTCCTTTCCATTTAGGGCCTTCACCTTGCTAGGCCTGGACATTCTTCCCCTAGCTCTTCATACATTCTGAGCATTCTTATTCATCAAATATCAGCTTAGATGTTACCTGTTAAAGAAGTGTTTCCTGACCACCCTATCTGAAGTAATCCTACTCAATCTAGCCTCATTATTTTCTATCACAATTCCCAATATTTTCCTTCATAAATTCTTTTGTCTATTTATTTCATGTTCTTGTGGATCATTCTTGCCTTAGAATATGTAAGACACAAAAGAACAAGGGCCATGTCAGTTTTGTTCGTCATTGTATTCTTGGTATCTAATATGCCTAGTCAATAATACTCATTCTATAAATAGTTCTAGGATAAATGCATGATTGAATTCCTCAGTACTTTTAAGATACCGACAGTTCTAAATCTCATCAGATGGACTTTCTTTTGAACTGAAAATTGTACAACTCTGTCCTTCGGTCAGAAGGCTGAGGCAGGTCTGGTAACTAAACAGGCAAGGGGGGAGAGGAGATTGCCTGGCAGCTAATTAATCTGGTGGCTAATTAATCTGTAGGTGTGGGTGAGGTAGGAGTAGAGGTGGGAAACTGAGCTGGTCCTAGGTCAAAGGGACTTTGATTAGAAATCCACAACAGATGGCTGATGAAGTGCTGCTTGTGTCCTTCATGGTTGTAGATGAGTATGGAGCTTTCATTGGAGGAAGGAAACAGCTGACTTAGGGAATCGTACATGCCTTCGTAAAGCCATCACGGAGCCAGGAGCATTGGAAGTCAGTTCACCCAGGAGAGAAGAAAGAAGGCCAGCCAACAGCAGAGCCAGTCAGGCTCAGTAACTGAGAGTGTTTAACTCAAGATCTCTGTTTTAACAAACCAATTTGGCATTTCCTGGGCAGCTCTGTCTTGGGTGTTGTCTCTCCTCTTAAAGGAGCTTGTCTGAAAAACCAGGAAACCAAGTGGGAGGTAGGATGTTGATTTTTTTTAGAGTTCTGACTCATTTAAAAAGTCAAATGACTGTTATAAGAGTAAAAATATTCAAAACCATACACAATGACCAGTAAATCTTCCTCCCACCCCTTCTTTGTAGCCACTCAATCCTCTTTTAGAGAGGAAATCATGAATATTGGTTTTGTGTATATTTTAGAGGAGAGATTCCATTTCACAAACAAGTAAGTATTTATGTCATAGGAAAATACTTTAGCAGAAAAAAACACAATGGTTTGGATCTTGATTTTTCACTGTAATGGTGCATATACACATGTGTTATTCTTTTAAAATGTGGCCAACTAATAATCCATTGTATAGATGTTTACTCACAATTTATTTAGTTAGACCCTTAGTAATAGACATATAAGTTGTTTTCAACCTTTTGATCTTATAAACAATGATAAATAACTTTTGTATATATCAGTTCTCAATGTAAATCAAGTTATATTTATAGAAGTGCCTTTTTTGGGTCAAAGTGTACACACATTTATAATTTGAATTGCTATTGCTAATTTCCCCTTGTCAGAGGCTGTTTCAATTTACACTCCCAAGGATAATGTACAAAAATGCTTCTTTTGGGGCACCTGGGTGGAGTAGTCAGTTAAACATTAGACTCTTGGCTTCACGTCAGGTCATGATCTCAGAGCTCCATGCTCTGCAGGGATTCTGCTTGAGATTCTCTCCCTCAACCTGCTCATGCTCTCTCTCTCACACAAACAAATAAATCTAAAAAAAAAAAAAAAGGCTGTTTTTCCATACTTTTGCCAGCATTTTTAGTTTTTTGAATAAAATTTTGTGATCTTTACCAAACTGACAAGAAGAAAATACTTCTAGTTGTATGTGGTTAGGAGCAATTTGAGATTTTATTTTATTTAAGTTTACTTTTCTTTTGGTACATGTTGTTTATAGCCTTTGCTGAATTCAGTTGGGTTTTTGATCCTTTCTTACTGATTTGTAGCAGCTTATTACCTATTAATAAATTTAACACATTATCTGTGATTTGAGTTATAGATATATTTCCCAATTTTCCTTTTTATAGATTTTTTTCTTGGCCTTAATGTTTTTTTTGGTGGTTAAATTTATCAATCTTATTTGGCTTTTGGGTCTTATGTCACACTTAAAGAATTTCTAAGTTTTTTAAGTATTCCTTCCATATTTTCATCTAGTAACTTTAAATTTATGTTATTCTTAATGATATATATTTAATAAATCATATTTTCTTCATTGATTTGAAATGCCACTTGTATTAAATACTAAATCCCTTCTGTGCTCCATTCTTCACTGAATTTCTCTTTCCCACTTTTTTTCATTATCACAGCCAATTATATGCTTTTAATTGTAGCTTTATACTTTCATGAACTGGCTTATTATTTTGCGATATGCTTTGACTTCTAAAAAACTGATGATCTCTCATTACTCTTCCTGTCTAGAATTTTCCTAGTGATTTTTCTTTGTTAGTTTTCTATGTGAACTTGAAAATCAATGTGTTTATTATTTTTTATTTTATTTTATTTTTTTAAACAGCAGATTTTTTTCTGTAACAAATAGTTTTAATGTAAGTGATTAAGTTTGTACTATTATGAATTTAAGCAAGATTAAATTGAACCATGGGACTTAATAATGCCTTTGAAAATGTCCTGCTGGATGTTTTTATGGTGTTAATCTTCCTTCCTTAGAATGTAAACTTTCCACTTGTTTCCATCTCCTCTTGTGCCCCTTAGGAACATGTTAAAGTTTCTTCCAGAGAGATCATGTAGGCTTCCACTTAAATTTTATTCTTAGATGTTCTTACATTTTTGCTGAAATTTGGGGCTGATTCTAACATTATATCTTTTTTCTAAGAGATTTTTGAGAGAGATAGAGAGGGAGAGAGAGCATGAGAAAGAGCATAGCAGTGGGGGAGATGCAGAGAGGGTGAAGCAGACTCCCCACTGAGCAGGGAGCCTGACTAGGGGCTTGATTCCAGGACTCTGGGATCATGACCTTAGTGGAAGGCAGATGCTTAACTGATTGAGCTACCCACATGCCCTAAGAACCATTATTATTATTTTTTTAAAGATTTCATTTATTTATCTGAGAGAGAGAGAGCATGCACAAGGAGGGTGGGGAGGATGGAAGGAGAAGCAGAATCCCCATGGAGCGAAGAGCCCAATGTGGGCCTTGATCCCAGGACCCTGGGATCATGACCTGAGCCAAAGGCAGCTGCTTAACCAACTGAGCCACCCAGGCACCCCCAAGAACCATTATTTTAAAGTAAGGAAAGATGAGCTATAAATGCTGTCCTGGCTGTTTGATATTGGACATAACTGCAAAACAGGGAATCCATGGTTTTCTGAACATTAAATGTGTCCATAAAGTTCTGGATTACAAACATAATAGAACCTTTCTCCCTCCTTTCCTTCCTCTTTTTCTTCCTTTTTGTAAAAGGGCACATTAATAATGCAACCTGAAGGTATGGATACAAATGAGAAATAGGTAGGTCATATGTTCTGTTACTTTTCTTTTCCTCAGAGTTTTCTTCTCATTAATGTATTGGTTTTTCTGTTCTGAGAATTTGGTTGAACTTCTTTTAATAATGATCACAATATGGTTCTTAACTGACGAACAGATTTTATGTGAAAAGGAGAAGGAAATCCAGGTTGTCCAGCTGCTTCCTTTGGTTATAGGTTCCCCTATATTAGAACAACGTCTTTTTAAATTTCTCTTATAGACCACATTTTGTGAAACAGAAGGCAAACTGAGGACAAAGCAGAAGCTGACCTCCCCACCATGGGGTGTATGTGGCATTCCTCAGGCACTCCTGGCTGAAGGAATAGAACAAATAGTTAACTTATGGAGATCACAATCCTGCAGGACATGAGTGTGCCTCAGTTTTACAAATGTCTTACCAATTTACAAGAACACAGCATTTCTATCAATGGCCTAGCTGCCAGAAAGAAATGTAGATACAATTCAATGTCCTTATAATCTGCAGCCCATTGACAGATACTTGAAGGGAGCAAAATGCAATTTTCCTCCAGGAAGTTCCCAACTATTTAATGTTAATGTCTTACCAGAGGGGCAAACCACCTTAACTGATAATGGCAAGGCTATGGTATCCTAGGAACCTTCTTGAACATATGAAAATCCTTTGAAACCTCCCCTTTTCCTTGCCTTCCCCAACCCCAGAGTATATAATCAGACACACCTCACAATGGCAGTAGCTCTTTCTGCCCGTGGGTCCTGTCCCTGTGCTTTAATTTAACCTGTTTGCACCAAAGACGTCTCAAGAATTCCTTCTTGGGGGCACCTGGGTGGCTCAGTGGGTTAAAGCCTCTGCCTTCGGCTCAGGTCATGATCTCAGGGTCCTGGGATGGAGCCCAGCATAGGGGTCTCTGCTCGGCGGGGAGCCTGCTTCCTCCTCTCTCTGCCTACTTGTAATCTCTCTCTCTGTCAAATGGATAAATAAAATCTTAAAAAAAAAAAAAAAAGAATTCCTTCTTGGTGGTTGGCTCTGGACCTCACCTCACCAATATCCCAAAACCACATGAGTTGTACCAGATGGAGTTGAGGTTAATCTGGGCTTTTTAAGGCATGCCTTTTTTTTTTTTTTTACAAAGGTATAAGAAAACAGACTGTTTCCAGATTTCCCTGAATGTGTTTTTTATCTTTATTTTTAAATTTTCAATCTCAAGGGTTTCTTTATCAGTCTTCTGAGTGATGCTTGAGACTGGTGCACGTAGCTCTTTAGGTTCTTAAAGCACTTTAACATCATTTTTGAAGTTCTAGAGAGCCTATGTGACAGGCCCTACTGAATTTATTGATATAATCTTGGTTTGGTTTGCTAAATAACTTAACATCCATGGAATTTTTCTCTAACACCACCCAGTCTGTGGTGGTTTTGTCATTATCACCAAAGCATCCTTTTAAGATACAAATGAAAGTTAACTGTTTTTCTGGTTGTTAGGGATTAGGGTCAAAAGCCACTAGAAGAATGAAAACAGAAGAAGAGAGAAGAGGGAGCTCAGTAAGATGCTGATCACTTGAGCTTGAAATTTCTAACTAGAGCCAAACTAAATCCACTTGGATTTAGTGTACTGGAACCCTGAAAATGTTAAAAAATAGGATCAAATATGAAAATTACAGGTGGGAAAGGGATAAGCAGGAACCTCATTTCATAAAATAGCCCCGAGAAGAGCCATTTTTAAGTGAATGTTGAAGAATTAAATTGATTTCTTATAAATGTGCTTCTTTTTTCTATTGACTTTTTCTTTAACTTTTTTCCTTATAGACTCTTATTTGTCCAGTAAAACCATAATCACCCAGTGGAAAAACATGTATATATACAGGAGTTAAATAGGTGCAAATCCATCCACAACAATAATTTGTACATATGGACACATAGTCAAAAGTAATAAATACCAGGGTTGGATAATTAGTTTTTGTTTCTTTTTGATAGGTTCGCTTCTTCCATCTCCAAATTTTATGATGATAAATTTTAAACATATAGGCTAATCAAAAGAAGAAAACAGTGGATACCTATATACATTCTGATGGGGTTTTGGAATATAGGCGAGGTTTGGTGGTGTTGGGTCCGGAGCCGAAGACCAAGAAAGAATTCCTAAGACTTCTCTGGTGCAAAATGGTGGTTTATTAAAGCAGGAGGCCAGGACCCTGTAGGTAGAAAGAACTGAGGCACCGGGGTTGTGAGGGGTGGCTGATTTTGTATTGGGGAGTTGGGTGATGTAAGGAAAAGGGAGGTTTCAAGGATTTTCATATGTTAAAGAAGACTCACAGGATACCAGAAGCCTTGTCCTAGTCAAGTTAAGGTTGTTTTTCCATCTAACAAGGCATTAACATTAAGATAGTTGGGAGCTTCTTGAAGGAACATTATATTTTTCCCACTTCTGTCAATGGGTTGCAGGTTATAAAAGACATTTAATTGTATCTACATTTCCTTCTGGCAGCTAGATTATTGACAGAAATGCTTTGTTCTTATAAATTGCTAAGACATTTGTAAACTGAGGGAGACTCCCATCTTGCAGGATTGTGATCTCTATAAGTTAACTGTTTTTCTTTTCTTTAGCTTTAGGGAAGCCAGGAATGTTATATGTGTCCCATGGAGGAGGCAGCTGTGAGGTGTCAGCTTCTGGTTTGTCCTCGGCTTGCCTTCTCTTCCCTCATCACTCTCATTAAATTCAACAAGCATTTCTATTTTACATACTGCTTTCTATATCTTTATCGTGTTTTCTCTAACTTTTTATTTTTAAATAGATTCATAAGAAATTGCAAAGATAGTACAAAGAGGTCCAGTGTGCCCTTCACCTGGTAGTAGCTATTATTTTTAAAATTCTGGTATGTTTGCCTTTAATTAATTTGAAAGGACAAACATTTTCTTACAACTAATTAGGTCTTTTGGTGGAAAAAAAGACATATTTGACCTCCAACTTTATTGAGAAGGAATTGACCTATAACATTGTGTTAAGTTTAAGGTGTATGATGTGATAGTTTTATACATTATATATTTTGAAATGATTACCACAGTAATGTTAGTTAACACATCCATTACCTCACATACTTACCTTTTGTGTATATATGATGAAAATATATAATGTCTACTCTCTCAGCAACTTTCAAGTATGGAATACAGTGTTATTAATTTGAGTCGCCATGCTGGACATTATTAGATCCCTAGAATATATTCATCTTGTAACTGGAAGTCTATCTTTTGACAAACATCTTATCATTTATTCCCCCCCACACACACCCCCAGGCCCAGAAAACTACTATTCTACTCTTTTTATAAGTTTGGCTTTTTTATATTCCACATATAAATGATATCATACAGTATTTTTAAAAAAGATTATTTATTTATTTGGCAGAGAGACACAGTGAGAGAGGGAACGCAAACAGGGGGAGTGGGAGAGGGAGAAGCAGGCTTCCCAGTGAGCAGGGAGCCTGATGTGGGGCTTAGTCCCAGGACCATGGGATCATGACCTGAGCCAGAGAGATGCTTGATGCTGAGCCACCCAGGCGCCCCATCATACAGTATTTGTCTTTCTCTGACTTAATTTCACTTAGCATTATGCCATCAATTCCATCATGTTATCACCAATGACAAGATTTCCTTCTTTTTTGTATATATAAAATCTCACTTTTTCTTTCTCTTACAATACTCATCTGTTGATGGAAACTTAGGTTGTTTACATGTCTTAGCTATTGTGAATAATGCTACAATGAACATCAAGGTCCAGATAGCTTTTTGAGGTAGTGTTTTCCTTGCCTTTAGATATATTCCCAGAAGTGGGATTGCTGGATCATAGGGTAGTTCTATTTTTAACTTTTTGAGTAACCTCCATACTCTTTTCCATAGTGGCTGTACCAGTTTGCATTGCCACTGTTAGTGTACAAGTATTCACATTTCTCTACATCCTAGCTAAAGCATGTTATCACTTGTCTTTCTTATAGTAGCCATTCTAACAGGTATAAGAGGACATCTCATTGTGATTTTGAAATGGACTGAAATCCTGTTTTAATCCTGTTGTGTGATGTATGTACCATAAATGCATTGTTTTATGTGTTGTGTGGTTTCTTTGGAAAAATATCTATTTAGTTCTTCTGTCCATTTTTTAATCAGTTGTTTTTTTGTTTGTCTGTTTTTTTGCCATTAGGTTGTATGAATTCCTTGTATATTTTGGATATTAACACCTTATTGGATATGTGATTTGCAAATATTTTCACCCAATCCACATATTGCCTTTTCATGGTTCCTTTTGCTGTGCACAAGCTTTTCAGTTTGATGCAGTTGCACTTGTTGATTTTTTTCCATTGTTTGCTTGTGATTTAATGTCGTATTCAAAAACTTATCACCAAGACAAATGTCAAGGCACTTTTTTTTTTTTAAAGATTTTATTTATTTATTTGACACGGAGAGAGAGATTACAAGTAGGCAGAGAGGCAGGCAGAGAGACAAGACAGGGAAAGGAGGAAGCAGGCTCCCTGCTGAGCAGAAAGCCCAATGCGGGCCTCGATCCCAGGACGCTGAGATCATGACCTGAGCTGAAAGCAGAGGCTTTAACCCACTGAGCCACCCAGGCGCCCAAGGCACTTTTCCCATAAGTTTTCTTCTAGGAGTTTTACAGTTTTAGGTCTTACATTTCAGTCTTTAATCCATTTCAAGTTAATTTTTGTGACACATTAAGATAAAGACACAATCTAATTCTTTTCCTTTTAATATCCAGTTCCCCCAACACCTTTTATTGAAGAGACTATCCTTTCACAAGTAGGTATTCTTGGCTCCTTTATCAAGTATTAGTTGACCGTAAATGTATAGTTTTATTTTGTGACCTCAGTTTTATTAATCATTGTGTCTGTTTTTATAATAGTACCATACAGTTTTGATTACTGTAATGTAGTTTGAAAAGTTTGTAATGTAGTTTGAAATCAGGAATGTGTGATGCCTCTATCTTTGTTTTTCTCTCTCAGAACTTCTTTGGCGATTTGCGGTCTTTTGTGGTTCCATGTGAATTTTAGGAAGAGTTAGCAGGATCTGCATCTCTTTGATATATTTCATTCTAAGTTCTGGCTTGCTATTCTTCCAGCCGCTCATTACCTCCCGGCCATGCAGGTTATGACTTAGCATTCTTGGTGGGGTGAGAAAGAGATGGACCTGTTTTACAGTGTCCTACATAGCTGGGGAAATTGGGCGCTTTCCCCTGTGGGAGAAACGTTCTCACTTTGCCTGCGGGAGAAGTCATGGGCTGAGAAGTTCTCTCTTGGCACTGAGCTGTGCGTCCCTGGGAGAAGGGAAAAATCACTCTAGACTCCTCTTGGAACTTGGCTCTTAAGCTCTGTAAAACTGTAAGTGGGTTTTCTGGTTTGAATGTCAAATGCCTATTGGAATTTCCTTGGATTTTCTCCCTGGCAGTTCTTTTTGTTTCAAGGTTATTTACAGACAAACCAAAAGTTACAGCAGGGGCTCTAATGGTGTTTTTGATTCCTCATTTTCCCTGTGATGGAAATAAAGAAGACAGAAGCCAGCCAAGTGAATTAATTACCTGTCTTGGCTTTGGACGCTTAGAGAGCTAAGTAAGAAATGAATCCCTAGAGCGACAAGATCAGTTTGAAGAGCCTCCTAGAGCTTTGTAGGGAGTGCTCTTTAGAGAATTCTGAAGTGAAAGGGGTCCATATAAAGCTGCTTCATCTTAAGGAAAGCATGGTTGAAAGTTGGGGGATGGTGATCAAAATCTTGTCTCCTCAACTGGGCAAAATCATGAGATGCAGTAAAAGTTACCTCATATATTTGTTCCAGCTATGGGAGTCTTCTTAAAGAAGAGGTTCTGTCTTCCCTCTTTGTTCATGTGGTCTCACCAAAATAGATTTTTCCCTTAAATCTGCATATACTTTTTTTAAATCCCCTTATGGGCATTATCTCAACTCTCATTTCCTCCTTGATGTTTGAAAGGTGAACTTATTATATATATATATATATATATATATATATATATATATATGTAATGCATAAGGTTGTATATACATTATGTGTATATTATATAGTAATATATATATAAAATATATCCAAGTAACATTTTACTGCATAGGTTCCATATGAAATGATTTGTTCTCATAGAGAATAATTTCATAGCATTCATCTGTAAGAGAAGGAGTTAATACAGTCATTCCATTAAAAAAAAGTCACTCTGGTGAGTAAGGGTTGCTTCTCAAATCCTCTCTGTTATCAAAGGCATATTAAATAGGAAATAACAGATTTATTCTATTTTATTCAACCACAAATAATTAACAGATCTATTTAACAAATTTTTTTCTACCATCTACTATATGCCAGACATTATGTCCTTTTGCTCTTAACCCCACTAATACCCCTCTCTCTTTTGTTGTAAAAACATTTTGAGTTACCATTGAAGAAATGTGGTCTGTTTAAAATCAAATCTTGGACTACTCAAAGTAAAGTTTATGCATGCCCAGATCCCAAATCCTTATTATCCACTGATTTGTTATGAGTGGGCAGTTAGAGTTACTTTTGGGTAAGTTTTTACATCCTGATCTAAAGCATAGCTCAATATGTTTGGTCTACCAATTAGACTAATTAAGTGTTTAGACTATGAAATGGTACATTGAGACATATTTCTGTTCCAAGATGAGAAGCACAGAAATTTAGAAAAAATAATAGAAGTCATAACCAAGATTTTTGAATTTGAAAAATGTATGTTTTAATCTTATATTTGTATAAAATTGGAGGTTTTTTTTCTGAGAGAATACCTCTTTTTTTTCTTTTTGTTTTAATTACTTTCTGTGGCTCACCTTATTGTGACTAGTTCTAGGTTTTCTGAATATTTTTCAACAGGTTTTCAACTTTTCCTAGGCTTAGAAGTTTATTGATCATGGAATTATTCTTCATTTCTTGAAAGTATAGCAAGCCAAGTAAAAAGTACACCTATGTTAATAGAATATTTGAAAATGTTTATTATAATATACACTAGCTATACTAGTGGCATATGTTATAAAACTCCATTCTGAATTTCTTGTATTTCAATTTATCATTTTATTCCTTTATTCACTGAAAAATCAATTGCTGGGGTGCCTGGGTGGTTCAGTTGGTTAAGCATCTGACTTCGGCTCAGGTCATGATCTCAGGGTCCTGGGATCAAGTCCCGCATCAGGCTACTTGCTCGGCAGGGAGCCTGCTTCTCCCTCTCCCTCTCACTGCCACTCTGCCTGCTTGCACACTCTCTGTTGAATAAATAAATACATAAATCTTAAAAAAAATCAATTGTTGCACACTTTCTTTGTTACTGCATCCTAATTTCTAGGCCAGGCTTTGGGAATATATGAATTGAATGAAATATAATCTCTCTCCTCAAGCCTAAGAAAGAATATATGTAAACAAATTAATTGTAATTGCTTGTTGATGAGTGAAATAGCATCACCATGATAAAGTATATTGGAACCAGAAAATGGGAACTGATTTACTCTATTTGAAAGGGAGTAAGTAAAGGTAGATTGTAGGAAATGACACTTGAGCTGGCTATGGAAAAAAAAATAGGTAAATGTTAGATCGAGATAGTGGAGAGCAGCAGTGTGGTGTAGGGTATGAAGGTTTTCTAAACTTGTGCAAAAGATTAAGCACAAAATAATATTTTTTGTTAGAGAAAATATTTGTTCTTTTATTCTTTCTGTTGAAAAACACTTTTAAGAGATTTCTTTACTAAAAGTTATATTAAGAAAAGCAAAGATAATTAAAAGACCCCTGTCCTTGTGGAGAAAGATAGCAAGAGTAAATAGGATCATGCTAAGAAAGATTTTTATCCTGATGTTGATGAAGAGTCATCATTGACACCAACTAGGTAAGAAATAAGAACAGAACAATGAAACAAAGGTAATGCTGGGAGCAGTTTAGGCAAGGTTAGGGGGAGGGAGGAGAAATGAAAAACATGGAGCTCCCTAAGGGAGCATTAGAGGGACCCAGTTGGAATGAAGAAAAGTTATTGACATTCAATTAGAAGTAGAATCAAAACAACTTGGGAGAAAAAAGCACTGGGGACTTGGAAAATGCAATGGATGAGATACTAAAAATCAAGATAAAAAATATGTGTAAGAGTAAATAGAGGGGTAAATTACTTATTTGGAGACCTGCTGAGTTAAAAGTTTATTTTAAGTTTACTTTTAGCTCAGTCCACTCCTCTGACCACCTGATATCTAATTACTTACAGGATGTCCCACAGATATTTTAAACTTTCTGTTTCTACAATTTTGAGTACTCTCTGTACCTCATATAAGTGGAATCATACACTATTTTTCTTTTTGTGTCTGGCTTATTTCACTTAGCATAATATCCTTAAGGTTTGTCCATGCTGCAACATGTGTCAGAATTTTCTTCCTTTTTAAGACTGTGTAATATTCCATTATATGTATGTACATACACTTTTTGCTTATCCAGTCATCCATCCATGACCTGTTAGGTTGCTTCCATGTTTTAGCTATCATGAATAGTGCTGTATGAATATGGATATGCAAACAAATATCTCTGAGATCTTAATTTCAATTCTTTTGAGTATATATTCAGAGGTACAATTGCTGGATCATGTAATAACTCAGATCTTTTGAGGGGCTGCTATACTATTTTTCATAGCAGCTGGACCATTTTATAGCTATTTTATATTCCTACTATCAGTGTACTGGGTTCCAATTTCTCCACCTCCTTGTTAGATTTTGTTTTTTTAATTTTAATTTTAATATTTTTAAGGAGTCCTCTTAATGGAATCTCATCATAGTTTTGATTAGCATTTGATTTGCATTTCCTTAATGATTAATTATCCTGTCATATGCTTATTGACCACTTATATATCTTCTTTGGAAAATATCTGTTCAAGTCCTTTGCTCATTTTTGAATTAGGTTTTTCTTTACATATGTGTATATATTTGCAAATATTTTCTTCCATTCTGTGGTGCTGTCATGGCCCTTTACTCCATTGATATTGTCTATTTTTTTTTTTTTTTTTAGAGAGAGAGAGAGTGTGTCAGCAGGGGGAAAGGAGGAGGAGCAGAGGGAGAAGAGAGAGAATCTTTTTTTAAAAATTTTATTTATTTACTTACTTGTGAGAGAGACAGAGAGAGAGAACAAGCAGGAGGAGGGCCAGAGGGAGATGGAGAGAATGTCAAGAAGACTATGTGCTGAGCATAGAGATGATGGGGGGCTTGATCTCATGACCTTGAGATCATGACTGGAGCCGAAATCAAGAATTAGACATTTAACCAACTGAGCCACCCAGGCACCCTGATATTGTCTTTTGATCCATAAATTTTTAAAATATTCATGAAGTCCAATTTGTCTATTTTTTGCAAGAAATCATAAAGCAATTGTTCTTTTTTTATGAGGATATTATCCCAAAGTCATCTCATAGTTAAGCAGATGATAAAAATATAGCATTCCTTTTCAAATTCAAAATACTTTATCAGATATAAAATATGACTTTAATTTGTTTTGAGAACTTTAAAAATACCTTTTAATACAATCTTTCCTGAAGAGACGTTATACTATGTCTGGATCTCTTTGAGAAATCTCTCATGGTCAGAGCATAAGCATTCTACTCTAATTCCCAATTTTTGGTAATGTTATACAATATCATTTGAAAGTTATTTGCAGTAGCTTCAGTGAAGTTTCCCTTATGCAAGCAAATAACTCTCAAATATTTAGTGGTAGTGGTTTTCAGCATGTGTTGAGTATTAGCTTTTATTTCTTTTCCACATTTTCCCCTCTCCTTTCAACAAGTAGTCTAGTAAAAATGGTATTGTTTCAACAATTTTAAAAACAAGTGGGAAATAAAGAGTTAAAGCCCATTTATAGATTTCATATAATTTTGTGTGTAATTTTGGAATGTGGAGGTCCTCAAGGTGGGTCTGGAGAGCAAGGTTTATAACTAGCTATCCCCTAAATGAGAGAGATTTGTCACATTTCACAGATCTGGTGCAAAGGCCAACTTCATGAGGTGGGTAGAAGTACAAGTAGGCAAGAGGTCCAGAATTTGGGGTCCCAACAGCAAACAGTATTGACAGAAAGAAAACACCAAAAGTGAACTGTATTATAGACAATGAGTTAATTACTTGACTTCTTTTATAGTCTTTGCTATGTGTGGAAAAGAACATGAGGGTGTAAGTCTAGGCTCCCTGCTTGGCCTTTTCTGGCATGGGTGAGGTGAGCTCCAGTTCTTTTTTGTGTTGTTTGACAAGAATAGAGTGGTTATTGTCTGTATATTTCTGCCTTGCTACACTGCTCCTTTCCTGGTCCTTTTGCTAGAGTAAGCAGGGTTTTTGTTTGTGTGTTTATTTGTTTTGGTGCTTGTTTTATCTGTGCCTTTTGGCTTTTCTATGTTGCTGTTTTTTTCAGTGCCAGGTCTGGGATATATGAACCGGCAAGAAAACCCAAGGAATCCACCACCATTTGTTCCTTAGATCTGGAGATCCCTAGCCAGTCTGCCTCCCTCTTTACACCTTTCCGACGCTTCTTATAGTTATTTTATATGTAATGCTCAGGAATTTTAGCTGTACTTAGTGGAAGAAATAGGGGAATAGATGTCTATTCCATCTTCGTGGAAACAGAAATTCATTTTAGCCTCTCTGAGTCATTTTGATTCAGGTTCATCTCTTTTTTTAAGATTTTGTATTTATTTATTTATTTATTTATTTATTTATTTATTTATTTATTTATTTATTTGACACAGAGAGAAATCAGATCACAAGTAGGCAGAGAGGCAGGCAGAGAGAGAGAGGGGGAAGCAGGCTCCCTGCTGAGCAGAGAGCCTGATGTGGAGCTCGATCCCAGGACCCTGAGATCATGATCCGAGCCCAAGGCAGAGGCTTTAACCAACTGAGCCACCCAGGCGCCCATTACTATCAGGTTTATACTACTTTTTTAACATCCTTCGATGCCTACCTACAGCAATGAAGTTTTTCTGCTTTCCTTTTTCCTTCTTTGTTTTACTAATTTTTTAGTTGCATAATTTCTATGTCATCACATTTATAACATTTGTATCTTAGTCATCCATCTTTATCCCATATTGCTTTAATCTTAGATATATGTTTATATATTTTAATACACTAATGATTACAAAAAATGCTAACCATTGATCCTTTTGCTAAAAGTTTCCTAATCATTGCTTGGATGAAGTTGGATGGAGTTCATTCTTTAGTAAATTCCTCAAGAAGAGTTGCTGAGTACAGAATCTTCTAAGTTCTTAGATGTTAGAAATGATTTTACTGTGTTTGATATTTGAAGGACAACTCGGTTGGACAAAAAATCCTTTTTTCCTATTTTCTTGCACTAAATATTTTTATAAAGATTGATTCATAGTTGTCTTATTTTATATTTTGTATGAAAAGTCTGATGTCAGTCTAACTATTTTGACTGAAGATTCTGTACTTCATCATTTTAGGCTGATTTTTGCCAATTACCCAGTGAAATTTTTCAATGTGCAGATTCAGTTAATGTTTTCTTTTGTTTTTTGTTTTTTTTTGTCTGGAACTTTTTCTTAGACTATAGTTTAATAAATTCTGTTGTTTTCTTTTTCTTTTTCAATGGTTTTGATAATAAAAATAGTATTCCTTCTTTATCTGTCTTCCATTTCCACTACTTTTTGACACTTCCTTATGTCATTTTCATTCTCTCATTTTCCTACATTTCTTCAGTGCCCCTTATTATATTTTCATTTGACCCTATTCTTCCTTAAGCATCTTGTAATATAATTTTCATTTCTGAGATAATTTTGTCATTTTCTTCCATTTCTTTCCTGAGCTCAATCAGTTCTTTATTTCTCCATCTACTTATTTACTTTTGCTATTTCTGTTTCTACTTCTGATTCAAGTTAGTTTTTTAATATTCAAATATTCGATATATTTACTCCTCTTGATACCACAAACAAGTGAACATTTTTTTGTTGTTGTTGTTGTTTGTTTTTCCCCTGGGTGTCAATAGCCTTCTGATCAAGGAAATTATGTTTTTGAAGCTATCATACTTTCTCTTTCCTTTTTTATATTTTCCACAACACTTAGCATATGTTAAATTCACCCTAGACTTGCAATAAATATAAAACTTTTATGTTGTTTTATATCTACAGATTTAATAACTTCAATAATTACCTATATGAAAGTGTTCAATTAGACTGTTGCAAACTATAGCTTAAGGAAGGAAGAAAATACTGATCCCCTTCTCTGAATTTGTAATACTGAAATATTCCTTAGTTTTTATCTATATAATACCATTTATCTATTCATGAAATAAGGTGTAGAAGTATCTGTCTAGTACAACATTTATCAAACTTTAATGTACTTATCAATTACCCGTGATCTAAAATGCGGAATCTGATTCAGCAGATCTGGAATGGCCTATAATCTGAATTTCTGCAAACTCCCAGGGATGCCCATCCTGCTGGTCTGAGAACCATACCTTGAGTGTATACTTTTGCTGTATGTTTCAGGCTTCTATCATGCAATTGAAATTTGGTTTGTTTGTATTATTTATTTGGCTTCAAAGTATGCATTTGATATATTTGTACTTCCATAATGTTTTCAATAAAGAAAGACTTCCTTGAAGGGGTATCATCAGAGCTGAGATGTGGAAAGTCTACAGAATTCTCCTGTATCTCTTGATGCTTTCTTCTTTTATCTAGGTATATTTATAGAACCCCGAGGGGGCCTTTGTATGTAGGGATATCCTCGGACATTTCCTGGAGCTTCCTGGTCTTGGAAGGCACCAGGATCCCTATTTCAAGTTCTACTGCAGTTACTTCCTTATCACATTATTCCTTGCTTTCTTCACTTACAGTCTTCTTGGAAGCTACGGACCCTGTAAATACCTATTGTCCTTCCAGCTACTAGACCAGGTGATTAGCAGAGTCTGAGAAACATTTTCAATGTCGGTATTGGTCAGGGAGCTTTATTCCCTGGATACCATGGGTAAGTAGTGCAATTGCCTTGGAGGCAGGTATTCTGAGCTAAAATCTGGTGCAGTATCTGTAAGTTTTACATGCAAAACTAAGTTTACATGTACTTAAGTTTTACATGCAATTCAGAGATACTCTGACTATAAACAAAAATGACCTTTATCGTGTTTGTGTCCATAATGGGCCATATTACCCTTCTCATGTATTCAAATGATATTTTTATAAATCTCCTAAGTATCTTGGGAATAGCACATTATATTGCATTATAATTTTTGTGTTATATACAAATATTTAAATATCCAGTTTCTATAGAGTTGTTTAGGCATTTCTTCACTTATCAAAATATTGGTAGCCTCAACAAAAAGGAAAAAGGTGTTCCTCTCTCAAGCTCTTAGAGACAGTTCAATATGCAGTTGCTGTATATTTATTTTTTATAATATTATTCAACCAATATGACAAGCATTTTGACTCATTTTGCACTTAACCTTTGCTTTTTCTTTTTCATTGAAATAAATTAAGATTGAATAATAAAAATTATGTTTTAAGAGGGAATTTCTCAGCCATAAATCAAATTCTTTATAACTGTGAGATAGCAATTACAGTATTGGAGATAATATAACAAAACAAGAGGAAAATATAAGCTCATGAAAGGTACTTACATGTTTCTAAATACCAAATCTCTCTTTTAAAAGTGGATTCAGTAATTTGATGATGTAAGTATAAATGAATCATTAACATTTGGATTTGATTTTTCTTACAGTGCATGTGATTGCTGAAAAATGGAATTCTGCCTAATATAATAAATTTTGAATTTTAGCAGTCATTTGTGGAGTTATGTATCAGATTTATGCACATTCCATTAACAATTATATCTGGAAAGGAAAGTTTATTTCCTTGATGTTCTCAAAATTATTATTTGGAGAATGAAGTTGAAGAGATTAACTTGAAAAAAAAATGCTGGGGTGCCTGGGTGGCTCAGCTGGTTAAGCATCTTCCTTTGGCTCAGGTCATGATCCTGGGGTCCTAAGATTGAGTCCTGCACTAGTCTCCTGCTCAGCGGGGAGTCTGCTTCTCCCTCTCCTGCTCTCCCTGCCAGTGAACTCTCTCTCTCCCACCTTCTCTCTCTCTGTCAAATAAATAAACAATATCTTTAAAAAAAGGAAAAAAGGGAAAAAATACTTGTACATTTACTCAAACAACAGGTTAGACAATAGTCAAGCAAATTTTATTTGCATATAATACCCAGTACTCATTACATCAAGTGCCCTCCTTAATGCCCACCACCCAGTTACTCCAGCCCCACTGCCTCCCCTGCAGCAACCCTCAGTTTATTTCCTATAGTTAAGAGTTTCTTATAGTTTGGCCCCCTCTGTTTTCATCTTATTTTATTTTCCTTCCCTTCCCCTATGTTTATCTCTTTTTTTTCTTAAATTCCATATATAAGTGATATCATATGATACTTGTCTTTCTCTGACTGACTTATTTCACTTAGCCTAATACCCTCTAGTTCCATCCATCATTGCAAATGGTAAAATTTCATTCTTTTTGATGGCTTGAGTACTATTCCATTGTGTGTGTGTATACATATACATATACATATACATATACATATACATATACAGTCTTTATCCATTCATCTGTTGATGGACATCTGGGCTCTTTACATATTTTGGCTATTATGGACATTAGCAGGTTATTTTTCATGTCATTTTTTAAGTCCTTTTTTTTGTTTCTTTTTCTTTTTTTACTTTATAGTTAGTATGTAGTCATTATATGAAGTATTTATGTTGAAAAGAAAAAAACATGGTCACATGGATTTCTTCCACTCATTCCAATGTAACCACTATTAATACTTTGATTAACATTTTCCTGTGTTTTTCCATGCAGAATATTTATTTATTTATAAAAAGATTTTACTTACTTATTTGAGAGAGAGAGAGTGAGTAAGCAAGAGAGAGAAAACACCAGCCAGGCAAGGGATAGAGAAGCAGACTCTCTGCTGAGCAGAAAGTTCCACGTGGGACTTGATCCCAGGACCCTGGGATCATGACCCAAGCTGAAGGCAGACACCTAACCTACTGAGCCACACAGGTGCCCTTGCATGCATATTTATATCATTGGCATTCTGTAGAGACATTTTTATTCTGATTATTTTTACTTAATATTTTAACCTAAATATTTTTCCATGTTGCTAAACGTTCTTTGAAGATGGTTGTTTTGGTTTTTTTTTCTTTTAGTGGCCTGTATAATATATCCCACAGCTATACCATATTTTGCTTTTGCATTCTCCTACTGTGAATTGTTTCTAATTCTCTTATAAATACAGCTATGAATATTGTGCACAGTAATTTTCTTTGTATATAAAAATGTTCTCTGTGTTTAGAAGACTCAAAAATGCATGCAAATTAAAGAATAAAAATATTTGTCAATCTCTTGATACAATCATTTTTCTCCAAAAAGATTGTATTAATTTACATTCATTTTAGTAGTAGAAATTCTAAACAAATTAAATTTTCCTCAATAAAAGACAAAATGTTTGATCACATTTTAATTTTTTTCTATTTGCTTATAAATCTACTGAGATCTTAGAGCTTTCATTTTTATTTGTAGGAGCTCTTATAAGGAATTAATTCTTTTTTTTCTTTCTATTTACTCTCTTATGTTAAAAGAAGTTTTTGGGGCCTCTGGATGGCTTAGTTGGTTAAGTGGCTGACTCTTGATTTTGGCTCAGGTCATGATCTCAGTGTCCTGGAATCAAGCTCTGTGTGGGGCTCTGCATTCAGTGGGGAATCTGCTTGAGAACTCTCTCTCTCTCCCTCTTTCTCTGCCTCTCCTCCTGCTCATGAGGTCTCTCTCTTTCTCTTTCAAATAAATAAATCTTTAAAAAATTTTTTCAAAGATAAAGAATGGGAATTTGTACTTTTTTCATTATAAAGGAGAAAAGATTTATGAACAGAGGGTGTCTTTCTATTATTTAGATTTTTACAGTCCTTTCAATAATGTTTTGAAGTTTTCAGAGACTAAGTTTTGTACTTCTATTGGTAAATTTATTCTTTAGTATTTTGTTGTTTTTTTTATGCTGTTATCCATGGAACTGCTTTCTTAATTTTATTTTCAAAGTGTTCATTGCTAGTGTAGAGAAATACAATTGATTTTTATATATTCATCTTGCATATTGACAGTGTAGTTCAACATGTTCCTCTATCTTCTGTAATTCCTACAAAATGGCAGCTGGATTAAAACTTTTTTTTATTAAAAGTCTTAATCAGACTTGGGTTCCATCTCTTGGACACATACTGTTTGGTTTTTGCTCTCTGTTTTGGTTTTGCTCTCAGTGGTTAACAACCATTGATGCTTAGTGCCTAGACCTGTTAACCTTAATTAAGCTTAAAATAAATGTGATATTATAATTATATCACTTCTTTTTTGTTTTCTAGCTGTATGATTTTATAAAGAATAACTTCTCAATTCTCTCCCTGTATGTAAGTTTTTAAGATGATGAATTACTTCACTCTCATTCTCAGAAGGTGACTAGTTGGCTTATTTTTAAAATACCTCTATAAACTCATGAATTTAAATGTTATTAATATGCTTCAATGCATTGCAGTTCTCCATACTAAAGCTTCAACTGTTCCATATTTGGTCAGTGGGATCCTCTTTAAATTGGCTCTTGTGTCCTTTTGACATGATCCTTGCATTTGATAGCTTCCTTATTCTCCAGTAAGACAAGGTACTCTTGGCTCAACTAGTACATTTCTTACACTGAAATCAGTCATTTTCCAAGAAGTTATGGTTTCTTTCACTTGGAAATGTTATTTCAAGATCACAGTCTGGATACTCAGATGCTTATTGCTCATGGGTTGATTATTATAGATCATTTCTAGGCTTTTTTAGTAGGCAAAAATATGTGACATGTGTATATGTACACTGAATTATTTACATTTAAAGATTAAAAATGTTGTGATTCTATAATGGTATTTCCTCTTTGTATGATTTTGCAAGTGCTTCCCCCCATACATCCCC
The DNA here is from genome assembly GCA_002007465.1 of Ailurus styani. Taxonomy (NCBI): domain Eukaryota; kingdom Metazoa; phylum Chordata; class Mammalia; order Carnivora; family Ailuridae; genus Ailurus; species Ailurus styani. Next base: position 16,705 of record LNAC01000438.1, on the reverse strand, counting down.
ACCCCAGACGTACCAAGAGTAGGACAGTTAAACACATTTTATCTCCCATGGTAATCTCTGCTCTGATCATCTGAGTCTCCTCTGGATTGCTGTTTTTATTTATGCCCCTTAAGTTCTCATATTGTTTTTCTCAAGCCCCAACTAGATTAGACTGAAAGTATGAAAACATGAAGATAGATGGTTTTAGCTATTTCCCATTTGTATAACAGCAAAACTTTTTAAATTACAATTTTAAATGTTATAAATTAATACTGTAATTGCTTAGAATCCAGGTACTTTGAGATAAGCTTATTTTACTATTGAACATTTGTTTTATTCAGAGAATTTTAAATTTATTTCCATTCTATATAGTACTCTGATATAGGAGTGCCTCAAAAATCATTATATAGTCTTTGAAAACACGACTTTAAAATGTACAATAATGTAATATATAAAGAAATAAGAAATTTTTTGAGCAGCACAGATGATTTCCATCCACCTGGCACATGAACTTTATCTAGGGCACTTATATTGAATTCTTGGTCAGGTAGTAAGATCTCCATTTCTTTAGGGCCAGTAACTGGGGCTTTATTTGTTCCTTTGGTGGTAACACATTTTGCTGATTCTTTTGTGATCGTTGTAGCTTTGTGGTGGTATCTGGTGGTATCTGCTTTTTTGAAAAAGAAACACCTCTTCCAGGCTTTGCAGACTGGCTTTGGCAGGGAAAACCCTTCACCAGTCAGCTCAGCCAGAGATTCTGAGTGGGCTAGTTGATGGGGTCCACCCGTGGGCAGGCCAGGTGCCAGGGACTGCACCAAAGTCCGTCGCTCACTTTGCTCTCCCTCCCCTACCGTGGGAGAGCTTCTGGGCTAGAAGGATCTCTCTTGATACTTCATTCTGAGGGGTGATGCCGGTATAGGGAAACTGTTCTTCTTACCCTTTGCAATGCATCTTTGTTAATTTCTGTGTTCTGCCTATTGCTATTACCTCTCATATAGATTCCAGAGTTCTCATGAAGGTATTTTCTACTGTGGAGAATTGTTAAATGAGTGTTTATGTGGGCATATTAGGGCAAGAATCTCTTATTCTGTCATCTTGCTGCTACTACTTCTCAGCATTTTCTTTTTTTTGGTTCTTTTGATGAACTTTCACCTGGGCCTGTCCCAGATACATGAGATATTTACTTTTTTTTTTTTTAAAGAGACAATCCAGCATTGACAGGATTTTTTTTTTTTTTTTTTTTTTNAGCAGGCAGAGAGGCAGGCAGAGAGAGGGGAAAGCAGGCTTTCCGCTGAGCAGAGAGCCTGATGCGGGGCTCGATCCCGGGACCCTGGGATCATGACCTGAGCCGAAGGCAGAGGCTTAACCCACTGAGCCACCCAGGTGCCCCAGATATTTATTTTTATTTATGAGTTTTTATCTTTTGTAGTTATATGGTTATTCAAAAGGTAAGTTTATGAAATGAAGCTGTTTGTTTCCATTTGTGCAAATCCTAATCTGGTAATTAATAATAGATGAAAGAAAGCCATTCTCTTTTGCATTAAAATTTTTCAAATAGCCCTTTTAGTATTTTGATCCCATTAAAGATTCCTTATTGAAACAAGTCACATTAAATATTCTGCCGAACAATCATCTTCATGATTATGCTTCTGAATCTATGGTTACATACTCACTCCCTCGTTTCTCCCCCAAGGAATGTTAAGATCCTAAAAATTAGCATAAACTGGTGATATGTGTACTTCAATTTCTCACACAACATGGACTACTTTGAATGATTTGTTGAAATTACCAGCACACTTTCATAGTAAAATATGTACTTGTGGTGTCACAGAGTGGAATCAAAATTGGGCTTACCCAACTGCATCACACAAATTAGTTTTATCCTCCTTCTTTTCCTCCCCTTTTTTAAAACACTGGTGTTAGCATTATGGGATGTTTTAAAGATAAAGTACACTTAACTAGCAAAGTATAGAGTCCGCAAGTAGAATGTTTGAAATTTCCATTTCCAATGTTCTTTTAACCCTTCTTAAACCAATTTGCCTATTTCGGAGTATTTTAACTGTTATGATTTCAAAGGACACACCCTTATGTGATTTGGTGCATAAAAATGATACCAAATGGGTATTCTTGATGTTTCCCTGGGGATATTTAGATCATTTTTCTTAACTGTTAGCTTGTTGAACAACAGGATGTTACTAGAAACTTATGTGGAGCCTCTGATTCCCACCATTTTAAAATAGAATGAATAGTTAAGAAATTTGGCCTAGGTGGCACTTATCTTTTTAGTTCATGGTCTCTTCATTTGCCAAATCAATAGGAATGTAAGCCTGCTGTGTTCATTTTGGATAGGGAAGTTCTACTTCACTCAGGAACTCACATGTATGATTTTCCTTGGACAAGAAAGTATGCTAGACTCCTACCAAACACTTTCTTCCCTGTGTCTCAAGTGAGAAGAAAAGTTGACTTCTTATTCTTAGCTCTTTTGAGCAAGTCTATTACTTGTCACAGAAAGGGGGAAAAAAAACAATTTGTATCCTAAGGTAATCTAAAAAAAAATAGCCTTTGGCTGTGTATGCATTGCTATATATCTAAATATGAAGATATTAAAATTGTTAAAGGAAGCTTACAGATAATAAAGAAGGAAAAACAGTATTCAAAGGAAAATTGATCTTTGAATCTACAGGTAGATCTTGACAAGAGCACTACATTTTTCTATTCTTGGATAGCAAAGTTTTCTTATAATCATCAAAATAATCTCACTCCAGAGCCTACTCATTTTTTATGTGCTTTTTTTATGCTTGTATAATAAATTTTTAACAAGATTTCACTTGTGAGAAGACTAGATTTCTAATATTTCCTGCTATTTCCTGTCATGTTTATTTTCAGACTAAATCAAGATTATGTCTTTTCTATAACCATTAGTATCTTTAAAATTTCATAACACATATTGCCTTCTTTTAAGAGTGACAAATTTAGCCATCAGGACCAGAATAATAGAACTATCAAGGTGTCTTTTACACCCACAAGACTACTTGAAACATCAATAATTTTCTCTTTTACTTTACTTTATGGCAAAATGCTAGAAATAATTGTGTCTATATATTAGGATCATGCAATAATTTTAATTAGCTCAGCACTACTGTCAAAACTGTTCTGCTTGCCAAATATAAGAAGAACTGACAAATCGAAAAGAGAACCTCAGTTTTTCTTCAGTAATTTTATGCAAAATGAATATGTTTTAGTGTATTTGGACTTTTTAGGTAGAATGGAAACAGTCAAGCTTATGTGCAAAGACCACCACAGTAACTATCAATAAGTTGATTATCAAGAGAGTTAGTGTCTAGGTTTAAAATAGCTTGCCAATTGGTGACAATCATGGCACACGTCTTATAGGATAAATTAAAAGACCCCAGAGTCAGTGACTTCACTGTCCATAATATGTTCTTATTTTCAGGGTAACAATTTACTAAATTGTTAAAAAATTAATTTGCATGAAACTTCAGTGGGGGAGGGACTTTCTCTTCTCCATTCTTATTTTGTTCATTATTATAATAAAATAGCCAGCATCTTTTAGTCCTATAATCTAAAAGTTCTCTCTGTTTCTTCCTCCCACTTGCCTCAAATCCCCCACCACAAGGCTCAAAGTATCCTGGAAGAAACATCAAAGAATGATGACTTCAGTAAAGGACTTTACCACACAGTCTTAACCATTGATTCTATATGGCACAGCCTTAGGCGTTTAGGTGTCTTCATCTGGGGAACAAGATGCCTGTCAAATAAGATTTTTAACACTCCTAGTGTAGATCCAGAGGACTTTGTGATAGTATAGTAGAAAATAACTCAAGATCAAATGAATAAGAATTAATTACCTCAGACTGAGGGAGAGAGAAATTTAATTGTACTTAATGTTTTATTTTTTAAATAAAAATGTGAGAATATTTACTTTCTTTGTCATCTATCAGTTTTAATAGGTTATCTTATTACAACCTGGAATAAATTGACTCCTTAGAATTCAGTAAAAGTACTAAAGAATAAAAACTTAATATACAAAACAATACATAATTAGAAAATTTTAAGATTTTGTAAAAATCCAAGGCACGCTATTGGCCCTATCGACAAAATAGCTCAGAACGATGGTTAAATATTAGGCAAATGCTTTTAATGTGTTCTGTTGCTCTTTATTACATTGTAGTTATTTGCATAGTTTCAATAAAAATCTTATTTAGTGAGGCATGATAAATCCACTATTGAAGAACAATGCATATTTTTCTTATATGGAAATGATGCCAAAATGTAGTTTTTGGTAACTGCTCTATCATTTATGGATTCCCAGACTTACAGGTAGGAAAAAGAGTCACTTTCTAGAAGGAGAGAAGTCTCAGAGATCTTAGAGAAACAGAAATAATTCTACATTTGTAAGTACTGCAGGCAAAATTTACTAGGTGTGCATTGCATTGGATTTTTCTGAACCCTAGTCTTGAAATACATTGTTACAAAAGGAATAAAATTACTTCTGGCAAATAGCAATATTACTATGGCCCTTGGAACTTTACAAAGTCTCCAGAGAGAAATCAAATATGAAGCCCTAATTTCATATGGCTCTAGTTATGTTAACCATATTAATAAGGATATTTTTAATGATATTTTTACTAATTACAATAAAACAGCCAAATAAACAAAACATCAAATTATTGATACCAAATTAGAAAATAGCTAAATAAATGTATGTGGCCAAAACTTCATTTATGTGGGAGTCAAATTTGACCAGAAGCAGGGAATGAGAAGCAAAACGGACACTTTGCCCCGCTGGCATTTTGACTCAGCATCTCACATAACAGTTAGAAAAAAAGCAATTTGTATCCTTAGATGAACTTTAGAAAGCAAAAGCATGGTAAACCTGGGTGGCTCAGTTGGTTAAACATCTAGCAAGTTCAGCTCAGGTCATGATCTCAGGGTTGTGAGATTGAGCCCCCTGACGGGCTCTGTGCTGGATATAGAGCCTGCTTAAGATTCTCTCTTTCCAGGTGCTTGGGTGGCTCAGTGGGTTGAAGCCTCTGCCTTTGGCTCAGGTCATGATCTCAGGGTCCTGGGATCGAGGCCCAAGTCGGGCTCTCTGCTCTGTGGAGAGCCTGCTTCCTCCTCTCTCTCTGCCTACCTCTTTGCCTACTTGTGATCTCTCTTTCACTGTGTCAAATAAATAAATAAAATCTTTAAAAAAAAAAAAAAAGATTCCTTCCAAACCTCTGTAGAGCATAAGTCTCTGCATAAGTGAGGCCTTGAGCCATTTCTGTAAGTGGGAACTCCTTGACTTTTGAAATCCTGATGACTATAAATATGTGATTGTTGATGCTTGCAAGTATGAAAATCAAGTGAGCAAACTGCTATTTTCCCAACTTGAACAGACTATAACTTAGGTCATTTGTTTGTTTGTTTTTTGGTTTTTACTTTAAGTACCTTCTATGTTTATTCTTCTATGAATTATTCTGAAGTCATTTTTGCAAAACATTGCAAGAGAAAAAAATTATTATTTTTGTTAATGCCTGTGCCCCTCTGAGTTTTCTTTTCACAGAGGCTGCTCGTGGTGAGCAGCACAGTATTACCTGCAGACAGAGCAGGAGCTAAACAAGTTATCTTCTAAAACTAAAATGTTTTACTGTGACTCCATTTTGTTTAGCTTTACAAATATCCCGTATATCTTTTAGTGGATCATTTACTCATTTCCAGGTTTTTTGCTGGCTCAAAATAGGCACTTAGCTCAAATAAGTTTCTTAACAAATGTTAGATCCCTCTCTTTTCTGTCCTCAGTAGTAATGAGTACTCACTTTGTGGTCTTGGTGCGAAACCATTTTTCCTAAAGGCACAGTTTTCAATTTTCCAAGATATATTTCTAAAATAGCTTGTTTTTGGTTGTACAGAAAGAGAGCCAGGAGGGAGAATGAGATAGTACAGATGATTTTCTCATCCCTTATGACCACTAAAATCTTTGAGAGTAATATTAGTATACTCTGGATTCAAAAGTAAAATTAAAACCTATCTTTTCCTGGGAAGAAAGGATAATTTTTGGTACTATACTGCCTCTCAGTGGTTCATTTAATAATTAATTCAATTACAAAATGTTTCATAAAATAAGAAATCTAAAATTTGCAAACAGATTTTTTAATACATTGACTTCATTGAGCTCCTCAAGTAAAATAATGCAAATTTTCTTGTGTTACATGTGTATATTGCCACTGATTGAACACCCAGAAGCCATGATGTGTTATAAAGAGAATTTCATGGTCTGCTTTTCCTGAAGCAGGAATGAATGAGTCTACACACAAAAGAGGGATTGACGTAATACGAAAGAGAGTCAAGCCAAGCTGCGTACAAGGGCATGATTGGATTGGAAAATCTCACCTTTGAACATTCATTGTTCTGTGTCCAGGCGTTACTAAGTTTTGTTTGTTTTTAGTCTATATTTTTGGCATGGGAATTATTTTGTTATTGAATCCCCATAATCCAGTCAATTTTCTTCTGGCCCCCTTTATAGCCTATCTGTCCATTTTCCTTTGTGAAACATATTTTTGAAAATAAAGAGAAATTTCTTATAGTATCAAAAATGGGGCTTCTAAGTTTGGAGTCTGCTATGGGTTAATAGCAGCTTTTGAAACTCTGTCAGCACAATCATTGCCTTTAGAAATTTTGTCCTTCTGTCCTGTGTGAGTGCCCCCTATAAATCACTGATAATTTGAGTAGGCAATTGTAAAGCCTTTGACAAAGCACTATCAATTTTCTATGAGGTATTTAGGTTCCCATCAAAATAAAAAATCCTCTATTTAAAAAAATTTATCCTGTTGCATGACAGATACCAAACTTACATACTGCAAACTTTTGGCACACAGGGAAAAGAGGTCTTTAAAATGAGTAATATCAGCTGGTGAAAAGGGCATGTGAGTAACTCTGGAGTCCTGGGTAGTTCTCAATGACGTCAGCTTTGCTGGCACTCCAAATAGGAAGATCTGGTTTTCCTGATATTAAGGCAAGCTCTATATTACATGGCACTTTGGTTTCCTTCCAGTGTAGACATTCATTGGCTTAATACCTTGTTCTTTTCTCTTTGTTTCCCAGGTGCTGGTCCCTTTGGGTGGCTTCTAGAATTCCCTCATGACCACCCAACTGAGACCCACCCCTTCTTGAAACAGTCAGTGCTCCCAGTTAGCTCCCCACCTCTTGATGTAATCACAATCTCCTGTTTTCAGAGTAGCCAATCTTAGCACTAATTTCGATGATACTAATATTAATGCTTTACTATGTATCAATTTGTGTTATCTGATTAAAGTAATTCATACTCATTCTGTACATTTTTCCCACTCTTTGAAATACAAGATGAGGCAAGCGCTAACTGCACAATACCTGCTGTGAAAATTTTCTCTTGATTTCTTAAAATTTAAGTTGTTTGGACCACATCTCTTAAAGCTTTATTATTATTCCACTTTTCTCTATAGAAAGCAGCCATGGTTTAACTTGTTACCATTTGTGGGTGTGTCACTTGCATATATCATTTAGAATCTTCTTGACTTTTCTTCTTTTATCCTTGTCAGTTGTCCTGGTCCTCTCTGTCACTAATCTCTGCTTGTCCTAGTTTCCACTCACTCTTACTGTTGGTGGATTTGAGCCTTTGCCCTGCTTAGTCTCCTTAGACGTTAATTAACTCATTAATGTTTACTGAGTGCCTAGTACAAGCAAAATACTGTTTATTTAAAAGGGCAGGACTAGAAACAAATAAGCTATTTATAATTAGAATGACCAAAAGTCCTGGTTTGCCCAGATCAGTCCTGTATTTGAGGGCAGATCATATAGTGAAGACACCTTTGCCCCACAGGTGGTGAAAGCGTAGCCAAGTCCAAAGGCATAGCAGCTGTAAAACTTAAGAATGCCTGAGGCCTCTGTAAATAAGGGCTCCCTCTCTTTCAACCTAGAAGGTAAGTATTTTACAACTCACCAAACATAAAAGTTTTATTTCAAACAGTATTATCATGATTTGTGATGTTTAAGATTTGACAACACTATATTGTATTTCTATTAAGCTTTTGTATTTCCCCTTCTCAGAGTTAGATTTTATTCCTATACCCAATACCTGATTGGAGAAAATTTTAGTACTGTTTCCATTCATAGTTCTTTGGTGTCATGAGCTTGATGCACACATTGATCAACACCAGAAATATTCAGTTCACTGTAATTCTGAAGAGTCTCAGGTAAGGAAGTCTGGGGAGAAAGTCTACCCCTGAAGAGCAGGAACAAGAGTTACATTTAGACCTGTTGCTTTTGCTATCTTCTACCAAAAATATGGATATAGGTTTGTAATAAGGACTTATCCTCCCCAGATGAACAAAATTATCATGTAATGCTCTCAGAAATAAAAGCTCAGAAACGTACATGAAAACTTCCTAATAGTACTGATCATTAGGGAAATATAGTTAATAATGAGATAACACTATACACATAGTAAAATGTCTAATTTTATTTCTTTTTTGTTTATTTGTAAAGGACAATATTGGTTTCACTAATTTCAACAGGTGTGACAGAATTCTGGAATAGCAAAAGCAGGTGCCAGCACTTTATCGTCACAGAAAAGATTAAATATACTTACTGTACTGAGGAGCAATGTCGCTTTGGGGCTTTGAACTTTAGCCAATTAATAGTAATGGTCAATAGACCACTGAGTTCTCAGGTACAAGATTTGTGGGTAGCTCATAGGGGTTTTCTTGATTATGTATTTGTCTAGTTTCAGAAAAGATAAAGATGAACAGAAGATTGATGTCAGCTGCTCCAATTCCTGAAAGAAGGAAAAGAAAGCAAGCTTTCAATGAGAAATTATGTGTAGGGAAAAAAATAGAGAAGCGACAATAGCAGATTCTGCTGCAAACTCAGTGGGAAAACATGAGAGCAGCACCAATTTAACGAAAAATTATAGGATAAGAACTCCAAAACTAACCTTAGGAAGGTAAAACTCAGAAAGATGAGTACACCAAATTCCAGGAATGTGTGGATTTCACCAGCTTTTGCTTGCCTTTGTAATCCTTTGCCTAATGTAGAACTTAGTACGAAATAGGCATCCAGTGATTATTTCCTTAAAGAACAATTGATTTTCCTGTGGTGAAACTCTAAGATGCACTGAATATCTACTCTGTCTGAAATTAATATAGCCTACTCCTGCTTTTTTTTTTTTAATGTTTGAATGGTGTATTTTTCCCTATCCACTTTTAGTTTGCACGTCTTTATATTTAAAGTGGTTTTCTTGTAGACGGTCTATAATTGAGTCTTGTTTTTTGGATTCATTATGACAATCTCAGTCTTTTAATTCACGCAGTTAGATGATTGCTCTTCAAAGCGAATATTGATATAGTTAATGTTTACTATATTTGGTGCTCTTTTCTATTTGTTACTCTTATATTGTTCTTGTTTCATACTCCTTTTCTGCCTTTGTGGTTTTGAGGATTTTATATGATTTCACATTCTGTATTTTCTTAGCATATTAATTATGCTTCTACTTTTTAACTGTTTTTTAGTGGCCACTCTAGAGTTTATAATATACACTTAGAATTAATTAAAATTCACTTTCGGACAACACTCTACTTCTTCACAAACTGTGTGAGTATCTTATAATAACAAAACAATCCTAATGGTCCCTCTTGTCCTTTGTATCATTGCTGTCATTCATTTCACTTATATATAGGCATTCGTAAGAGTATATATACATAAGATATATTTATATGTAAGCATACATAATTGAATACATTGTTGCTATTATTATTTTGAACAGGTTTTAAACTGTTAGATCAATTAAGAATAAGAAAAATAGCAGTTTTTATTTTATCTTCACTTATCTCTTCTTTGGTGCCTTTCCTTTCTTCAGGTGGATCTGAGTTTCTGACCTATATTTTCCTCCTCTTCAAAGAACTTCTTTCAGCATTTCTTGTAAGTCAGGTCTATTGGCAACAAATTCAATTTTTATTTTTCTCAGGAAGACTTTATTTTACTACTTTTGAAGAATAGTTTTACAGGGTGCAAAATTTTAGGGTTGTGGTTTTTTCTCTCAAAACTTTAAATATTTCATGACATTCTTTTCTTACTTGAATGGTTTCTTTTTACCCAGCTGAAGAGAAGTCAGAAGTAATACTCCTCTTTCTTCCTCTGTAGGTAAAGGTATTTTTTCCTCTGGCTTCTTTGAGGAATTTTTTTTTAATGCTTGGTTTTCTGTAGTTTGAAAATGATATGGCAGGAGTAATTCTGGGAGCATTTTTCCTGATTGGTATTCTTTGAGCTTCTTAGATCTATGCTTTGGTGTCTGACATTAACTTGGATGAAATTCTCATTGTTTTAAATATTTTCTGATGTTCCATTCATTATCAATATTGGTTTCAGAATATAGAAATCTAAAATTCTACTTTTATTTTTTCAATTAAAAAATATACTTAACTCTCTAAAATTATTTAATTTTGTGCTTTTGTATATGCATATGACTTTCTAAAAGTAGAAACAAAAGAAGAAAATTAATTTGAGGACTGGTCTAGGAACTGAGTGGCCTTTGCTTCATAAGGACAAAATAAATTTTTTTTTCTGACAGGATGGAATTATAGCAGCACCATTGTGATTACAGGAGAGAAATTATCTTTTAATATGTCAGAAAATAAAAAATAACCACAGTTCCTGAAAAATATTCATATTTTTAAATATTCATAAGGATTCATAAGGATGCAGTGTAGCTCAGATGGTTAAGTGTCTGCCTTTAGTTCAGGTCATGATCCCGGGGTCTGGGATTGAGCTCTGGGTCAGGCTCCCTGCTCTGTGGGGAGTCTGCTTCTCCCTCTGCCCCTCTCCCTCAGTCAAGGGCACGCTCTCTCTCTCTCTCTCTCTCTTAAATGAATAAATAAACTCTTTTTAAAAAAGGATGCAATGACACATTTAATTTATACACTACTCCCCTTTTATCCACTGTGGATGCATTCCAAGATCCCCAGTGGATGCCCGAAACTGTGGGTAGTACAAAACCCTACATATATTATGTTATTTTCTATGTATACATACCTATGAAAATTTAATTTATAAATTAGGCCCAGTAAGAGATTATCAACAATAATTAATAATAGAAAGAGAACAGTCATATACAGTAATAAAAGTTATTTGACTGTAGTTTCTCTCTCTCAAAACATTGTGCTATACTCACTCTTCCTATGATGATTGATGATGCACTGAAATAAAGTGAGGTGAGTGACAGAGGCAGTGTGACATAGCATTAGGCTACTATGACCTTTTGATGAACATCAGAAGGAAGATCAGTTGACCACAGGTAACTGAAACCATGGAAAGAAAAGTTGCCGATGAGGGTGACTACTGTGGACTGACTTTGTCAGAAGATACAATAGGGACTTTGGATCCAATCAGTGGAAACCAATCCCTGTGTGACTTAGTTTCTTTACCTGAGGAGAAAATGGAAACATGTTCCCACCCCATATATTGATTGTATCTAGTAGATTATATTGGTTGCAAGCAATAGAATGTGACTATGAGTAGTTTAAAGGAAAAAATAATAATACATCTTGGTAGGACTTTGGGAATAGCACAGAACTGAAAGGAAAGCTAACATACCACATTTTAAAATGTATGTGAGCTGATAAAGTTCCAGAATGCTAAAGCAATAAGCACTGAGTAGCAGTAACTAGAATGACTTCTAGGATACAGCTGTGGGAATAAATCAGTTTCAAACATTCTTGGACTTTGTAGTTCTGTCTCAGATCCAAATCCCAGTGAATGAGCACCTGATTGAACAGTTGAGTGACCTTCCCATCTATTGACTGAAGGAGGGCAGCCTCTTTATCATCGGCCCTGTCCAAGGCCTCACCTAAGGGTGGGGGAGGGGGAGTGGTAGTTCCCTAAATCAAACAAGGGCATGCTACCAAAAAATGTTCCCATGAGAAAATCTTTGGCTCCAAGTGCCAGTGTGACACATGGCTCCTTTGAGGCCACATAGCCTGTCATTCACATTCATTATACTTCATTCACTTTTTGTAATCTCAGACATTCTTCACAGTAATAGTCAAATCCTTTTTTCTCTGAAAAGCCTTTTCTGATTTATCTTGTCTTCATTAATCCGTCTTTTTTTTTTAATTCCAATGGGCTCTATCACAAAATTTAGAAGTCAATTGTATGTTTTTTAAAGAAGCTAGAACGTTGAACGCTGACCTAAAAAATGGTGTTAGATCCAGCTTTGCCATTTCCTAGCTGTGTAAATTTGTTCAGTCAAACTTTCTGGGCTTCAGTTTTCTCATCTCTAAAGGAGAGGGGTTACATAATTTTTAAGACTTTGTAAAATCCTAACAAGGTAATATACAAAGTGTAATATAAGTATGTTATAACTTATCAGTGCCCACCAAATTTTTTAAATTTCATTTTTGTGGGTACTCAGTAATGATATATAACACAATGCTAAAAAGCCTGGGCAGAAATACTAAGAGGGACTTTGAATAAGTGACAAAAGTATGGGAATCATGTCCTTTTTCTAGTTTCTTTATTTTTTTAAGGAAAGAAATGAATACTTTTTAGTGAAAAATAGAAAATTCAACTTTTAATGAACACAATAGCTTCCAAAAATTTGAATGAAATTGAAAGAATAAGTAATAAAAGGAAATTTTTAAAAATAAGCCTACTAAGAAAATAAAGTAGAATTATAAAAACTGTTATTTTCAGATAGCCTATAATTAAAAAATAATTAGGCCAGGTATAAAAGAAACTGCCGGTATAGTTATGGTTTTTGAATGAAGTTACTCTTATTCTAGTACTAATTATTTAGGATTCCTTCAAAGACAATAGTAAGGCACTACTTTATGCAATGATGTCTTTACAGCTTCATTTGGAATTAATATTCATAAAATATATATTTTCATTTATTTATTTATTTTTCATATGCATTTACCATAATTTTGGTTTCTTTCTGTTTTTCTCTGGTAGACCATTTTTTTGTCATTTTGTTTTGTTTTTTGAAAGCATGAGACTTATAATTGAGCACTGGGATAGCAGGCAATATAATAAAGTAAGGAAAAATGAAGTAATTTTGGGAAAACAAAGCTATTATATTTAGCTTCCAAAAGGAAGGTTAGAGCCATATATATTCAGACAGGTAAAAGTGTTAAAGGCAATTTTCTGGAACCACTAAGACGCTTTGCAATTAGGACTATACCCATCTGTTAGGTGACATTCTCCATGTCAATATCCCTCCCCCAAGAGGGGATTCCTGTACTGTGGTGCTGCTTTGCAAGTTATACCAGCCTCTTACCTGCCACCAGGGTAAAGGGTTGCTGCTGCCTCTTTGAGTCACCCCTGGTCCTCCATCCTGGTTGCTATTAGTGGAAAAAAAAATTGATGTTCTTCCTGTGCTGCCTACAAGATTTAAAGCTACTTTTAATCAAAGAAATGGCCTTCGTACACTCACCTTCATGGTGTTCTTTCTCTTTATGTTCTGGAAAAATTGCTTTTGAGGACAGTTCAGTTGTCCCTACTCAACTGGAGTTCTCTTTCGTGGCTCTGACACCAGTTCTGGCCTGGGACAAAGCATACTCTGAATTACTAGAAGAGTTTAACTGTTGTGCCAGTGCTAAAGTACACAACTGCTTCCTCTCTGAAAGATCGTCAGATGTGAGATGTTCTAGAAATGCCACAGACTTCACTTGCAGCTGGCCATGTCTAATGCACTGGACACTATCACCAGACTCCAGTTAGGTTCTGTGCCAGCAGTCTTCTCACTTGTCTTATGGTGAGAGCCAGCTAGTGATTTCCATCACTATTCCTCAGTGGCTCAGGTTAGGTCAGGCAGTTTGAAGCCTCCTTGGATAGCCCTCCCATGTGAACAATGGCCACTCATGATTTCCCACATAACTCTGAAGAGTTTTGGTATCCACCCTCAGATAAGTCTGAACAACTAAGCAACACTGTTTGGAGACTAGTGTACATCTCATGTGTATCCAGAGGAAAGAAATTCTCACCATCTCAGCAAACTAGCTTCAGTAGTTTGGCACAGGGAGGACCAAGAGTGGTCCAATACATCATGATAACAGAGACACTTTAGCCTGCTCTTTTTTCCTTTCTACCTTTTTTTTTTTTTTTTGTAATTGTATAGTCTGATACTGCTTCTAGGTTTCTTTGGTTTAAAGTTTAAAGTTTTGGAGAGCAGCAAGATGGCGGAGGAGTAGGAGACCGATTATCATCAGGTCCCAGGAATTCACCCAGAGAGCTATCAAACTATTCTGAACACCTACAAATTCCACCGGAGATCGAAGAGAAGAAGAGCAGCAATTCTAGGAACAGAAAACCAACCACTTTCTGGAAGGTAGGACGTGCGGAGAAGTGAATCTGAGGCGACGGGAAGATAGACCCGGGGGGAGGGGCCGGCTGCTGGCAAGGGAGCAAGCAGCGGAGCACAGACTTGGAACTGTAAGAAGTCGGCTCCACTGAGGGACATCGCCCCAGAGACCAAGAGGGGGGTGAAACCCCTGCAGGGACAGTGTGGTCTCAGGACCCACGGGGACACAAAAAGACCAGGGGTGTCTGAGGGCGACCGAGCTCCCAGGTCTCAGAGAGAAGCCGGCGGGAGAGACGGAACTGAGCTGAGGTGTCTCTCAGCTCAGGGTTACCTTGGGCTGTGATCTGAAGCATAGCTGGGCCACTGATCTGTGAGCGGGGACCCCACAGGTGGCAGACACGGAGAGACTCACCTTCCTCCTCTGGGAGGAGCGGTGTGGGAGCGGCTGCAGGAATCTGCTGGGTTCAGAGATTCTAAACGGGGGCGCACCAGAGCTAGAGACGCTCGGTCACAGGCCGGGTGAGCTCGGAGCACGGCCGGAGACCAGGAGACGGGAGGGACTGCTTTCCTCTGAGGCGCGCTGAGGACTAAGGCCCCAGGCTCTCGGCTCCTCCGGGTCGGAGACTGGGAGTCGCCATTTTCAGTCCCATCCTCCAGCGAGGTACGGAAAGCGTTCAGGGAACAAAAGCTCCTGAGAGCGAACCTGAGCTGATTACTTAGCCTGGCCCCTGGTGAGGGCGGTGGGAATCCGCCTCAGGCAGAGACACTTGAGAATCACAGCAACAGGTCCCTCCCCCAGAAGACCAAGGGGGAAAAAAAAAACCATCCAGTCAAAGTCAAGTTCAAGATTGCTAAATATTGCAGAACTCCAGAACTATGGAAAAGCAACGGATTCAATTCATGGCTTTTTCCCCATGTTTCTTCAGTCGTTCAAAATTAAATTCATTGAATTTTTTTTCTTTGAATTTTTTCTTCCTTTTTTCTTTAAAAATTTTTCCCTTTTTCTATTTTAACGTTCTTAACTCTTATATCAACACTTTTTATTCTTTTTTAAAATTTTCATTGTTATAATCATATTTTATCCCTTCATTGTTTTTAACCTTATTTTTTTGGATACTTATAGGGTCTGTTGAATTCACCAATCTAATAGATAGAGATAGATAGAGATAGAGATAGAGATAGATATAGAGATAGAGTCATAGACAGACATAGATATAGAAACAGAAATAGATAATATAGATATAGGATTTTGTTTTATTCATTTTTGTTTGTTTTGTTTTTGTATGATTTTGTGTTTTTGGTTTTTTTTGTTTGTCTGTTTTTGGTTTTGGTTTTTTTCCCCTCTTACTTTTCTCCCCAGTTCCAGGTCTCTTCTGAGTAGGTTAGTGTATATTTCTCTGGGGTCATTGCTACCCTTTAGTATTTGGTTCTCTCATCCATTCTGCATAAAATGACAAGGTGGAAAAAATCAACACAAAAAAAGAACAAGAGCCAGTAATGATGGCTAGGGACCTAATCAATGCAGACATTAGTAATATGACAGAACTAGAGTTCAGAATGATGATTCTTAAGGTGCTGGCTGGGTTTGGAAAAAAAATGGAAGAAAATAGAGAAGCTGTCTCTAAAGAAATAAAAGACCTTTCTGGAGAAATAAAAGAACTAAAATCTAACCAAGCTGAAATCAAAAAAGCTATTAATGAGGTGCAATTGAAAATGGAGGCTCTTACTGCTAGGATAAATGAAGCCGAAGATAGAATTAGTGATTTAGAAGACAAAATGTCAGAGAAAAAAGAAGAGGATGAAAAGAGAGACAAACAACTACTGGACCATGAGGAG
>LNAC01000437.1:1297624-1444463 GCA_002007465.1 Ailurus styani | reverse complement strand
CCCGCTGAGCAGGAAGCCCGATGCGGGCCTCCATCCCAGGACCCTGAGATCATGACCTGAGCCGAAAGCAGAGGCTTTAACCTACTGAGCCACCCAGGCGCCCTTGAATATATTCTTTACAGAAATGTCTGTCCATGTCTTCTGCCCATTACTTGACTGCTTTATTTGTTTTTAGAGTGTTGATTTTGATAAGTTTTTATAGATTTTGGATACTAACCTTTTATCTCATAAGACATTTGCAAATATCTTCTTCCATTCTCTAGGTTGTCTTTTGATTTTGTTGACTATTTCTTTTGCTGTGCAAAAGCTTTCTATCTTGATGAAGTCCCAATAGTTCATTTTTGCTTTTGTTTCCCTTGCCTCTGGAGACATGTCTAGTTAGAAGTTGCTGCAACTGAGGTCAAAGTGTTACTGCCTGTGTTCTCTAGGATTTTGATGGATTCCTGTCCCACATCTGGGTCTTTCATCAGTTTTGAGTTTATCTTCGTGTATGGTCCAGTTTCTACTTGTACCTGTCCAATTTTCCCAACACAAGTTTTTAAAGAAACTGTCTTTTTTCCATTGGTATTCTTTCCTGCTCTGTCAAAGATTAATTGACCGTGGAGTTGAGGGTCCACTTTTGGGTTCTCTATTGTGTTCTATTAATCTATGTGTCCGTNTCTTCGTGTATGGTCCAGTTTCTACTTGTACCTGTCCAATTTTCCCAACACAAGTTTTTAAAAAAACTGTCTTTTTTCCATTGGTATTCTTTCCTGTTCTGTCAAAGATTAATTGACCGTGGAGTTGAGGGTCCAATTCTGGGTTCTCTATTGTGTTCTATTAATCTATGTGTCCGTTTTTGTGCCAGTACCATTTTGTCTTGATGATTACAGCTTTGTAATAGAGCGCAAAGTCTGGAATTGTGATGTAATCAGCTTTGGTTTTCTTTTCAACATTCCTTTGGCTATTTGGGGTCTTTTTCTGGTTCCATATAAATTTTAGGATTATTTGTTCCAACTCTGTTAAAAAGAGTTGATTGTATTTTAATAGAGGTTGCATTGAATGTGTAGATTGCTGAGTAGCATAGACATTTTAACAATATTTGTTCTTCCAATCCATAAGCATGGAATGTTTTCCCATTTCTAACACATCTATCAAGATGTTATAAGCAACTTATGAATCATTGAACACTACGTCAAAAACAAATGATGTATTATATTCTGGCTAACTGAACATAATAAAAAAAGATTCTAAAGGGAGAATGATAATCATTGTAATAGATTAAAATTGGGGGAGTATTATAAAAATTATTGGGAGAGAGATTAAGGATAAGTGAGTATTCAATGAAGAGGTTTCTTTTTTTTTAAAGATTTTATTATTTTATTTGACACAGAGAGAGATCACAAGTAGGCAGAGAGGCAGGCAGAGAGAGAGAGGAGGAAGCAGGCTCCCCGCCGAGCAGGGAGCCTGATGCGGGCCTCGATCCCAGGACCCTGAGATCATGACCTGAGCTGAAGGCAGAGGCTTTAACCCACTGAGCCACCCAGGCGCCCTCAATGAAGAAGTTTCTAGGCAATATTATTTTTTTCTTTTCTTTTTTTTCTTTCTTTTTATTTTTTAAGTTTTCCAAGGCCCTTTTATTATGCATTTTAGGAAATTGGGTCCTCAGAAATCAAGTTACTTAGACAAGAGTCTTTCACTACTAGAGAATGAATATCTTCTAGGAGCAATGGATTACCATGTGCTTTTAAGTGTTCCAATGTGGTATATTAAATCTGAACACTAGCAAACCAATGACATTTCTTGTAAAGAAAACAGGTGGGTAGAAGGCAGGTAAAGGAGTTTGTTTTTCTTTTTAGGTATAATTGATAGACAACACTACTGTTGACCCATGAATAATGTGGTGTTTAGGAATGCTGACACCCTACTCAGATGAAAATCTGTATATGTGTAAGAATCCATGTATAACTTTTGAGTCCCCAAAAACAACTACTAACATAAACAAGATTATTTTTATATATAGATAAAATTTGTGACATATGCTATAGTTATAAATTTAAACATTTTTGTTTTAATACATATCAAATTTTGTGATAATGATCCCATTGAATTTAGATTATGTAAAAAGCATTGTAAGATTCATTTATGTGAGGAGTTTATTATGAATTATAAGTTTTGTTTTCATTTTTACTAAGCGCGATGTTGTTGAATTGTATTGTCTATATGGAGATTATTAGTAGTATGTTCTTTTAGAATTTAATAATGAACCAGAGGTTCAAGAGTATGTATGCATACTGAACAAGTATTGTAAATTATATGTGTCTGAAAGCTTATGAAATTCCCTCCGAGAAGTGGATCTATAGACTTCAGTATATTCTAAAAAAGTCTCTCGTATAAAAATTAAAATTTGACATCTAGTTTAAACAGTTGCAAACCAATGTTGGCATCTAAATTTTGAAAAATTATAAGAGGATATTGTTATCTTAAAATTACTTAAAACGAAATTTTAAAAAAATTTTAAAAAGGACAGAAAATACTCAAAATTCTAAAAGATATCAAGCAAAATTAGAGTCATAAGGTATATCAATGTAAATTTCAAGTTTCTGAAAAAAGTATAATTTCAGTTGAAAAACATGAAAACTACCAATAGGGACATTTGAAAACAAATGAGAATATAATAATCCAGAATGTAAATAACAAATGTGTTCCAGTTTGTTGGACAAAATTTGACAAAATAGAAACAACCAAGGGGAAATTCAACATATCTTATAAAAACTGATGCTTCAAGCAAAAACTTTCATTATTTTGTTTAAAAATATTATGGTAAATACAAATGGGAAGTATGAAATTAATGGGAGTATAATTTAGCACAACCTCTTTTGAGAGCAATCTGCAGTACATAAGAATGGAAAGTTCATATGCTTTAAAGTCAGACATTTGTACTCTGAGTGGGTTTTGTGTCTGTAATTTATTTTTTTTTAAGATTTTATGTATTTATTTGTCAGAGAGAAGGAGAGAGAGAGCACAAACAAGGAGAGTGTCAGGCAGAGGGAGAA
This sequence comes from Ailurus styani, assembly GCA_002007465.1. Lineage (NCBI taxonomy): Eukaryota > Metazoa > Chordata > Mammalia > Carnivora > Ailuridae > Ailurus > Ailurus styani. Next base: position 1,441,428 of record LNAC01000437.1, on the reverse strand, counting down.
AAGCAGACTCCTCGCTGAGCAAGGAGCCCAATGCAGGATGAAGAAAATGTTTACAAGTTGTATTTAATGCGTATTTTGTGGGTACATATAAAACTAAAATCAGGCTTGGTATAATGCAATAAAGAACATGATGTATTTGTTTAAAGTAAATAATGTTTGAGCCTTTAAATCAACATTATATTTATTATTGCTGGACACTGATCAAAACAAAACAAAAACATGACTTTTCTAAATATGTTTTCTTATCCTTTCTATGTGTAAGAACAAATAAAACAAACACATGAGGGCATAGTGATTCTTAAACCACCTTAGATGGTCAATTAGTCACAAGACTTATATATTAGTAAATAACTTTGCTGAAACATAACATATAGCAATAGTCACAAAACTAATTTTGATGGATGGTTTGTGTGTGCATGAATATATAGGTGTTTTTATTTTCCTAGAAAACCTGACATAGACACATAAAAAAAGAATATTCTGCTACTTCTTTCTCAAGTATGCTTTTCATATTTCTTTGTGAAGGTTGAAGGATCATTGTTGAAATACAGCAGGCACAATTGTGTTTTTCTATAGTAATACCAATCAAGTGATCTCTAACAAAATTGTCACAAATTATCTGAATGTGTAATTGTGAATTCAAGTCAATGCATTATGTAAAGTTGTAATAGTATTTAAAAATGTGTTTTACACATCAACTTGAAAAGCTTTTATTCTTGTGTTTATTTTTATGAAATGTGTTAAACTAAGGTTTTATGGTGACTTGTGACAATAGTATAAAGGTGAATGCTTTTAAAAAATAAGGTTGATAGAGTGCTATTTAGAATTCAAAGTGCAGAAAATTTGGTGGCCACAAATCCCATCTTTGATTAATCATCTGGGTTGAGAAGTTTTAAAAGTATAGAAATACTAAAAAAAAAGTGCAGAAATATTGTTTTTAATAAAATCATCTTTAATGGAAGTATTAAAAAAGAGTACTCTTAAAGTCTTGCATTTCATTCCGTTCTTTCTTTCTTTCTTTCTTTCTTTCTTTCTTTCTTTCTTTCTTTCTTTCTTTCTTTCTTGACAAACAGAAACTTTATGATTGCCTAACTTTTTATTTTCTGCTAGGTAAGGATAATTATTGCAATCATAAATGCTAAGAATGGGTATTTATTCCATAGCTGTACTATAGCTGACTTCGTTATTGATGTTCTATTCATAATTTTAATTCATGTAGCCTCTCACTATAGTCATTTTTGTTAAAAAAAAAACTGGATTTACTTGCGAGAAAAAAAAGATTTTTTTTTGGAGGATAATCTAAGTCTGGAAATTCTGCATTATAAGATTATCTCATCCTGATTTATAGTATTTGAATTATTCTTATATGAAGGTTTTAGGTGCAAAATACCAAACAATGAAACTCTTTTTAAAAGATTTTATTTATTTGACAGAGAGAGACAGAACAAGAGAGGGAACACAGCAAGAGGAGTGGGAGAGGGAGAAGCAGGCCACCTGCTGAGCAGGGAGCCTGATGCAGGGCTAGATCCCAACACCCTGGAATCATGACCTGAGCCAAAGGCAGACACTTAACAACTGAGCCATCCAGGCTCTCCAAATGTAACATTTTTTAACACAAAATTTTCCTTAAGTTAGAAAGGCTTTTTCTAATTTACATCTAATTGGTGGGATAATTGGGAATATAGGATCATTTGCATTTAATGCTACATAAAATCTTATGTGCAATTAATTCCCAACTGACAAATTTAAAATGAAAACATCAAAGCTCATTATCTATTTTGAAAGGTGGCACTTAATCTAGAGAAACTGTTATAGAGGGGAAAATAATTCAGTTTTTTTTTCTCTATTTGGTCAGTTAATATTTGTTCAGTAAAATATGCACTCCTAGGATTTCTTTTTCCCCCAATTCTTATTAAGTTTCAGACCTTGGAAAGAAAAAAAAAAAAAGCCTGATGTAAAAGGGTAGAGTTGAGTGTTGTTTTTGTACCTTCATGTTGTGTGCAGGGAATTGATTTGTTACCTTTGCTTAAGCTTTATGTCTCCTTTCTAAAAAAATATTTTTGTGTGTCTTCATTTTGTTTACAATATCTGATTTACAATTATTGGATGTATTTTTTGTATGTTATCTTTTGTAGGCAGAATGCTTTTTTTGATTTGCATTGTTTATTATGGCAATTAGTTAACAGCATGGTAAGTTTCACTATTCAAATTTCAGGCAACCTCAAACAGAATGGCTGGTCTATCATTTAAGAATCTATTTCTGTCTTAGCTCTTTTATTTGATTTCTGATGCTAATCAAATAAGAGAAATTGGTTGTACGCCTGTAATGGAAAACATGGTTGGCATACTTAAGCACTTCATGGACTGAGAGTGTTTTTATCTATAGCTATGTTCTTCTATTATCTATCTATCTATCTATCTATCTATCTATCTATCTATCTATCTATCATATATCTATCATTATCATTATCATCAACTAAGAGACAACATAATCACCTACTTCTATTAAAAAAATCAGTGTGGGGCGCCTGGGTGGCTCAGTGGGTTAAAGCCTCTGCTTTCGGCTCAGGTCATGATCTCAGGGTCCTGGGATCGAGGCCCGCATCGGGCTCCCTGCTCAGCAGGGAGCCTGCTTCCCCCTCTCTCTCTCTGCCTGCCTCTCTGCCTCCTTGTGATCTCTCTCCCTCTGTGAAATAAATAAATAAAATCTTTAAAAAAAAAAAAAATCAGTGTGTCAGCTTCTATACTCTTTCTGGTTTTCTTTATAGTTCCTTTTTATAGATACTCATTTTGTAAGTTATATAAGCAAATCATGATGCCAAATATTTACAGAATCAATTTAACATATTTATTTTGTAGGAAAGAAAATTGGGATCTATTGAAACCTCTAAAATTATACATAGAGTGTAAGAGATATATAGTTTTATTTTCTTATATGAGACACTAATATATAAAAGTAATGCTCTAAAAGATTTAGATAATTATATATTTTGGTAAAAAGAGAAATAATTATTTTATTAAAATTTGGTTTAAATAATTTGAATAAGTACAAATAAATATTTGATTCTGAAATAAATTATAAACTCACATGGGACTTAAGAAATGATGTTGAGAGGGAGGCAATATAATGTGGTTGCTAAAAATTTCTGAGCGCATATGCCTGTCTCCACTTATCATGTGTTTTTGTAGTTGTGAGACCTTGTGCAAGTAATTTTCTAATATTTCTCATGCATAAAAATGAAAAAGTAATCATTCACTGGACTGCTAGTGAGGCTCAAATTAAACAATCCAATTGTAACTCTGCATCAGTTCCTGACACACAGATTTCTATAAATTACCAGTTATGGTGATTATAGATAAATAGGGATAATTCAAAATTGGTGTTTGTATGTAACCCATTTTCTTAATTGCTATTCATAAGCATTTATAAAAAATGAGGAGGGTATAAATATATAAGTATATATATTAATTATAATTATCACACCTTATCTTCTAACTCTATACTTAAATAACTCATTAATCTCAAGAAGCATTGAAGTTATTATTCCATTTATATAATTCTTAATGAAATTATGAAGGAATCAAACAAATCCCAATTTCTTAGAAAATCATAGTATAAGGCATTACTTAGTAAGCATGCTTATTTCTGATTTTAAGAGATCTAATTCAACAAATTCTTCTTAACAATGGTTACATATATATCACATATATATCTTACATATTTATATCTTATTATGGTAAATAAAATCAGGTGAATTTGTATTCACCTGTTACTCATTCTGAAAAACATCATTGTTGTTCACTGAAGAACAATAAAAAAAGGTAGTGGAGAATTGGAAAATGCTATAGATCAAGATGAGAGATTACACAGGGATGTTTCTTTCTTGTTCTTTCCTTATGCATGAAAATCATATAATAGTTGTACTGTAATATTCAGACTTTTCCACTGTCTTTTAAATAATATTTGTACTTAGTTATCTAGTTGTTTTGGCCTGAGGTATCTACAACTCTGTCTATATGCTATCTAGGAATCGTTCTCATTACCACTAATCTATGTGAGTTTAAGGAGAAAATGTGAAGAAACTCATGTACCACAGAAGAAATGTGGCCACATGCACAAAAAGGCAAACCTACATGGCTGTTGGAGTTTCACTGGGGTGAAGAGGGTAATGTCATGCAGAGGAGAGATGACCTGAGATGTGAGCATGCAGACAGGATGAGGAAGACATATACAAAGAATGTGTTCTAGAGCAGAGTGTCCAGACCCAAGTGGGGTAAGAAGGACCTTCTTTGAAGAGGATATTCTAGAAAGTAATTTTGAACGTGGATTGAAAATAATATATTAGGTAAATTTCAGTATTCCCTTGTCCTTTCCTGGCCTAAGCATATATCCCACTAAGGTATTTAGTCACTGTCAGTGTACTGTGTCCCAAAGTTGGTGACATTATTTCCTTGTGGGAAAAAGTCACCGACTTGGTATTATTCCAGGTTTTATTTTCTGCTTTTAATCTTAGCACATATTTATTCCGTGCTTTATAATTATTTTTATTATACAAATATTCACTTAATGCAAAGTTCAGCACTACCTAGAAATGTATATTCAGTGAACTCTTACTCCCATCCCTATATTCACTCCACTTTGATCTCTTAGCCTTAATTTTCTAGTGTATATAAAAAAGAAAGNTATTATTCCAGGTTTTATTTTCTGCTTTTAATCTTAGCACATATTTATTCCGTGCTTTATAATTATTTTTATTATACAAATATTCACTTAATGCAAAGTTCAGCACTACCTAGAAATGTATATTCAGTGAACTCTTACTCCCATCCCTATATTCACTCCACTTTGATCTCTCAGCCTTAATTTTCTAGTGTATATAAAAAAGAAAGTTGATTTTTGGTTTATTCAGCTTTTCTTATGTTTGTAATAGCTGAGTGTTCACTTCCAAGTTCTTTATATGTCAGAGCTGAAACAGGAAATCATGACTTGCTTTTAACCAGCAGGATATGACAAAGGAATAGGATGTTACTTCCATGATTACATTGCATAAGATTTGAATTTCCATCTTGCTAGTTGATTCTGTCTCTTGCATCCTTAGTTTTTACACCTTGAGAAAGCAAAGGCATGTAATGGAGAGACTCACGTGACAGAAAACTCAAGAATTCATGTCAATAGTTGGTAGGGAGCTGAATCTCAACTCACCAGCTGCAAGAATGTGAATCCTGCCAACAACCATGTCAGCTTGGAAGGGGGAGTGATCCTTCCCCAGTCTAGTCTTCCTTGAGATCACAGTACTGTCCCACTCATAAAGGAAACCTGGTGATATATCCTAAAGCAGAATGAATCGTTAAGTCACCACTGGACTCCTAACACAGAAGCTATGCAATAGTAGTGTATGCTGGATTTTAGTTACTAACTTTGTTCCAATATATTCTGTAGCAATAGATGTCTTATAGAAACATTTGATATATTATTTACTATTGGTAAAGGCATATATTCATAATAAAATCTTAGAAGTGAATTTGGTTGGTGAAATGATTAATACATCTGTAAATGAGATGAATGTTACCCAAACCTCTTTAGAGTGGATACAGCATTTTTCACCACTCTGGCAATGCACTAGCATGGCTATTTCTCCATAACCTCACAAGTAGAGTGTTTTCCAAGCTTTTTAGATTTTTACCACTTTATGTCAAAAATAATATGTTTTTCATTTAAATTTCTTATGATTCAATGTCCTTTAGCATATATTTATATATGTGTAGACTATTCATATATATTGCCCCTTTTTTCTCTTTCTCTGATGTTTTGTCCTTTTGTTTTTCAAGTTTGTTTATTTTATTATTTATTTATTTATTGTTTTATATTATGATTTTATTTTTAAGTAATCTTATACCCAATGTGGGGCTTGAACTTACAACCCCAGGCGAGAATCACATGTTCTACCAATTGAGCCATGCAGGTGCCACTCTTCTTCACTTTTAAAATCTCTCTTTAAATCTAAGTTATTAGCTATTTATCTGAGCCATTACCAAGAAATATGTTCTCCAAATTCTCCATTCGTTTTTGAGCTCTGAGTTACTATGGTGAAAGTAAATTTACAAGACCCGAAGATACTATCCTGGATCAAGATTTACTAATATTTCAAGAATATAAGCAATCTAGAAGCCTATGGTAGAAGGAAGAGACTCGGAGATACCCAGGGCCTCCTATGACTCTTTATAATGAATGTTCACTTTCTAGCCAAGTAGGTACATTCTCTAATGTGATACAGAGGTTATCACTTCTTTCCACAGAGAGTTGATAAATTATGAAATATTTTCATCCCTTATCCTGGATGTCTGTATTATTTATGCAACATTTTCTGGGGGACCACATATGCATAAAGTCATAGTATCAAGATGTATTTACAAGGGAAATCCTAATATTTTTAGTCTGTTTACAACATACTCATAAGAAATTAGAGTGGTCACCTGTGTTCTCATTCCTTGGTAGTCAGGACAGAAATAGATTTCAGGCTAGCTATTTTAATCCTCACCTCCTCTATCTTCTAAGTGTATCCTCTTACTTGGGTTGGGATCTCCTTGACACACATTTTCCTTGAGTATCTTATTTGTCTTTCTGCAATATTTTCCCATATGAAGAAGCCTATTAACATAAAAAAGAGGATTTGAACCACGCAGTGGAGAGTAGGAATTCATTCTATAAAGCACATTAATTGTGACCATATCCCTTTACAGTTTTTTTTTTAATTCCAGTTTAAGTAGTCTTAATTCCAGTACCCACAGTTAAAAACTTTTTTTAAAGATTTTATTTATTTATTTGTCAGAGAGAGAGAGAGAGAGAGAGGAAGAAAGGAGCACAAACAAGGAGAACAGCAGGCAGAGGCAGAAGCAGGCACCCCGCTGAGCAAGGAGCTCCATGCAGGACTGGATCTGGATGCAGGACCCTGGGATCATGACCTGAGCCAGAGGCAGATGCTTAGCTGACTGAGCCACCCAGACATTCCTAAAAACTTTTAAAATATAGATTATATATTTAGTGTGTGTGTCATTTTTCTAAGGTCAAATTTATTTTATTTTCTAGCCAATAAGTTTCCACAATATCACATTATTTGGAAGCCTCAACTCAAGTAACCAAAATATTTTCTCATACCGAGAGTCATTGTTTTCATACTTCACAGTCTTAATTTTATCAGTGAACTTGCAAACTCTTCGTTACATTGAATACCTACAGTATAGAGAAAAAAGTAATGTTTGATACAATACTTCATTTAAAATGATCACATTACTCTCCATTCTTCTCACCCTCCTTCAGACCTCTTTTTATGTACCTTATAGTTTCAGTGACTGAGATGGTTACTAGAAACCATTGTTCAATAAATTCTGGATTCCATATAGTATGTCTATGTATAGGCATATCACAGATCTCATAGTATAAACTTTTACAGTTACTATCCATATACCATCCCATAAAGATGATACAGTGTTATATCTTTATGTGCTTAATTTCACCAGTTGAACATCAAAGAAGATAAATTATATTGTTACCCATGATTTTTAGGTCATTGACTTGATTACATTGTAATTGACTTGATTTTGTAGCAAACTAAGCCACTGAAATTTAAGGATAGCAAATTCTATACTGATTTGAATATCAATTGGGTTTACTGGTTAAGGCTATAATCAGCTTCTAGCACTATTGATGGGTATGAAGTTCCTTTGATTCTTTGTTTGCTTATTCCGTTTACTTAAAGCTTTCTGGTGTCCGCATACTGCCGTCTATCTCCCCTGGAAGATAGTTCCTATTAGTGATCTTATTTTGGTTAGCAAGACTTTTTTTCTTTTTTTAAACCAATATGATGAGTCCAGAGGAAATATTTTTAACTGCCTCACTCATTCCTGAAGATGTCTGCAGGATGTTTGCAATAACTATGCCAGAGCTAATCAAACTACCATATATGTTGCTGCCTTTGCAGGGTAATGAAATGTTTCCCTTAGGAAAAAGTATCTGTACTCAAAGTACCATGTGTTATGCAGCTACAGTTGGATGTGTTCAAAAATCCAGTAAAGTTCTACTGGGATATGCCATAAATATTCCCATAAATATGGGGCACCTGAGTGGCTCAGTCAGTTAAGCATCTGCCTTTGACTCAGGTCATGATCCCAGGGTCCTGGGATTGAGCCCTATGTCAGGTTCCCTGCTTAGTGGGGAGACTGCTTCTACCCCTCCCTATGCAGCAAACCCTGTTTATGCTCATCCTCTCTCTCTCTCTCTATCAAATAAATAAATAAAATCTTTTAAAAAAAGATTCCCATACACATATCTTGTCAGATTAATCTGTAATGTCTCATTGCCAAGTTCACCAAAATCTACCTTTTTTTTTAAAGATTTTATTTATTTATTTGACTCAGAGAGAAAGATTACAAGTAGGCAGAGAGGCAGGCAGAGAGAGAGGAGGAAGCAGGCTCCCTGCTGAGCAGAGAGCCTGATGCTGGGCTTGATCCCAGGACCCTGAGATCATGACCTGAGCCAAAGGCACAGGCTTTAACCCACTGAGCCACCCAGGAGCCCCTAAACACCATTTTAAAGATTACAAAGATTTTATNAGAGAGAAAGATTACAAGTAGGCAGAGAGGCAGGCAGAGAGAGAGGAGGAAGCAGGCTCCCTGCTGAGCAGAGAGCCTGATGCTGGGCTTGATCCCAGGACCCTGAGATCATGACCTGAGCCAAAAGCACAGGCTTTAACCCACTGAGCCACCCAGGAGCCCCTAAACATCATTTTAAAGATTACAAAGATTTTAAAGATAATCTACCCACCTGTGTTACCAGAACTCAGAACCTATAAATAGAATTTGACAAGAATTCAGAAGCTTGCGAAAATACTCTTCCAGTTACTCTTCCCCACAATAATAATCACTGTTTTGACTTCTAACAGTATTGTTCATGTTTGCTTGTTTGAAAACTTTATATAAATATAATAATTCAGTATAATAAATATAAACAATTATGAGAGTACTAGGAAAAATTATATACCAACAAACTGGACAATCTGGAAGAACTGTACAAATTCCTAGAAACATACAAACTACCAAAACTTAAAAAAGAAGAAATAGAAAATTTGAGCAGGAACAGAACCAGCAAAGAAATTTAATCAATAATCAAAAATCTCCCAACAAACAAAAGTCGAGGTTTGGATGTCTTCCCAGGGGAATTTTACTAAACATCTAAAGAAGAAGTAATACCTATTCTCAAACTGTTCCAAAAAAGAGAAATGGAAGGAAAATTTCCAAACTCATTCTACAAGGCTGGAATTATCTTGATTCCAAAACCAGACAAAGACTTCACAACAAAGAGAACTGCAGCTCAATATCCCAGACTAACATGGGTGAAAAATTCTCAACAAAATATTAGCAACTTGAATCCAATGGTACATTAAAAGATTCATTCACCAGGATCAAGTGAGATTTATTCCTGGGCTACAATGATGGTTCAATATTCACAAATCAATCAACTTAATATACCACACTAATAAAAAAAAGGATAAGAACCATATGATCCTCCCAATAGATATGCAATAGATGCAGAAAAGCATTTGACAAAATATAGCATACATCAATGATAAAAACCCTCAATAAAGTAGAGGTGAAGGGGAAAAACCTCAACATCGTAAAATACATAGACAAAAGACCCACAGCTAATATCTTCAATGGGGAAAAACTGAAAGCTTTTACTCTACAGTCAGGAACAAAATAAGATGTCCACTCTCACCATTGTTATTTTACATAGTACTGGAAATCCTAGCCCCAGTAATTAGACAACAAAAGAAATAAAAGTCATCCAAATAGGAAGGGAAATCAAACTTTCACTAGTCATAGACAACATAATAGTCTATATAGAACACCCAAAAGACTCCACCAAAAAATTGCTAACACTGATACACAAATTCAGCAAAGTCGTAGGATACAAATTTAACATACAGAAATATGTTGTGTTTCTATACACCAACAATGAAGGAACAGAAAGAAAAATCAAGGAATCAATCCCATTTACAATTGCACTAAACTCCCTAAGATACCCAGGAATAAACCTAAACAAAGAGGTAAAAGACCCACACTCTGAAAACTATAGAACACTTACAGAAGAAATTGAAGAAGACACACAATAAATGGAAAAGCATTTTATGCACATGGGTTAGAAGAACAAATATTGTTAAAATGTCTATATTACTGAAAGCAATCTACACATTTAAAGCAATGTCTGTGAAAATACCATGAGTCTTTTTCACAGAGCTAGAACAAGCAATCCTAAAATTTGTATGGAACCACCAAAGACTCCAACTAAACAAAGCAATATTGAAAAACAAAAGCAAAGGTGGATGCACCATAATTCCGGATTTCAAACTCTATTACAAAGCTGTAATCATCAAATAGTATGGTACTGGCACAAAAACAGACATGTAAATCAATGGAACAGAATAGAAAACCCAGAAATGGACCCACGACTATATGGTCAACTAATCGTTCACAAAGCAGGAAAAAATACTCAATGGAAAAAAGACAGTGTCTTTAACAAATGGTGTTGGGAATCCTGGACTGATGAGATACCACTCCACACCTGTCAGAATGGCTAAAATTAACAACACAGAAACCAATAGATGCTGGCAAGGATGCAGACAAAGGGGAACCCTCTTACACTGTTGGTGGGAAGGCAAGCTGGTGCAACTCCTGGGAAAACAGTATGGAGGTTGTTCAAAAAATTAAAAATGGAACTACCTTATGACCTAGCAATTGCACTACTAGGTATTTACCCAAAGGTTACAAAAATCGTGATTCAAAGGGGCATAGGCATCCTGATATTTATAGTAACATTATCAACAATAGCCAAATTATGGAAAGATCATGAATGTCCTTCAACTGATGAATGGGTAAAGAAGATATGTAATAATACTCAGCCATAAGAAATAATGAAATACTGTCAGTTGCAATAACATGGATGGAACTAGAGTATTATGCTAAGCAAAATAAGTCAGTCAGAGAAAGACAAATGTCATAAGATTTCACTTATGTGATTTAAGAAAAAAAAACAGATGGACGTAGGGGAAAGAAAAGAAAAAGAAAGACAGAGAGGGAGGCAAACCATTAAAAATACTCTTAACTATAAAGAACAAACAGGGTTGCTTGAAGGGATGTGAGCAGGGGAGGGGCTAAATGGGTGATGGGCATTAAGGAGGGCATGTGTTGTGATGAGTACTGGGTGTTTTATGTAAGTGATGAGTCACTAAATTCTACTCTTAAAACTAATATTACACTATATGTTAACTAACCAGAATTTAGATAAAACTTGAAACATAAAAAAAAGAAAATGTTTTAGCATTCCTTTTTGGTGTACAAAAGTTTTAGAATTCAGTGACTCTTATTTTTATTTAGCTAAACACTATTTAAATCCTAATGCTAAAAGCAGAATAAATCAAATGTAAACTATTCATATGCAAGACAGATAGCATCATAATATTTGAGTTTCTACAAATGTGATTTTGATAGTTTATTTTATATTTAAAACCATTTTGGATCATTGAAATGATAGTTGGTACCACTTTTTTGGATTAATATCTTGGCCATTTTACAGGGAAAAAATCTAAAATGTGTAAATATAACTATTTTATGAGATGCCTAGTGTGCTTTGGCAGTCAAATTGTGTATAAGATTATATGAATTGTCCATTTTCATAAGTCATATGTTTAGATGAGTCAATATGTTTGCCAATTATAACAGGTGCTTTTTATGCACTTAGTTGAAGGGATTATAAAAATATGGCAGTAAATTAAGATTAGCTATGTACTTCACATCTGAGGAGCTATTATCCACTTATTGAAGTATGATAAGTATTTTATATTAATATATTTTCAACTTTCAAAAAGAATTATAATAAAGTGTTAAACGTTGTGAAAGCAGAATAAATTATTATGCATTATTAAAATAAAAATTGGGAAGAAGAGAGGCTTTGGTATAAAGTGAGAGATAGAAAAACCAAGAATGCAATATCTAGAAAGATTGGTGAAGGGTCAGCCTGTCTTTGCTGGACGTATAGCTATGAAACCAAAAGCATCCATATTCAATGCAGATGAGAAGGGTGAGTTTCTATAAACGCATTCAGGAGACATCAATTCTACAACATCCAACTTTATTCACCTATTAAATTCTGACTATATTGGGGCAGCAGTCATCAGTTGGAGTCTTGAGCAGAAATCTCCAGTACAGCAATTACAGGTTTCATGTTGCAACATCAAGTATTTTATGAAGTAGATTTTATAATATTGGCCTAGGTCATATTCCTTGGAAAATAACTAAAGGAATAAATAATATGATTTAAATGGCAATGTTAGTACTAGATCCTGTTATTTTAATATGTTAATATAGCTGTTATTTACATATTTCATTATAAAGGCATAATTTTGAATGCTCTATANAATAACTAAAGGAATAAATAATATGATTTAAATGGCAATGTTAGTACTAGATCCTGTTATTTGAATATGTTGATATAGCTGTTATTTACATATTTCATTATAAAGGCATAATTTTGAATGCTCTATATGTTGGCCAAGTATTTGCTAGAGGTTTTTTTGTTTTGTTTTGATTTTTTTTTAATCTTCTTTTGATGGCGGAAAGGAAGAAATTTTTAACTTGTCATCCTGTAAGTTTGGTTCACTGCGTAATTCAGATACTAAGATTAAATATATTTCAGTAGCTAGACATTGAATAAAAGCACAGATGGAATTTCTTCTTCTAATAGAGAATACACTACAGTTAATACTAAATTTGACACGTGTGCATCTGAGGACCTTCAATAGCCAACTAATTTAGAAAGATGATTTTCTGAAGAGAAACTGGAGAGTAAGTTATTAGAGCAATTATCTCTAAATGAGAAATGAGGAATCTTAAATCCGTTTTTATCCAAATCTCAAGTGGTTAATACATGACTCTGCATGAATCAAAAAAGATTCTTTAGATATCTGAGCTGACCTCACCTGGCAAACTAATTTGTCATTTAAACATCCCATCTTCCTGAGTACAAAGAACAACAACAAAAAAACTTTTTGTCCCTTTTACATTTAGTCACTATTTATTACATTAATATGTAAAAATGCATGGAAGATTACAGCTTGAAAACGATAAAAAGCAAGTTAAGATACAAAGTTATCAAGAATTTTGCCCTTATTCTGATTTGTTCTATAATATACAACTGATAAATTTTAATTATCTCAACTTCTGATTTTGTTTTGAATGCCCAGGGTCAAGATTTGTTTTCAAAGCCTCAATGAAGATTAGGTTGGTGTATTTATGGTTGAGATTATCCAGTAAACTTGTCCATTTTGTAAACTTGATTATTACATGAAATCTTAAGAAATTATATTATGTTCACTTAAATTTAACTTCTTGATACCAGTGCATGTATTTTCAGTATGCATTATTGTATTTCAGGGAGAAGCAAGATTATCCATGTAAATTTCCTTGCCACATGAGAGTGAAATGAATGAACACAAGGGGAAAACTAGGGGTTGGTGAAAAATGGAAGGTAAGGAGTTTGGAGGGGATTTAACTCTCAACCTTGAATTACGAGAATTATAAGATTCTCTGAAATTTCATTAAATTTTAGATGCTTTCTCCTTATGCACTCTCAAGCATAAGGGCACTCACTGAGAATAATTAAAAGTAGTTTCTGCTAAATTAATAGTAAACTGTTACCTAGAAATAGGGCTAATAAGTATGGACAATAAATAAATGGGAAATAGTTTTCACCATTTATATTTCCTTAACTGGGGTTCTCTAGAGATAAGCTTTTGAAAAGATACTAATGATTTCAATCACAATTGAGCACAGTTACAACATACACATAATGAAGCATATAAAACCATAAGTGTACAGCTAAATGAATTATAATAAAGTCAATAGTCTCACAAAATAAGACATTACCAACAAACTAGATTTTTTTTTTTTACTCTCCACAATTTATTACCTTAATCCTCCTCCTGAGCAGTAAACTCAATTCTGACTTCCAGAGTCATAAATTAATTTTGCTCACTTTGGAAATTCCTGTAATGGAAACCGTGCGAATATATTCCTTCATGACTGGATTAATATTCTCTAAATAATTTGTCATGCATACTGGATATTATCCATCATCATTTCTTGAATTAACACTCTCTTATCTCTCTTTCATTTCCTTTGGGACGCCAATAACACATATGCTGAATTCACTGTGTCTTATGTATCATGTATGTTGGTTTTTAAATTAATTTTATAGGGTTACCTGGGTGGCAGAGTAGGTTAACCACCCAACTCTTAATTTTGGCTAAGGTCATGATCTCAGAGTCCCGGGATGAAGGCCCAAGTTGGGCTGTGTGCTCAGTGTGGAGTCTGCTTGTCCCTCTCTCTTTGCTGCTTTCCCTTCTCTCTCTCTCTCTCTCTCTCTCTCTCACACACACACACACACACACACACACTCTAAAATAGATAAAAGTAACTAAATAAATAAAATAATAAATAAATTAACCTTATAATAGTCTCTCTGAACTTCAGATTGTGTTTTTTCTTCTGATATATCTTCCAGTCAACTAATTCTTTGGCTTTCAAAAATCTGTGGTAAATCCTACCCATACATTTTGAATTTCAGTTATTCTATCTTCAGCTTTGGAATTTCTGTTTAACTATTGCTCTGCAATTTCTCTTTCTCTCATGAAAAATTTTACCTTGTAATTTATTATCTGAAACATACTAATAAAATTATTTTAAATCCTATATATGATAAATTTATATCTGCATCCCCCTTTGGGCTGATTTAATTTTTCCACTGGGTTTAGTGTCAATTCATATATATTTACATAACTTAGTTTTTGGATTATCAAATATTTTGTATTAAAAGGTAGAGATATTTGAGATTTGGGATAATGTTATATAGAAGACGGTTAAGGTTAGTTAATGTTAGATTAGTATGGTAGGAATATAGTACGTTGATCTATTCAAGCTTGAACTAGTTTTGAATCTTGGATTAAGTCTCTGTGAATTATTGTTATCAGTCTAGTATACTTCTATCCTAGAGTGATTTAATCCTTATTTTCCATTCTAAGTCTTTTTTTTTTAATAGTCTCCTCTTTTTGGAAGATGCTAAACTTCAATTTTGTCCCCTGCTTAGTGAGACTGTTGAAAGCTTCATATAGCTTTGAAGCCTCTTCTTACTAACAAATACTTGAGCAGTTTATCAGGCTTTCAACTACACATTTTGAATCAAATAGTGCCTCAAGGAACTAGCAGTGCCAAATACCAGGCTGACATTTCATGACTTCTTCTATTCCTTTCATTTTGGACCTGCAAGTTTTCATTGCTTGATAGTCTTCTGACACCATAAAACAGACAATTTTTAAAACTCTTTTGAGATTTCAGAGTTTAATTTTTTTATTAACAGTCTCAGTTCAAAACAACCCATGCCAGAAACAGAACTAAAACATTAAATTATTTATTATCTGCAAGGGAGTGAGATAGATGACTCACATCAAATGATGTTTGCAAGAACCCTACAAGCTACATAATGTTAAATTTTACAAATCTTCACATTCACGTTATCCAAAATTGTTTAAATTAGAGCAAAACAGTAGTGTCTGTGTAACTCAGTTGGTTAAGTGTCTGATTCTCGATTTTGGCTCAGGTAAGGATCTCAGTGCCCTGAGATTGAGTTCCTTGATGGGCTCCATGTTCAGCCGGGAGTCTGC
The DNA here is from genome assembly GCA_002007465.1 of Ailurus styani. Taxonomy (NCBI): domain Eukaryota; kingdom Metazoa; phylum Chordata; class Mammalia; order Carnivora; family Ailuridae; genus Ailurus; species Ailurus styani. The sequence goes on along the minus strand of LNAC01000437.1, from coordinate 1,425,658 downwards.
TTGAGATTTTCTCTCCCTCTGCCCATACCCCACCCCCATACTCGCTAGCTCTCTCTCTAAAGTAAATAAATACATTTAAAAAAACAATGAGTTAGAGAAAAACATGCTCTTTAATCATTTTAATGGATGCTTAAAAACATGACTATATACAAATACATTGTATCATTTCACTCTGGGTTTCACTGGAATGCAGTTCAGTAAGTGATTACCATCAAAATAGACTTTGAAAAAACTATTGATTAGATGATTTGGTTTTATGGAAATCTTCATAGTATTAAAAAATACATTTTGGGGGCACTTTGATGGCTCAGTCATTTGAAAGTCCTACTCTTGATTTCAGCTCAGGTGATGACCTCCAGGTCGTGAGATCACCCCCCCCCCCATCGGGCTCCATGCTCTGCATGAAGTCTGCTTGTCCTTCACCTTCTCCTCCTCTCTCCCTGTCTTTCAAATACATAAATGAACAAAATCTCTTAAAAAATACATTTTTGGTCAAGCTAAGTTCAAATTCACATTTAAAATAAATTTTGATTGATACATTTTTTTGGAAAAAAAAAGTAATAAATAAAGGTGACCAATTTGTTTATTTCAGATTGAATAACTAGATGAAAAATTGCAGCCATAAAAGAAAAAAGGGTAGGAATACCAAACAAATATGAAAAGTTGTTTGCTGAAAAGATTGAGTTTCTTATTTTATAAATTATAATCGTTCTCAAGTAACACTTTCTAATCAATAGTAATATGGATATTCAGAGTAATATATGAAATTAATGAGCAAAGACAGTATACATAGGAACTCTCCTTTTTTTCCATCCAGAGTGAATAGTGTGTGTGTGTGTGTGTGCACATGTGTGTTTTGTAAAATCCTATGTAAACATTATTAATGCTTACAAAATCCCATTTGCACAACTTGTTTTAATGCCTGTATCACATAAGAATTTAATGACTGTATTTGTTGGTGTTGTCCAGAGGAAAAAAATATCCAATAGGATGTGTGTATTTATATAGAAATTCATCTTAAGGAATTTGTTCAGTGATTGTGGGACTTAACATGTCTGAAATCTGCAGGGCAAGCTCTAGACCCAGGAAAGAGTTAATGTGGTTCAAGACCAAAAACAATCTAGAAGCAGAAGTTTCTCCTCCTTAGAGGATGTCACTGTTTATCTATTTAGGCCTTCAACTGATTGGATGAGGTCCATTCACATTATGGAAGGTAATCTGGTTCACTCAAAGTCTACCAGTATGAATGTCAATCTTCTTTTAAATATCCATTCATAGCAACATTTGAATAAATGTTCGAATAAATACTAGGGTTCTATGGCATGCCAAGTGACAAATAAAATTAACCAACACAATAACCCAGCAGCTCCTAATGCATGACCTTATACATATTGAATGTTGAACTTTATTTTTTTCTTTAAGTGATGATGTCAAAACAGGAAGTTCAGGCTGTCAAATTATAAATTCTAGTGTTTAGAGTCATTCAAAAGCTTTATGCAGAGAGGAATATATCCAATTCCATGATATCTCCAGATCTAGGTTGAGTGAAAAGAAGAGAAGGGAGTTGATATGCCTCCCGAAACTTAGTAAAGGTAATATAGGAACCATTTAAGGTATGGAAGGAAAGGTGGCCAACAGGTTCTTAGGAAAAGATAGAGGCCCATCAGTAACAGATTTTCATATATAAGACATTTGCTCTTAGAGAAGCTGATAAAGAAATTGCAATTCTCCAATAAAAGAAGTACACATTGACAAGTAAATATTATACAGTCAATCATCATTCATGGATTCCATATTTGTAAATTTTCTTACTTACTAAAATTTGTTTTTATCCCCCATATTGATACTCCATTGGCATTTTGTGGTCATTTACAGACATATGCAGAGATGAAAACTTTGAACCACATGCATTTTTCCATCTGCAGCTGTACTTCTTGTTTCAGCTTTACACTATAAATGTGTTCTTTCTGTGGTCTATTTAATGTCATATTTATTTAGATTGTTGTACTTTTGTCAGGGATTTGTTTAAGATGTCCCCCAAGTGCAGTGCTAAAGTGCTATCTAGTTTTCCTAAGCACAAGGCTGTGAAGTGCCTTACAAAGAAAATACATAGGTTAGATTGACTTTATTCGCACATGAGTTATAGTGCTGTTGGCCACACATTCAATATTAATGAATCAGCAATAAGGATTAAATAAAGTGTCTTTAAAGAGCAACGCACATAAAACAAGATTATATATTGATCAGTTGATGAAAATGTGGAGACCAGGCTCACAAGGACCTAACTCTATATTTCACTTAAGAACAACCTTTCAGTATACTCTGATTCAGTGTTCCAGTGACTTCAGAGAACACAATTACCACAGATAACAAGAATTGAGTGTGTGTGTGTGTGTGTGTGTGTGTGTGCGATATCTATTGAGATATATATATATAATATCATATAGAAAATAGCATTTTATTATAATTAATATATGATAACATAATATAATTATATTATTGACAGATTGCTAGGGCAAAAGGTTGAGGGAGAGACCCATTTAGCTTTGAATTAAGGATTAATAAACTTAATTTTCTAGGGGCCTAAGTGGCTCAGTCAATTAAGCGTCTGCCTGCAGTTCAGGTCATGATCCCAGGATCCTGGGATTGAGTCCTGCATTGGGCTCCTTGCTCAGTGGGGAGTTTGCTTCTCCCTCTCCCTCTGCCTACTGTTCCCCCCTGCTTGTGCATGCCCCCTCTCTCTCTGTTTGTGTCAAATAAAATAAATAAGTTTTCTTTCTTTTAAAGATTTTATTTATTTATTTGTCGGAGAGAGAAAGAGAGAGAGCAAGGGAGAGCAACCAGAAGCAGGGGGAGAGGCAGCAGAGGGAGAAACAGGCTCCATGTTGAGCAAGGAGCCTGATGCAGGACTTGATCCCAGGACCCCAGGACCCCAGGATCATGACCTGAGCTGAAGGCAACTTAACTGACTGAACTACCCAGGAACCTCTAAGTTTAATTTTTTTTAAAAAAAAGATTTTATTTATTCATTTGACACAGAGAGAGAGATTACAAGTAGGCAGAGAGGCAGGCAGAGAGAGAGGAGGAAGCAGGCTCCCGGCTGAGCAGAGAGCCCGATGTGGGCCTCAATCCCAGGACCCTGGGATCATGACCTGAGCTGAAGGCAGCGGCTTTAACCCACTGAGCCACCCAGGTGCCCCTCTAAGTTTAATTTTCAACTAGTCATTTTACTTCCATGTCTTATGATTTCAAAAAATAATAATAATAACATAATTTCTTTAATTTAGCATCTCATTTTAAATCAGCAACAATAAAGTTAATTTTACTTAATTTTATTGAGGAATAATTCACACATTAAAACTCTCATATTCTAGGGCGCCTGGATGGCTCAGTGGGTTAAAGCCTCTGCTTTCGGCTCAGGTCATGATCTCAGCGTCCTGGGATCGAGGCCCGCATCGGGCTCTTTGCTCAGCAGGGAGCCTGCTTCCTCCTCTCCCTGTCTCTTTGCCTGCCTCTCTGCCTACTTGTAATCTCTCTCTTTGTGTCAAATAAATAAAATCTTTAAAAAAATAAATAAAACTCTCATATTCTAAACATACACATCTTTAACTTGTGACAGATATAAACTTGTGACAAATTTACACACCTGTGTTCCACCCCTCGCTCCACAGCAGCTATTCCTGGGAAGCACTTGGTTGTCTCACTCCATGCACACAAACACCATCTCTCCACCGCTACCTCACAGAAGATCCCGCATGAACACTTTGGGCAACATTTCTATGCAGCTCTCTACTTTGGGATGCTCCCGCAGATGATAACCAATCTACTTCCCCAAACTCTGATCTGTGTCTCCCCAGTTTAGTAGGACCACCATGATATATTTGGAATACAGTTCTCTGAATTGCTAGTGGGAAATTTTTGCAGGCATAGATCTGACATTATCATGGGACTTGACCTGTCTGCTTCTCTCTTCTCAGAGATAGAAGATTTGTGCTGTCTTTTGTTACTACCTTAAAGTAGTTACCTCATATATTTTACCTGGCTTTATAATTTATTGGGGATAGGCTAATGTTACTAGTTACTACATCTGTGATGGAAGCTGATCTAGGTTTTGCACCTGAGTGGTGGAGAAGGGGACGCTAAAGGGGCTGTATACTTATTTTTAACTCTTTCTATAGCTAAACACATCCCACTTCTTTTTTTTTTTTAAGATATTTATTTATTTATTTATTTATTTATTCATTCATTCATTCATTTGACAGAGAGAGAGATCACAAGTAGACAGAGAAGCAGGCAGAGAGAGAGGAGGAAGCAGGTTCCCCGCTGAGCGGAGAGCCCAATGTGGGTCTCGATCCCCGGACCCTGAGATCATGACCTGAGCCGAAGGCAGAGGCTTTAACCCACTGAGCCACCCAGGCGCCCAACACATCCCACTTCTTATTAGTGTTTGTTCCCTATTCGCTCCCTCTTTCTAGAGGTTTATGGTGCTTCAAAGAAATCTCAACACAGGGCGCCTGGGTGGCTCAGTGGGTTAAAGCCGCTGCCTTCGGCTCAGGTCATGATTCCAGGGTCCTAGGATCGAGGCCCACATCCGGCTCTCTGCTCAGCAGGGAGCCTGCTTCCTCCTCTCTCCTCTCTCTCTGCCTGCCTCTCTGCCTACTTGTAATCTCTCTGTGTCAAATGAATAAATAAAATCTTTTTTTTAAAAAAAAAGAAATCTCAACACNGCCTGCCTCTCTGCCTACTTGTAATCTCTCTGTGTCAAATGAATAAATAAAATCCTTTTTTTAAAAAAAAAGAAATCTCAACAGAAAACTCTTTCCATAGCATGATAATTCTGGCTCTATCTTGCTAAACTACAGACTTTTCTATGAAATAATTTGAAATTGGGGAGGCATTCACTTTCTGCAAATTCTTGGCTTATAATATTTTCCACAAAAATCCTTAATTTATTTACACTCCATGGAACTCATGGTAGGTTTGCCCACTCCCTTGTCATAATTTCAGTTCTCTGGAAAGGAGAGAAGGACATGGATTTAGGCATACAGATATTATTGGGAATAACACCTATGAAAACAAAAGGGAGGGAGGAAGACTAGACAAATGACTGTGATATAGATATGACTGCAAGCCCATTGGGGAGACCTGAAGCAAAAACTGTGATTTAGTAGTATGCCGAATAGGATGGAAATAAGTATGCAATTATGCCATTTTTCTGCTTAGTCATTGTCTGGGAGCCATCCTAAGAAGAGGCTGTTCTCATTAATCACCATCGTATTATGCTTTGGCTGAGGGTCACCTGGAGAATATTATGTCCTTGGCTTGCCTGGGTCATGGTGTTGGAAGATGTGCTAGGGTGGAGTTTATGAGGCATGCTCAAGGCTGAACTTCCACTGATGTGGCAAAGATTGATCAAATACAGGAGAGACTGAGTGAACAATAATACTTTGTTGATGATTAGAGCCAGATTTCTCATTGTGGAAATATAGAAAATGGTGCAAGGGAAAATCCTGTGGTGTAGAATTGAATTTAGATGAAGTGGGGTGAATTTATGGTTTTTAAGATAGTTAGACGATAGATGGACAGATAGACGTACAGACAGATGGGTAGACTTAAATATTAAATATAGAAACATGCATATGTGTGTATTTGATTTCTGAACAGTATTCTCTACTTTGAAATAAAAACAAAAAACTAAAGTTCCTTGGAGAAATGGCTGACTCCACATCTGAATCATAAAAAATAAAATAAAATTCAGAGGAATTTTTACCAGAAAATAAGAAAAAATTTAGAGAGTGATGAGAGTATGCCAAAGAGCTTCAATGGGTTCTTCTCATCAAAATGAGGATCCATCTATATCTATATGTCTATGAATCCATATATCTATATATTCTTCAAAATATCAAATATATCAAAATATCACATACAACTATACCATATATAACAAAATATTATATATATAAAATATTCTTCAAAAATATCAAAGTCTAGAAAGACAAGGAAAGACTCAGACACTATTTCAGATTTTTTTTAAGATTTTATTTATTTATTTGACAGAAAGAGAGAGATCATAAGTAGGCAGAGAGTCAGGCAGAGAGAGAGGAGGAAGCAGGCTCCTGCTGAGCAGAGTGCCTGATGCAGGGCTTGATCCCAGGACGCTGAGNTCGGCTCAGGTCATGATCTCAGCGTCCTGGGATCGAGGCCCGCATCGGGCTCTCTGCTCAGCAGGGAGCCTGCTTCCTCCTATCTCTCTGCCTGCCTCTCTGCCTACTTGTGATCTGTCTCTGTGTCAAATAAATAAACTCTTTAAAAAAAAAAAANCAGATTGAGGAATTAAAGAGACATGTTGACACACATTTCTTGAAATTATAAATATTACTGAGACAATAGGTAAAATTCGAATGCAGTTGTTTGACAAGATGGTAATATTGGGTTAATATTAGTTTTCTAATTTTGATAGTTGTATTATCATTAGGAGAAGAACATTTTTGCAAATATAAAGTATTAAAGGTTAATAGGGCAGTATGTCTAGCTTACTTTCAAGTGTTATAGAAAAAGGAAATAAAAATGAAAGAAATCCTTAGGCAAATGAGGTAAAATTTCGACAATGGAGAAACTTAATAGAGTTTGTATGGGAGATTTTTGTACTATTGCAACTTTTATGTGAATTTGAAATGATTTCGAAGTAAACAAGAAAATAAATGATGTTGCTGAAAAAAAGTTGACGCAGCTCTGACAAAGAGCTAGGGGTTCCCAGCTAGCTACAACGTAGACAGTGGGAAAATGCAAATTTCTTGAAGGAGCATCCAGTGGCACATGACATATCTGCGGCAACTGTGTTACAGGATACTTCTCTAGGTGATTATTAGGAGAATCCAATTAAATAAAATATGTGACAGTATACACTGTAAACCACTCTATTAGTATATTACTTAATACTAAGTTTTTGTTAACACTGATTCCTGCCTTCTTGCCTTTTTCTTCTTGGGTTTATGTTTAGAATACAGGATTTGGTCTTCAGTATTTTGAAAACAATTTAATGCTTAATTTAATTTTTATATTGTGCTTGTATTTGTATTTCTGCTTTTTGCGTTTCTATAAAAATTTTGAAACAGTAACTTAGTCAAAGTTTACTTACTGGCTGGGAAAAGTTAATTCCGCTTCTATAAAGTATTTCATTTACTATCAGCAGCTATTTTAGGCCCTGGGAGAATCTACCTTATCTCTGTTATTTTCACTCTCTTCAAAGTAAACAGAGGCAGGTATTGTTATCGCATCTTGGAAATAGGAAAATTGAACCCTGGAAAGTTAATGGCTTACCAAGGTCATTTTAACTTGAAAACACAGCGGAATCCATATTCCAAGTATATAATAAAGATTTTAAAAAACAATTCAATGTAATCATATATTTGGATATTTGCAAATGGTTGCAATTTTTAAAAATCAACAGAAAGATAAGCTATTTTGTGGCATCTAGGCAATCAGTGATAATGAATATTATGTAGATTTATGTGCAACAATGAGCCAGCTTGGCAAGGTTTTGAATACATAGAAAATGTCCTATAATTTCTCATTTCCATTTGTACCATGAACTCATTGGAAAAAATGAAAACCTCCTCTTCTTACAACTCTCAGCTGTACTCTAATGACCTCTATTTCATTGCTTACACAACTCTAAAAAAGATAACTATTAACCATATTACTGACAAACAAGCTTACATTTGCCAATTTCATAGAAAAGTAATCTAATTGGCATTTGCCAGGGTAAAATTATTTCAATATTTATGCAAATTGTACTATCTTGTAAATTATATTGCAATTTTGGTTGCCCTAACTGTTAATACAATTTGTAGTATTTATATTTTAAAGCTTAAATTTTATCCAGATATTGAGAGTAGCTTAAAAAATCATGAATAGGTATAGCATTTTTGATTTTCACATTATTAAATGTAAACTTTTCAAAATTATCTTTTTCATTATTTTTTTTCAAGTATTCCTTGTTGTAACATATTTGAAGTTTGAAGAATATTCACATTATTGTTTAATTACTACCTGTTAAGGAGACATAGATAGAATATTTCTGGCCCACTTTAAAAGATATGTCTTTAAATATATATATTTTTAAAAAAATAAAAAAATAAATATATATATTTTATGAAAAAATATAAATTGCAGAAAATTATAACTACTTAATATTATGTTTCAATGTAATGCTTATCTAATATTTAAGAGGTTACTAAAAACAAAATATCTTTCTATACTAGTTTTATTGACCTTGCAAATGAAATGCACTGCTGTATACTGCATTTGGCCTAAGTATTTAAAGGGTACAGTGGGTCATTTTACAATACATTTTACAAGAATATATTATTTTAATGACAAAAACAGTCATCCTCACTTAGTAGTATTCTTTTCACTTTATTATATGAGGATTCTTGGAAATTTCATAATCAAAATTAGAATGAAAAGGCAGTTTATTATAAACAAAAAATTGAATAGATATTTTCACTTTCAAGTGACATTAAGTGAAAATTTAAAAATATGTTAAATGAAGAAAAACCAACAAAAAACTTCATAGTTTTATTTATAAGGTAATTACACATTTCTTTTCCCCTAAGGTATAGGTGTCTTTAATGCATTTTTTTTAGTTTGCAAATGAGATTATTTTACTCTATCACCAATTGTAGTGAGTCAATATAACCTAATATAAAATAGAATTCCTTAATTTCATCTTGGATACAGGTGGCTTACTTCAGTTCTAACACTTCTATTGAGGTCAAAATACAGAAGTATTAACATGTGCCCTTTTTAAGCTTCAGTTGTTGAGAGCTAGTACTTTACAACACTTCTAAATGTTAGATTATATTTTTTAAACAAAATTATACATGTTCTGTATCATTCAAGTTTCTCCAGAAAAACAGAACTGATAAGATATAGATAGGTGACAGGCAAAAAGATGATAGATGATAGATGGATACACATATGTACACGCATTACATATATATTACATATTATATATATTATATATACATATGTATACGGACATATGTACATATACATTACATAAAAGTATTTTTTATATAAAATATGTATAATATATGTATTTGTATTATATATGTATATACATATATATGTAATATATATACGTAATCTATATATTACATTAAATATTATATTATTTGTTTATTTATTTAATTTATCAGTGGGTTATGAGGCATTGACTCATGCAATTATGGAAGCTTAGAAGTTCTATGATCTGCTACACATATGCCAGAGACCCAGGAAAGCAGGTGGTGTAGTTTTAGTCTCAGTTTGAAAGCCTGAGAACATTGAGAGCTAACGGTGTAAGTCCTGTTAAAAGGCAGAAGACCCATTCTGAGCTCAGAAGTCAGGTAGAGGGGGAGAATTCGCCCTTTGTGCACCTTTTTGTTTTATTCAGGCCCTCGAGGCTCACCCATCTGGACGAGGGCCATCTGCTTTATTCAGTCCTAAAGATTCAAATGCCAATGTCTTCCTGAAACCCCCTCAAAAACACATTCAGAAATAATTTTTAAGTAGATATCTGGGCATCCTGTGGCCCAGTCAAGTTGACTCATGGAACTAACCTTCACATGTTCTATATTTCAAAACTTAGGTAATTCAAATTACAGTTCAGTCTTCTCTAATCAGTGCATTCTGTATAGTGCTAAGTGTTGTTTCCATGGTGTTTACAATGATATGTTTTTATATTTAATGTACAAAGAGAAAATCACATTAACAAGGTATATAGTCAAGAACTTTAGTGTAAAATAGATTTTGGATTTTGTAACAGGCAATTTTAGCATTCTGAGTTCACCCTAATTATGTGAATTATAAGTAAAAAGTGTGTTCCATGTCAATATGCCTTCTATAGAGCCAGCAGACAAAACCTAATCATAACAACATAGAGATGCTAACCTCTGCGGCCTGAATTAACAGCTGAGCCTGTGCTCTAATAAGTGTAAGGGAATCAAGGGCAAATTTATTTTTTATGTATGGGTATACTTGAGGGGCATGCATTTAGATTTTTATATAATAAAGTTGTCCAATATATAGTGAGTTATATTTAATAAATAAAATCTAATATATAATAAAATTGGCCTAATATTAAAAAGTAACATTGCCATGAACAGATATGTTCATTTTAAATGATAAAGCCAATTAATAGAAAACTCTGGAATTGTGCATTCTTTTCCTTTTTGCTAATAGAGTATCCTTTTTCTTTTATTTAGTTAACTTCTGTAATTCTTCTCGCTTGAAATAAAATCCTCACTTGTTTTCCTTCCTCCTAGTCAGAGAGCTTAAAATTCCCATTCATTCTGGTACTACAGCATACAACTCAGCTGGGGTGAATCTTGTACCTCAGGCTTGTTTCCCTGCTCATCCTAAGAATTTAATTAGCTAATTAGCTTTCTCAGGTGTAAGCAACAGATGCCTCACATCTGCCCGAAATATGTGACTAGCCAGGAGCACTTTTTCCCCCCAACGTCAGACTGAAGAAATGCATAGTGTCTCTTTAGTTGGCTCTTTCTTGCACACATGATTCCAACTGGTCTTGAAGATAGTATGTTGGCCCTCATTATTTCTTCCCAAGGAAATTAATCCATTTTGTGTCTTCAGTTGTGCTGTATGATCAATTATTGTTCCTTTCTTTCTCTCTTTTGCTTTTTCCTATGCCTCCATAACACTTGCTTATAAAGAACAAATCTTTTTCTTCTGGGGTAGTTTGTCATTTACAGACCAGATATTTTCTCCCTATTTCCTGAAACATGTGTTGATTCCCCTCTGCCTCTTTTTCTGCTACCAGAGAGAAATGTTTATTTATACTTCCAGTGTCTTAGAAGCAAACAACAAAAATGACTGGCTGATTTGAATCAAAAATATTTCAGAGACTTTGGTAAGCTTAGAGAATCATCCGGAAGAATAGAGGAAGTCTGTTGGGAAATAGAAATGAAGGGAGGTCACAAAGCCAGACTTAAGGCAAAATTATACAACGGAAAGCATTCTGAGTAAAAGTCATCCTGATTGCCCGTCAGTACTACCAGCACTTAAGTCATGGTGGCTGGACTACTGTCTCTAGAAAATGGATTTCTCTCTTTCAATACAGCTGTCAACATGGGTTCTTTATTGTACCTTTTGGCCACAGTAGCTCTCAATTTAAATTCTGGCACTGAAGCTGTCAATGATCACAAGTGTCTAGATCACAAGTGCAGATACACTAAATACAGGGCAGACTGGGAAAGTAAGTATGTAGAATTTTCAGTGTCTACAGAAAAAATTAGATCAGTCTTTTACTGAAAATTAACAGCAAAAGGCAACCCAAATGTGAGTAGATAGTAAAGTACCAGTCTATCTATACAAATGCAGAAGTCTACTACTTCAGTGCAGAAAAATTGATATAGAATCACAAAGACAAATATCTAATTCATACAACATAGTTGCAGTGTTTTTGTTGAAAGAACATTCCAGGGTGATAAGAAGACTGTATATTTTGATTGAGAAAATGGTTAAGTACTTTACAAAATTGACCAAATCTGTGCTGTATGTGTGTATGTGTGTGTACATGCATATGTATTTCAATAAATAGCATGTGAAAAATTACATTGTGTTAGAATTTCTATCTGCATAAACCACTTTGTTATACACTACTAAGTACATTTGATATAATGCCATTCATAATATATAGTTAATAAATATACAGATAATATATAGAAGTATATAACATATATTTATTAGAAATTGCATAAACATAATTTACATTTATACACACACACCAATATACAAATATTCATGAGAAAGAGATCTCATAGAAAGCAAAATCAGAATGTGCAAATGTCCTATTTAATGAATTAAAAATGTGGTCTTCCTTACTGTGATCCACCTATACACTTTAAGTACAAATTTAAGCTGTACTCACTTTTTTAAATTTCATAAAAATGTTTCAGAGCCAAATAGATAGTATAGATCAATATGTTTTTGCACCAACATATCTTTAATTCTAAATTTTATTCTAGTTTCTTAAGTTAAAACTATAAACCATTTGTCAGCAATTTCTTAAGATGAAATAAAGAAGTAATAATTAGGCTGCAATTCAAGTTTTATAATGCCACATTTGTACCACTATAATTAAAGGTCTTCAAGCTTTTCAATTATACTCTACTTACATATTTTGTTATTTGTAATTATACTTCATGAAAATCACTTCTCAATTTTTCAAAATTGAGGGGAAATTCAAAGCTTATTTTTGAGCTAGAATATTTAACAAATTTTGCAAAGGATTAAATAATTTCTTCTTGAAATACTGAAAACATTTCTTTCTCAACAGTGTCACCTTGACTAACAATATTTTGCTTGGCAGTCTGAGAATATAAACTGTCCAAAAGCATTGTACAAAAATTACACCAACTAAATAATAAATTGGGAAAATCTCCTATAAATAGATGGATCATATAGACAACATATATTTATGAATATATAACAGAATTAAATAATTTAAAGAAAAATGTTCTTAAAATAATGTATTATCATTGGATGTAGTCATATATATTATGTAGTACAAATAAATTTATATTTTCACTTGTTGAAAACCTTAAAATTCCATAAAGACTTCAAGCAATATTTAGGAATAAATTCTTATAAGAGAGCTACAGAAGTTCAATACTAAATTAACAGTGACAAAGAGGACTGGGGCATATATGATAGAGTGTGATCCTTTCTCAGGCTGAGCCCTTCATCCACATTTGTGTTATATTCCTGCCTGTGCTGAGATTTTTCCATCCTTTACCCCAATTTTTTGTTTTTTACACTTGTCTCTGAGGTGGGAGTTTAGATATTTTACAACTTCATTGCATATTTCAGGCAATAAAATATAGACTTCTTGCTACTTAGAAACTAAATGAAGCTTTAAACCTGAATGGGAAATAAAATTAAAGGTTTATCGTCTTAGCAGTGGAAATAGATTTGAGATATGTTGATATATAACCTTGCAGGTTTCTCTTTTTGTGTAAGAGAATGTGTAGTGGGAGGCAGGGATGCTGACCAAAGCCTTCACCACTGACAAAGTGCTTGTAAGCTGAGCATCGTTATAGGAGCAATATTATAAAGCAGTTATCAAACATCCTGGCTATCCAAAAATTTGGATTGTCAAAGAAAGTTTTTAAAAATCCCTAAAAGTGAGTTAACATTTTTAGATGCATATTTTTTAATTAAGCATGTTTCTTATACAATTTTAGTGTATTAACTTGTTTAAGTGTGTATTCTGGTTTACTAACTAGTAATCTTAGGAAGGACAGTATCCACTAATAATTATTCTTCATTGCAGATTTCACACAGTAATAATTTAAATACATACAAATTATTTAATACTTAGGTTGTAAATATTTTCAAATGCAACTAAGCTAAAATAAAAGTAATTCAGACAAACTTTTTTTGGTGTTTGAACAACTGACTAAAAATGACTTTCTGGAATCTGTTAATATATTTGTAGGTATAACTTAAACCTTTAGATTTGTGATGTTGAGTCAATTTCTAGGATGACAAAAATAAATGTAGCTAATATATATAAAACTAAACAAATATTATGGATTTTCCCACTGATAACTCTTTCTAAGGTTTTATAGACATTAAGTATTCAAATTAATTTATAAGGGCACCTGGGTGGCTCAGTCCTTTAAGTGGCTGCCTTCAGCTCAGGTCATGATCTCAGGGTCCTGGGATCAAACCCCACATCAGGCTCCCTGCTCAGTGGAGAATCTTCTTTTCTCCCTTTGACTCTCTTCCCTGCTTTTGCTCTCTCTGCCTTAAATAACTAAATAAAATCTTTAAAAATATTAAAAAATAAAATTAGTTTATTTATAAACTAAAGCAACATTTACTAAAACATAAACTTATTAAATTATATTAAATAATTCAAATAAAAAATACAGACACTTGTCTCAGTCTCTGAGCAGTTTTAACAAATAACTGATATGCAATAATTAATATATAATTAATAATAACATATTGATTTATGTAAATTAATAATACATACATATTCACAAATATTATGCATGATTTACTATCAAGTTATAGTTGGTGAGTGTATCTTCAAAGGAATATTTTTCTTATTATGCATTAAATTTGCACATTAAAATGTAACTTGCTACATAACCTCAACTTTATTTGACATATAATTTAAAAAGAAAATGACTCAAAGTAGGTAATGATGCAAACACACACATATAATGAATAAAGTATGAGAACCCACTGTAGGTATTTATTTCTTGAGAAAAAAATAGTTTAATTTATAAGATTTGGACTCACACTTTTAACAGAATTTCAATAAATGTATGTATTTCTGAAATTTCAGCTACTCACTGACAAAAATACAAACAAATGAACAAACAACTTTTGGCGTAGAGCACAGACATGCTAATTGTAAGCAGTAAACCAACAATAAAAAACTATGAAAATCTGAAATTACCATTCTCCTGTTGTTCCCTGTGGTAGTTTAAGTAAATGAAGCTATTCAGTTGCCACGAGGGAAGTCGGTATCTTCAAGGAAGTTATGTAAAAACCAGAAAAGAAAATAAAACTTATGCTGCAATACATGTTAAAATAATTAAGAGACTTTCAAGTTAGTTATTTTAATGTAAGCACACATACAAATATATCTTTTCAGGTCTTCATTAATCATAATAATAAAATAATAAATATCCTCATTGGTAAATGAGTGTTGAATTTTGGAATTTGCCACCCAAAGTTTATGGATTGACAGACTGTATCATCTACACTACTTCTCTCTCTCTTTTTTACTTATCTATTTCAAAAGATCTTGTTCTTTAATTTATATCTCTATGGAAAAGCAGAGTTGTACTGTTTAGAGGTAAGATAGCTCAATGATTGGAAGATTAAATTATTATAAATCTGTGACAATTCCACTAAGTGAAATGATGAACTCACGAGTAGAATACTACAAGCTTCTGAAACTACGCACTTCTGATTCATAGACTGAATTTCTTTGCATTGGACATATTCTATTATCTTATGAAAAACTGAACTCTCTGCCAAAACCTTTGGGAAGTCTCAAAATTATTAGCGAAGCAATTTTATTGACTTTGCATTACCTGTATATGACCCGAAGGATATTTTCAGGGTGTTCTTGTTTCTTAATACCCAGACAGGCATTTCTATATTACAGATCACATAACACAAAATGTAAAATAACATACCTCAGTATTTTATTAAAAATATTCAATTTCACATTGGAATCAGAGTTACTCTAAGCCTTTTGTGGACAGATTATTCCCTTTACTCATTTAAAGAAGAATACAAATAAAGCATTAAAAAAAAATTCCAATAGTAGAAGCTTAGAAGATTTGCTTTAGCAAATATTAAAACAATAGCTATCAGACTAAAGCTTTCAGAATGGATAAATTCTTCTTGGGACCAAAAATATATATTACTTTATGATCTCATAAAACGATATATTGTGTAGTCAAGTGGGAAAAGAAAAAGAACTTTTCTTTTAATAGAGAGATTGGGAATCATTTCAAAGAAAATATCCTATACCTTTAATATTCATTGAATTAAACTATTTTTCCTAAAGTTAAGGGAAAGGAGACGAGTAGATTATTTATTCCAGGACTTAATATTTATTAAATGCATATCACTTCTTGGTAGTATTTTAGGTATCAGGGATATAGCAGATTACAATCAGATGAGTTTTCTGCCTTTTGAAGATTGCATCTAGAGGAGAATACAGAATATAACAGATGAATAAATAAATACATAGTATAATGTCAGTTATTAATAGTTTCTGTGAAGGATAATTATGCCTTGCTAAGCGGATTGAGTTCTGGTTTAGACAGAAGAGATGTTATTTGACCTGAATTGATGCAAACAATGCATCTACCCATGTGCATAACTTAGGGAGGCACATTTCAGGAATCTGGAAAGAAGGGGGGCATCCCAAGATTCCTGAGCCTGTGCCTGAGAATATGAAGGGCAATGTGCCTGTGGGTAATGAGTGGAAGAATCGTAGAACATAAGCTTTGACAGAAGTAGATAGAAGCTAGTTATTGTGGCACTTGCAAGACAAATGAAGAATTTATAATTTTATTCTAAGTGGAAGGAAGAACTTTGAAAAGAGGAGAGCAAAGAAAGGACACAATATAATTAGAAAAAAAAAAGAAGCAGCAGCAGCTTCCTCTTGTTTTATGGAGAATTGATTTGAACATTTAATGGGGAATTAGGCAAAAGCAGAAATAAGGAATCAATAGTTACTTTGGTAGCCTAAGTGGAAAGATTCTGGTTGTGATGATTAATAATTGTTTGGAATGAGGCCATATTTTCAATATACATGGAAATTTTTTCCCAAATAACTGAATATAAGCTTGAGAGGAGAAGATTAAAAGATGATGATTGGGAAATTAAGGCACTTCAACCTTTTGAAAATTGACCTAAAATATCCCTAAAGACAGTGATTCTCAGAATGTGTGTGGGGAAATAGGGAGTTTCCTCTTCCTGCAGAGCATTTGGAAATTTATGAGTTGGTATTTTGTTGTCCTAGTGATTGAAGGGGCCGAACTGATATTTATTTTGGTGGCTGTTTATCCTTGAAATACTAGATGTCCTGGGTTTGGAACAATTCCGCATAATAGAGAATTGTCCTATGCCCTGAGCAAGTTACCTGAGCTTAAAATTTAACTTTGTTTCTGGTTCCAAACAACATATTTTGAATAGTTTTAATATTTTTTTGATATTTTCAGAATTATACCTAACATGAAAACTGTTTTTAAAAATATGTTTACCAAGAATAACTCACTATTTTGGAAAAAAATCATACCACCCAACAATAATGCTACCTATGGTCAGATGGAATCTCAAATACAATAAAGGTGTATCAATCTGCATTTATATACATTACTTAACAAATATGTCCCAGAATTCTTGTGAGCCTTTTTAACAGATTCAAAACCAAATTGTTATGATATTTGGCATATAAAATGTGGGACCTCTTTGAATTTTATCAAAAGAAGTTATGTTTTATGATAATTCATATAGTTGTCAATTCATATAATTTATGATTATTGAAAACAATGTTAAGAATGTTATAAAATTACATATTAAAATTATTTACCTTTTCCTTATCCTGATAAACATTTGCATATCCTCGAAGTAATGAAGATAATTTCCAATATCTTCCTTTCAAAGCATTACCATTTCTCCCGATACATTGAGAACACTCCCTCTGCACTTAACTTTTACTATTTCCTACATATCCTGTTATCTAAATTAACACTCTTTTCTCTGTCTCTTTCAATGTAGATATTTTCTATTTATCTGTCTTAAGTTTCAAAACTCCTGTCTTTATTTTCTCATCTTCTAACCATCTTTCATGAATTTTGGTTTTCAAATACACATTTTCAAATCTAGAATTTTCATTTGATATGTTTCAGATATTTCTATATTCAACTTTTACCATACTTTTAACTAGTTTTTAAAATGGTGGCTCCCCTATTTTCTTTAACATACTAAATATATTATAAATCCTTAGTGCTATCTTATATGACTGGATCATGTGTGAGTCTATTTTTAGTTTTTGTTTGTTTTGTTGGTTTTTTTGTTTGTTTATTTTCTTTTCATCCTCTTAACTTCTAGCCATATGGCCTTGTCTGTGAGCATGTTGAGTAATTTTCTTATTTTGTGTCAGTGTCTTTTTATAAATTTATAGGTCCTAAATGAATTGATCTTTCTCCAGACATGGTTTTTTATTTCCTTTCCTAAGTAAAGTGATTTGAAAGTTCATTACATTAAACTAATAAGTGACCAAAGTGAGCGAAGTTTAGGTTGATCTGTTTTCCTTCTGAGATTCCAGCACATTCACTTGGGCCCTTCCCCCAGGAAGATCTCAATTCCAATTTCTGTCTCTGCAGTGCCATGGCATGACTCCCATGAATTTTGGCATCACTGCCAAAATTCCGCTCAGCTTAGCTTTTAGACCTCTCTGCTGCACAGAATTAAAAAAAAATGTTGTGAAAAGGAAGCATTTTCACCCTGTGAGACTTCAAAAATGTCTCTTTTTTTTTCTGTTCCTATAAGAGTAGGCTCTGCTGATTCAAAAGCCTTTTATGAACATACAGATTTGAAAAACCAACAGGGACTATGAAGTTGCAGATAATTAGCTCACCATTCTAATGTTCTCTCTCCAGAATCCTGGCCCTTTTCATCCTTTTTTGATTTGGCCATTTCTGATACTTGTAAATGATTTATTTTTATATTTTGCATTTTCTCTTTTTCTAATTTGTTTGGGATTTGGTTTTGGTTTTGAGTTTTTCTTGTTAAAGATACACTATCAGTAGTGAAGAATAAACATATGTCCATCCATGCATAGTTCTCAAAATTATAACATAAATTGGCTATACTACAAGCATGTGTTTATCAGAAGACACCTTTTATGATGAAAATATATAAATACTGCATCATATTTCATGAAATATCTCTTCAATTTTGACATAAAATTGAGACTTTGCTAAATTTTTATCTAAAATTAACATTGGAGGAAAATGAATTTCTTTTGCTTTTTTCTTCTTCTGTCCACTTCCAGTCATCAAATCAGTGACTACTAACTGGGGTTTGTATTCACCTGTTTGAGAAGCCCAAAATGTGGACACTTATGAACACAAGCCAGTATAACCAAAAATGGAGTAAATATTTCTGTTTTAAATGTACTAAAATGATAAAGTAATTAAGGAAAATTCTGAGTAGGAAATTTTAGATAGGCATTTGAACTGTGATCAAAGCAGATTTCTCATGTGTTCCCTGGAAACAAACTTGTCTTCCTTCATTTTTATTTTAGTTGTCTTTGTTCAAAAAATAATTGCATCTTACCAATAAAAGAGAAAATTAATAGATAATTTATATTTACAGTAAATAAGAAAAACAAATCCCATTAATAATAACATCATGAACATGTATCAGAAATGTCTGGGTTTAAGTTAAACTTTAAGTTTTTTTAAAGTTTAAGTTTTTTTAAGTTAAACTTCAAGTTTTTCCATGAACCCATAGTCTTAACTGTGTTGTGCATATGTTCATGACATATACTGTTTTTCTTGACGATATTTGTCACAGTCTTTCAAGAAACAAAAGGAAGAGTAGGGTTGAAATTATTTTTAAATGATGTTGCTATAGGGCGCCTGGGTGGCTCAGCGGTTTAAAGCCTCTGCCTTCGGCTCAGGTCATGATCTCAGGGTCCTGGGATCGAGGCCCACGTCGGGCTCTCTGCTCGGCAGGGAGCCTGCTTCCTCCTCTCTCTCTGCCTGCCTCTCTGCCTACTTGTGATCTCTCTCTCTCTCTCTGTCAAATAAATAAATAAAATCTTAAAAAAAAATGATGTTGCTATAATAAGGGAGATTATCATTATCAGAATCTTGAAAACACTCTACATTGATATGAGTAATTTACTACAATGACTCCCTGAAGTTGTCCACATCTTAATTACCAGAAGCTGTAAATGCATTAACTTTCATGACAAAACAGGTGTATAGGTGATATAAAACCTGTAAATAATAACATGGCTGATACTTATTGTCATTCCTGCATGTGATACTCTGTGGTGATTCCTCACCATAACCTGCTGAAAAAAAGAACACTTATTAGCTCAGTTTTATGGGTAAGGAAATGGAAGCTGAGAGAAGCTGAATTGCCCCCAAGGACTTCCCCATTTAATGCATTTGCCCAATGGCAGGGTCAATATTTGGATTGAAGCATTGTGTGTTTCTATTTATTGTGCTGTACTACCCTAAACATTATTTGATCTATTCTAGAAGTGTAAGTAAATCATAACCACTTTATAGAGTCAGAATTGGATAATTTACAAATATGAAATGACTTCACAAACATTAACATGTTGACCTTTTTCTTCACTTTCATGGAAGAATTCTGATAAATTACACTTGCAATTTATTATTGATCTATCTTCCTAAAAACTCTTCTAGAATTTTGAAACTGTTTCTCTTAGATGCCCATGTATTCAACTGTTTTGGTCATTCAGAAAAGGGAACTCAAAATCAGAAACAAAACAAAAGACAGATATTTTTCAGCATAGCAGGAAAAAAATATCATCTTGGGTTGAATATTGGAAGTTGGTGTCACAATTCTTTGCTCTACTCTTACCAAGGTTATATTTTCTCAAAAAGGCTTTCAGCTGGGTTCTAATTTAATATAAGTAAATTTTATTTTTCATGATTTTACCTTCTTTCTCCTCTGGACACTTTAATAGCCTTTTTACTGGCCTCCCTTGGTCCACAAACTCCTAATAGACTACACACACAGATTACAAAACTTTTCCTAAAGTGTAAATTTAACCAAGTAATGTTCTTGCTTAAAACCTTTTCCTTATGTCTTCCTCACGTAACTTCAGTGCAAAAGTACCGTGAACTTTGTGTGTAAATGTAAATATGCCTTTCTGTGTAAGGACAACTTGTCCACGTTATCCTTTCTGAACTTTCTTTTTCTCTCATGCTATGTTTTAGTTTAAACAGACCTCATTGGGTTGACTTTTTTATTATTATTCTTTTTTTAGCCAGTGTGTGGCTCTTATCTCTTCCTGAAAAGTACTTCCTTGAATAGTGCTCATATCCCTTTCTATTCTGTTTATATTTATTATAAAATGTGTTAAGAAATGATATTCTGTTATCTGATTGTCAGTTTCATTTATAATAGCTGTGACAGAAAGTGTGTCTGGCATGTGATAAAAAAATAGTTATTGAGTTAATGATTACTATCCTTGAGTCCATTTCAATGGCCTGAGGCATTAGTGCCTTAAGCTCTTTTCTTAGAGATACACATAGAACCCATGTTGTCTACTATAAAATCTGTAGCTATATAAATAAAAGAAACATATTCGTAGCTATTTCTAGTCTGTATTTTTGAGATTTTTTATTCAGATTCAGTCTTACTAATTTAGTGTTAAGGACAGTTAGCTTACAAAATATATCAATTTAATATATCAGTAATGATATATTATACATTACATATGGATATATTATGCTACTACATAAATGCACTATGCATTATCATAAGGGCACTTAAAATTTTTAAAAATGAACACATAAATATTGCCCTAATATCATTTTCATGTCTGCAGAAAGATTAGAGTTTCATTTTTTCACTATTGTTATGCTCATTTTAAATATAAGCTATATATAAATTATAAATGTCATCTTAGATTTAATGATCTCCCTCAGATATTTTGTATAGTTTCTTAAAATTGGGCAACTTGAGACAAAAATAAGATTGGAGAATGGAATATATGAGAAACTAGATATATAAGATTTTTTAAAATCTAAGATTTCATAAAATATATATATTTATATTTAATTCTATTATTAATTCTTATAAGTTTGAACATTAAAATAAAAATAAAGGAATAAATATATAAATAAATATATGTATATATGTAATATACATATATTATATATAAATAAATCAGGAAAATATGAAAGTACATACATAATATATTACTTTTTATTTCCTTTGAAAAATCTGAATTTCACAAAGTCTCTGTATCAGTATAGAAATATATTTGGTCATATTTTACTGTGTAAGCAATGTGAAACAATTCTCACTTAAAATCCTTGAGGATTTAAATTCAAACCCTGACTATGAAATTGCTTCGTTATAAAGACAAGCTCCAGGGATGGGTTTTAAATTCCAATCTTTTAAAAAATTTTATATGTCATTGATGAGCAATTTCTCATGTTCATTCCAATGAACAATAATGTCAGGGTGATCAAAAACAAGAATTTCAATTCCAAACATATCCCCAGAGATAGCATCAATATAAAAGCAATTTTTATCTGGATAGGTTTTGAATTTTCACTCTTTCTAGGGAATTTGTAGTGGTTCTTTATTGATAGTAAATGGCAAAGTAATACTTTCATACTAAGGCAGATTAATGTATTATGCCACATCATATTTGTTTCATATGCCACTCTAGTGCAGAAAACATGATTTTTAAATTCTTATCCATTCATTTATCAATGTATTACTATGTACATCTAATATCTGTTCCAACTGGAATTTCATTTTATTTTTGTTTTCTATTACAGAATAAGTCATAATAGTTTGTGTTTAGTGTGTGTTTATACAGAAGATTTAATGTGCATTAACTCACTTAATTCTTCTAGTTACTCAGCAAGGAACTAATTTATGGAGTAAATACATAGAAGCTTATACTAGACCATAAAACAAGTCAAGATCAGGATTGAGATTTTAAGCTAATAGTCTGACATTAATGTCTTTGTTTCTAATCACTAATGGACACTCTCTAAATGAACATTTTTAAGGAGTGATTTTGGTGACTGAACATTTGTGTTTGCATTTTATACATAAAATAAAACTACACATTAAAATTTCATTATTTAGAAATTTTAAAGAATATTCTTGAATATATCCTTTAGTATATTTTTGCCATTTGTTTTCTTTTCTTTTATGACTATGAATACACTTAAATCGTAATATATTACATAAAATAGTACAAAGAAATGATGTCAAGTATATTTTTGCTTGAATACATAAAAGTGAATAGAAAAGTCAAAGATAGTTCCAAATATTTTTTAGCTTAAAATAATTTATTTTAGTCCCATAATTTTCTTACTAGACTAATTCTTAAATAGTTTTAAATGAGAATAAAGTCATGTAAATTAGATAGAGAGATGATAGATAGATAGATAGATAGATAGATAGATAGATAGATAGACAGATAGACAGATAATAGATAAGGCAAGGGGTGGGGGAAGTATAGACCTTCTATAGAGAAGAGTGGCATACAAAGTTTAAAACCAGAAACAACATGGTTAAGAAAGAGCTAGTCACTTTTGCTTGGTCAGAGTCAGCCTTTGTAATAGATACATGAGATGACATGATTATTAGCAAAAGTGTAGTCAGCTTTGTATGTGCTAGTCACATTTGACTGCAATTCTGACAGAGAATATAAGAAACTGCATTGTGGTGACCTATTTCAGAAAAGTGACATCTCCAAAAAGAGAGAGCTATTAAGTAAATGAAAGAGATAAAAATTTGGTTACCTATAATCGAAAAGGTATATAAATGGTAACAAATAAGAGTGTCAAGCTAGAAAGGTTCGCTGTTTTGACAAAACTTGTTTCAGTTAAAACATGAATAGATTTAAAGCCTCAAAACTGTACCGGGTGTCAAGACATCAACATCAGGCCTGTCAATAGAAATGTATGTATAGATAGATGAAAGATAAAGAGATAGGTAGATAGATACAGATAGAGGATAGATAGATAGATAGATAGATAGATAGATAGATAGATAGACAGACAGAAATAAAGATATATTTCATGGACATGCCCAGGAAAATTCATGGAATTACTTGCCATGCAATGTACTACCCCTTAAGCAAAATCTGGAAGAAATATTTTTCAAATTTCACACTCCCTTCCAGTTTACCCTGCTTCAAGTAGAGAGGATAAAATTTTATTAGACTTTGCATTAGGTAAGTACCAAAAAATGATTGAAGTAATGATAGGATATAAAAAAAATACCTATATAAATGGAACCACACAGTATTTACATTTTTTGGTGTGGCAATCATTTTTATCATCATTATGGTTATATTAAATTTGTATTGCTGCCCTAACAAATTACAATAGATTTAGTGGCTTAAACCAACACACATTATTATTGCACAGTTCTTGAAGGTCAGAAGTCTGATAAGGTTCTCAATGGGTTAAAGTCAAAGTATAGGCTGGATTCTCTTTCTTTTGGAGGCCACAGGAAAAATCTGTCCCCTGGCATTTTTCAAATTCTAGTGGCCTTCCATATTCTCTGGCTATATTGTCTTCTTCCTTCTTCAAAGCCAGCAACAATGCATCTTTCCTACCATTGTTTCCTTTTGACTATAGCTTGGGTAAGTTTCTCAACTTTTACAAGCATCTGATTAGATAAGATCCACCCAGATAATCCAGGATTAAATCTGCATCTCAAGATCCTTTATTTAATTGTTCCTGCAAAGTCTTTTTTTGACATCATGATATTGTGATTTATAATAAGAATATGCATTTTTTTTCCTTGTCCCAGGCACAAAGCTCTTAAAGCTCTTGAAAGTTCCTTAGTGAAGGGGCTGGGAGGAAAAGTACATTTTGTTATATTAATGAGGTGACTTTTGGAAAGCCCAGAGGTTATTTAAGGAAAGGGGTGGGTTGCCAATGACCCAACAATGTGATCAAAGGGTTGTAAGTTTCAGTCCATCCTAGGACCTCCAGGGAAAGGCAAGGCACTGGACAATTACCAGGGGCCAATTATTTAATCAATCATATCTCTACAATGAAGGTTTCATAAAAATCCAAAAGACAGGCTTCGGAGACTTCTGTACCCCTTCCTACATACCTTGCCCTAGGTAGGTCTTCATCTGGCTATTCCTGAATTATAGCCTTTTATAATAAACTGATAATATAATAAATAAAATGTTTCTCTGAGTTCTGATAAGCTGCTATGGTAAATTAATTCAATGGTCAATTAATTCAAAGATGGGCTCATTGGAACTTTTGAGCTACAGCCCATAGATAAGAAGCACAGGCATAACCTGAATTTGAGACTAGCATCTGAAGAGGAGAGGAGAGCTGTCTTGTAGTACTGAGCCCTTAACCTGGGGAATGTAACACTATCTTCACGTAGATGGTGTCAGAATTAAATTGAATAGCAGGATATCCATATCTGGTCAGAGATATACTTGAGGTGGGAGGAAAAAAAAACACATTAGAATTGGTGTCAGAATCATAGACATGTAAGATATATTGACAAGTTCTGAAGATTAGTAAGTAGCCATCTTTGGAGTCGATTAATCTGCCTACCAAAACAGTACCTACATTTTGAGAAATGATAGATGTTTTGCTAGGATAAAATATGTTGTCCAAGCACTTAGAAGTGGACCGTATCATACCTTTTAGATGTGTAGTAGCATATATAGTCACACTATCAGATAAAAAATATTTTTTCTCAAAAAACCTACTGTAGGTAATACAGTTTACATTTATCCAAGGATATGGATAGCTGAAGAAAGTAGACCTGCTAAAATTAAAACATTTAAGCAGTTATTCTGAACAATTTATCATATAAAAATATATCATTATTTATGCAGTTAAATTATAAATGTATTATTTCTGTTAAGAATTCAGGCAGGAAAAAATATATAAATCAGTTCGAGACAATACGGGAGGACTTCAGGAGGAATTGAAAATGGGTCTTGAAGTATAAGTAAGGAGGGGTTAAGAGAAAACAAAAACAATTAGAAAATTATAAAGCAAATGTCCAACAAAGTTTTATACTGAAAGAGTAAGGCACTCCAGGTAAGAAGTGCAGAAATAAACGTCTAATAGGAAACACTTTCCGGTAGACAGAGATTCTTTTAGTGTGATCTCCTGAGGAGAAAGTTCCATGTGAATGACATTTCCCAGCCAAGCTGTGGGACTTGAGTTTGAGCCACTTGCCTTTTATTATTTTCTGTGAAAACTCCTTCTGCTGTTGCTTTTCTTTTCCTATAATAGTTGAGTCCATAGATTTACCAAATCAAGTTCTCTCTAGTTTAGAAGCACATGAGAAGGCCAGCTATTTCCAGCGCAAATTCAGTGTCTTTTTTTTCCCCATACCATGTGTTTATTTGAAATCTTGCTTAGGCTTTATCATTCCAATCGCTTAAGTGATGTCACAGTAATTTTATTTTATTTTATTTATGTATTTGAGAGAGAGAGCGCACGAGCGTGAGCAGGATGGGCAGAGAGAGAGGGAGAGTGAATCTGACGCAGACTCCATTCCCAGCGCTGAGCCTGACCTGGGGCTCCGTCTCAGGATCCTGAGATCACGGCCAGAGGGGAAACCAAGAGTCTGCTTCTTAACCGACTGCACCACTCAGGGGCCCCTGGTGGCACAGTAATTTTATTTGCACCATCTAACACAGGCTTCTCTCTTTTGGGAAATCACAGTTATTTGTAAAAGGAAATGTAAATATCCCTTTGACATCCTCGTCTTTGAGATCTTTGTATAGCTATAGGGTCCAAATGCTTCCAAGGTCTCTTTGGTGCCATTATTTGTTTTGAAACATACCAGCCAGTACTATTTGTGTGAGTATATGCTCTATCAGGATTAAGCCAAGAGAGGCTGTATAGCATTATGAATGAGAATGTGTACTCAGTAGCAAGCCTGTCCAGGTTCGGATCCATGCTTTACCACATAGTAGTTATAAGATCTTGGACAACTTATTTGACTTCTCAGTGCTTCATTTTCCTTATCTGTAAAAAATGTACAGTAATAATAATGGCCTACCTCTTATAACTGTCATGTGGAATAACTGAGTTAATATTTGTAAAGCAAATAGTGTCTGATACATAACAGATTCTATATAAATGTTAAATAAGAAAAATAAACTTCGCCATGTGCTTCAATAAGAACATTTCTCTCCAGGCTGTCAATTTTAAAGTTTGCATGATTGATTTTTCTTTCTCTATTAGAAAGACTTAATTAGGGCACCTGGGTGGCTCAGTGGGTTAAAGCCTCTGCCTTCGGCTCAGGTCATGATCTCAGGGTCCTGGGATGGAGGCCCGCATTGGGCTCCCTGCTCGGCGGGGAGCCTGCTTCCTCCTCTCTCTGCCTGCCTCTCTGCCTACTTGTGATCTGATCTCTCTCTGTGTCAAATAAATAAATAAAATCTTTAAAATAAAAAAAGATTTAATTAGTCGATATGTATAATAAAGATATCACTGTGGTTGAGTCACCGAACAACAATCACTCATAGATTTATTCAATACATATATATACACATAGTTATTATTGATCTTGGTATTATTATGAGAAAACTTAATTTTATTTACTGAAAATTAATCTATGTACTGCATGAAATCCTAAGTCATGAAATGTGCACAAATGAACATATATATATATATATATATATATATATATATATATATATGTGTGTGTGTGTGTGTGTGTGTGTGTGTGTATAATCACATCTTCAAAAAGAGAATGTATAGATAAGGCTTCAGAGGGAAAAATGTGCAAAAAAATAGTTTGTCACTGAGAATGATGAGAGATATGAAAAGAACAATTAATTTCATCTTTATCCAATAGTCTGCACGAAAAGTCAAATGAGTGAAATGACTAATGATCATATACAAAATCATTATTTTGAATATGATAATGAACAAAATAGATGAAATATTCTGAATAATGGAAATTGTTTTTAGTTCAAAGTTTACTTAGGAAAGAAGCACTTGACCAATGGGAAATGAATATCTACTTCTCTTTATCAATGCATGGGTCAGAAAACTATCAAAGTGAAAGTTGCACAAAATCATAGATGGTCCAACTGGTAACATCAGCTTAAGTGCACTAGGAATAGTTATAAGGAACAGGAATTACACTAGATTACCAAAATAAAAGCTTCTTTTGAATTAATAGGCAATGTATTTAAAGAATCACGGCCCAGAATAATGAGCAGCAGATAACTAAGAAGTTAGCATAATAAAAAAAATCAGCTGAGATACATGTTATAACTATTGAACATAAAAACATGTCATCTTTATTTCAGAAGACCAAACTTTCATGTATAAATCTCTAGGAAACCAGAGGCCAAAATAATTTCAAGACATTGACTTATCTACTTACTAATAATCTGGTAAAAAACATAATAACAATAAATCTAACTCAATAGCTATTTGTTTAAGAAAAAAGCAATATTAGCAATTGAAAAATCTGGAGAGCAGAAGTTAAGCTTAAAGATGGTTTTATTCTCCCAGAAAATCTTTGGGACTCCCATCTATTTTTAGAATAAATGTACTACATGGGGTCCTTCAATGTTATATGACAGGGAGAAACTTCACTAAATTCCTAAACTTAAAAATCTCAGTGACTTCCAGTGTGCATTTTAACATGTTAATTTATGAAAATCGGTATTTCTATCACTTAAAAAGATTAGTAGATTGGGCGCCTGGGTGGCTCAGTAGGTTAAAGCCTCTGCTTTCGGCTCAGGTCATGATCTCAGGGTCCTGGGATCGAGGCCCGCATCGGGCTCCCTGCTCAGCGGGGAGCCTGCTTCCCCCCCCCCTCTCTGCCTGCCTCTCTGCCTCCTTGTGATCTCTCTCCCTCTGTGAAATAAATAAATAAATAAATCTTTAAAAAAAAAGATTAGTAGATTTTTTGTCTGGCATAAATGGGCAGTGACGCCAAAAACATTTGAGAATTACTTTCCTTAATGTTTACAAAAATTATCTGGTTCGCAATTTCTTGTAATTTCATCACCTCTCATACCACTTCCAGCCAAGAAAGGAACAAAACAGGTGCTCTTTATCTGCTCAGAAAGTTTTTTAAAGCTAGTTGGAATGACCCATCTTTGTAATCTGATGCCTAGCTAAATGACATTGAGTTTCATTATATTCTTCTATTTCTGAGTATAGCAAGGAAGTAATTTGTCTTTGATGCAAAATAGAAAGCAAAGAGTTCATTTGGGCATTGTAGAGAGAGTAAAAAAAGAAGGGGCTGACCTGGTGAAAATTATGTATTCATGGAATATATTACACTAAATTGTTCTGTTTCTTAACACAATCCTATAATCTTTAAATGGAAAATCTCCATTGTCTGTAGTGAGTTTTTCCTGTATATGGACTATACAATATTTCATCTTTACTTGCAAGGTTTGTTAATAATATGTTATTCATTTTTTTAAGGCAAGCCATGTGGAGAAGCAAAAAACATTTGAAAACGAAAACAAAAAAACTAGGCAATATTTTCTTTAAATGGTTATTTATATAAATATTTCATAATCCTCGATATTTTCTTTAAAAATTATAATATCTAAGGACCACTATTGTTTTCATCATGGTATCCCTAATAACTGAATAGACTGAATCTTTCAATTTGGTATTTCTTTTTACTTCTAAGAGATAAATTATAATGGCAACACTTTGCATCTTTTAAATGCACTTAAAACTCATTTAAAACATATATGCCAGGCAATACTAAGGATTGTGTCATATCGTAAGATTGTATTTTACTATAACTCGTATGAGAAAATTACATATATTTTTGTATTATCTGTATGTACACAGAGAAATAGATTGATACATCATAAATGGGTCCTAAATATATATACATATATAAATATAAACTTGCACATACAACTGTATGTATATACTTAAATATATGCACATGCACATACACATATACACACTGATATATTCAAACACAATTATTCCCATGACTAAAATATATATTAAAATATATAAGTATATTTTAGGTTCACTTTAAATAAAATCTTGCTGGGATAGTCACAAAGAGTCAGACTTTCTATTAAAGAGTAAAGTTACAAAATTAATTTCTTGTTGGCAAATTTCTGTGGCTTCCTATGTAAATGTCTTCGAGTGTACTTTGTCTCAGATTCTAATTCTTATTAAAATTAAGTAACAAGAATTATTTCTTGTTTTTGAATTCTTGTATATATCTACATCTATATCCCCAATTTATAGGGTAAATTGACTGAGTCAACATATCATTTCCTCTGAAAACTCCATAGTGTTATAAAATATGACTTGCAATGTTAACTCCATAACAAGAAATTCAGTTCTCAGTTATTTGTACTAATGTAGGAAGCAGATATGAATAACACCAAATCAATTTGTATTCACCCATAGAGAATGTTTGAATTGATATTAGAAAGGGGAAGTGTTGAAGATCTGGAAACTCATTTAATGCAATATAACAGCAAGAACAAGAGCATAATTAGAAGTTGCTAAGTTGTCAAATATCTTCATCTTCTCCCATACACAACTACTTGAAATCTCTCAGCAGGAAATGCTTTGTTTTCTCAATTTTTCTTGTAATGTTTTCTTGAAGTGAAACCTTCCTTAAGTATTTGTGATTTATATTCCCCTCTCTGTCTGCAAAGGAAATCTTCTAAGCTTAAAATATTCAAAAGCAAACATAGTAATTTGAGATGTCCATAAGTGAAATATTAATTACAGTACAAGTCTGGGAACAATTGTAATGGAGAAATAAAACAATGCACTGTAACAAACCATTTTTATAACACCCGAAGTGATAACATCCAGAGTAGTAATGAATAAATGTAATGTTATGAAAAGGTTTCCATATTTCCAAGTATGTCTTGCAACTTTAGAAATATGGCTATGCATACAACTAATTAACATTAAGAAGCCGTATGTTAATTACCAATAAGAACAGAAAGAAAATCATGGAGAGGGTGGGTAAGTATTAGTATCTATTATAAAATGACCTAATAGAACATAGTATTTTAAATACTTCAGAATGCAAATCAAGTCTAAAATATTGAGTAGGGAGAAACAAAGTAAACAGAACTACAGCAATAATACCCAATAGAGATTAGAATCAGAAAAACCAGATTCTTAGCAACTTCACCTGGTAAATTAGGTAGTTAATTAGCCAAAGAACCAAAAGGCACTGACTCTAATTTATAAAAAGAATATAATAAAATATATGTCTAACAATTAAACATAGTATTTATAAAATGTTAGTGTAAAAATAGTAGATCACTTTCAAACCACAAATTCTGAATTCTTAACATCTCAGGTCTTCTTTATTCTCCTTTAATTCATTCAAATTTCCCAGTAACTTTGGAACTTTTGTATCTCTTGCTTCCGTATTTCTTCTTTTCATATTGTATGTAAAATATGGTCTCCTGATTCAAGACCATTAAGATTTCTTTATGTGGCCATCCTTACTATTTCAGAGGTCTGAAACTTTACTTATCCTCTCTGATACTCTCTCTGAATAAATCACAACAATGAGAATCAACAATTAATTTTGCAATGGCTGAATTTACATGTGATTGACTTCCCTACTTGATGTTTTCTTACATTTCTACTCTTTAGAATTGCACTGTCACATACAAAGAAAGTGATCAAAAAGTGCTCATAGATTAGAATTTTCTCATTGCAAGTGATTTCCAAGTGTTTTTACATTTCTGCTTCTTAACTTTATAAGAAGTTACTCCATTTCACATACATTTGGCCTTTTAATGTCTTCTCTGGAAAAAAATGTCTATTAAAATATCTTCTATTTTTTAATTAGGGTATTTATTGTTCTGTTATGGAGTTGTATGAGTTTCTTATATATTTTGGATATTAACCACTTATCAGATATCTGGTTTGCATATATTTTCTGCCATTTCATAGGTGGCCTTTACATTTTGTTGATGGTTTCTTTTACTGAACCTAAGGGTTTTGTTTGTTTGTTTGTTTGTTTGTTTTTTAAAGTTTGATGTAATCTGCCTGTTTACTTTTGCTTTTTTTGCCTTTGCTTTTGGAGCCAAATCCAAAAATCATTGCCAAGACTAATATCAGTGAGCTTACTCCTTTTGTTTTCTTCTAGGAATTTTACTATTTCAAGTTTTATGTTCAAGTCTTTAATCCCTTTTGAGCTGACTTTTGGGAATGATGTAAGATAGTGATACAGTTATATCTGTTGCATGTGAAAGCCCAGTTTCCCCAACACCATTTATTGAAGAGACTATCCTTTCCTCATTGTATATTATTGGCTCTTTTGTCATAAATAAATTGACCATGTATGTATGGATTATTTCTAGGCTTTCTATTCTGTTCCATTAATGTGTACTTCTATTCTTTCTTCAATACCACATTGTCGTGATTACTGTAGCTTTATAGTAAGTCTTAAAAATCAGTGTTAATTCTGCAATTTTGTTCCTTTCCTTCAATACTGTATTGGCTATTAGGGTTTTTGGTTTCTCTATTTAGACTTTAGAATCAGTTTGTTGATAGCCACAAAATAACATGCTGGAATTTTGATTAGGATTACATTGAATCTATAGATCTGGGAAGAACTTATGTCTTAACAACATTGAGTTTTTCTGTATGTGAATGTGGAGTATCCCCACATTTATTCAGTTCTTTGTTTTAACTCAATAGTTTTTGCAATTTCCTTCTTATAGATCTTATTCACACACACACACATATAATAACTATCCCTGTTTTATTTTTTGGTGGTAACATAAATAATATTGCATGTGTATGTTATACCTTTTATAGTTGTCATTCAGTCCTTGAATATTTTATTCTTTTTCTGTCTTCTTTTTCTTTATGTTTTGGCAGTTTCTATTAGGATATCCTCAAGCTCAGAGATTCTTTCCTCAACTGTGTCCAGTCTATTGATAAGCCCATCAAAGACCTTCTTTATTTGTTACAGTACCTTAGCCAGTTTTCACATGTGGATTTCACCATCTCAAGTAGAAAATGGATCTCCATAAGCAAAAATGCTGGACTTCTAAGGCAATTATATACAATAACAACTCACCACATTCTTTCTTTTAGGTATCAACATTGTTACTCAGTTAAAATGACAAAATAAAATATCTCAACATGTTGAAAACCTCTATACACAGAGTCTGAGTTCACATTAATACCTGAAGCCAAAAGCATCCTGATGACTCTGCTTTTAGGAGTCTATACAGACAGAGTAAAGAAATGGTTTACTAACTCAAATACGACTCAGATTTTTCTACTGGATCTAATAATTGTATTACCATTACCAAAATACATAGTGCAACATAATTAGTAGTAGGAAGAAGCTACTTTTATCCTTAGATTGTGGGATTAAACACTATCATAATGCAAAGCCAAAGAAAAGACCCTGAAAGTGTCCCACTCTGACTGAGAGTGTAAATAGAATATCATATTCTGGGAAGGGTGGCAGAATTCACTACCATTCCTAAAACCTTAAAGAATTCAAAAGAGATTCTTCATCCTATTCCCATTTATTTCATCCTTCTGGTCCCTAAAAAAAAGGAAGAAAGAAAGAAAATTATATTTTAAAGGATGACAGTAGACTACTAGAAATTCAATCAAATTGTAGCCATATTTGCAATTATTGCCAAATGTATTATCTTTGTTAGATTAGTACTAACTCAGTTATATTGTGTGTCCTTTCATCTGGAAACTGTGTTGTCTTCCATCTTCATCAAAAATGAAGACCAAAGAACAGTTCCTATTCATAGGATTTGGATAAGAATATACATTTACAGTTTTCCATGGAGCTTTTATTTAACTCTCTCATCCCCTATCATTATGTATTCTGAAAAGACATAAAACATTTGGATTTTAAGCAGAATGTCATTATATATATATTACATAATCCACTATGACGACTCCAACATGTTAATGTAACTGGATTTTAAAAAGCATCAGAACAATTGGACACTTTGGTAAGATACATGCTATACAGGGAAGAGATAAAAACCAAAAAAAGTTGTAGGCATCTACCATATCAGTGAAGATTTTGGGGGGAAGGACTACTAAATATGGAAATGCTGGAGCAATCCTTGCAAAGTACAAATTATTGCATAGTACACTTCCCATCATTAGAAACAACAAAAAAATGCCTCTTTGAGGGCTGAAGTTAATATATTCTACACTTAATCTATTTACTAAATAACAAAGAAACTGGAAGCTTTGATTTGGATCTAGAGCAGGAAAAATTTCTTATGCCCAGATTGCAGAAAACAAAATAGCAGAAATCACATGAATTTTATGGCAATTCTTACTAAGAGGGATGACAGCAATTTTCTGAGGCAAATTCCTGCTACCTGCAACAGTTACTTGTACACCACTAGAAAACAGCTCCTTATGTGCTTCTGAGCTCAGGCAGAGATGGAGAACCTAATGATGGGATATCATGTAATCTTGCAGCCAGAACAGCCTATAGTGAGCTGAGCATTGTCACATATATAAAATCATAATGTCAAGTGGTCCCTAAGATGAATTGTCATAAAATGAAAATGGTACAGATGGAATAAGGCACAAATAGCCCAGAGAAGAGAAATATGCTACAAAATCGCTCACTATATTGTTACTATTTGTTTAAATGTTCATTTATCTTTTATGAGATTTAAATTTTTAAAAATTGTATATATTTATCCATGTAGTCACTATTCTCAAAGTTCCTGCTTTGTAAAGATTCAGATTTCCATCTGATGTCCTGTTTCTTCTGCCTAAAGTATTTTCTTTAACTTTTCTAGGACTTAATAACTTCCTATTATTGAGGCAGGATCCCTCTTACACTCTGCTCTATGTCCAATGAACAATGAGACTTTCCAGTCAGGCAAATGGGAACACGCACTATTCCCAACCATGTGTGAATATGTGTCTCTGGCCTTTGGGTAATTCTTCCTGTTATCCCATAGGTTCTCAAAGCATGTGCTGAGTAGAAGCTAAGCTGAAGGATACTTCCAGATATTTACCATATGTCATTTATCATCTTTTTTTCTTCTTTTCTAAGCTAAATTTTTAATATAATCTCAGACATCATGTCATTAAATACCTATGAAGTCTAGTATATATCTAAAATATGCCATGGATTTTCTACAAAGCTACAGTAATACTACCATACTTAATCAACTTAGGAATAAAAATGTCTTTTTTCTTATAGTTAAATTTCTCCCACTCTATTAAAAGTTGCCTTTTTAGAGTTTATTTTTTTCTCATCATTAAGATCCAAAATCTACACATTATATTTGTTAATTAGATCATTTGTCTTTTTTTAACTCAGGGAGTCCTTGTCTCTATTTTTTGGAATTGACACATGATGTGCTCCTTAACATGAATGTTAATTATTTATTAAATAACTATATTGTAAAGTATAATTTTAAATATTTTCTGTAATATGATTTTAGTTTTGCTCGACAGCTACTTCTACTGTATGCATAATGGATCTCCTTTGTTTGACTCATATCGCTTTCTCTTGAGTCCTTTTGTAATCTCTTTGATTTTATTTTTCAGTTTACTGTTTCATTTTATATCATGTATTTTATATTTGTTTTCTGTGTTTTTAGTTTGTTGTTGTATACTTTTCAATTTAGTTCTTTTCTATTTTTTCTATTTTCCAGGTATCTAGTTCAGGGAAATATTAATCAACTTAAGTTATGAATGAAGAATAAGACTTTTGGCTACTCAAATATATATACTAAGGTTTATATATTTCTTCTATGGATTCCCTACAAAAAACAAAATAGTATTTTTTTTCTGAAATTACGTAGTATATTTTCAACCTTCTGGCAGGCTACACTTCTGTCTCTTCTTATCAACCTTACTAAACTGGAAATACTATCAGGCAGGAGACTGCGTTTGCTGTATCTTTCATACTGTCTTGCCCACAGAAGAATGTATAAGCTGAGAAATGTTTATTAAATAAAGATATAGAACATGATAGAATATCTGAAAAGCACTGATTATTACTGTACACGTGTGCCCTTGATACACTAAGTAAGTACATTTATGCTACGATAGTTTTAGAAGTTATTTGATTGAAATTTAAACTTTATAAAGGAATTACTGTAATACATGGTGATTAGTCTTAGGCTAGCTTCCTTTCCTGGTTAAAATTATTTAATTGCAGAGAACAAAAGATAAATTCCTTAACCTAGTAGACAAAGTCCTAAAGGATCTGACCACAAACCACATGCCTGTGATTTTCTTGTTCCATTCTCCCACTTAGCTTTTACTCCAACCTCTCTGATTCGTGATATATCAAGTTTATTGCTTACTTAGCCAAGTAGATGTTCTGCTCTCTGGACTGTTCTTTCTCTGCTGCTATATTTCTAGATCTTTTTTATTAGTCAGATTTCTAGTTCATATAGGTCTCATACTCAGAGAGACCCACTTTAATTACTAAATAAAACCAACCACCATGTCACTATGAATCATATTTCTCTATTTTAATTCTCTGTGTAGCATCGGTCATTTCCTTTCACTTTTTTGTTGATCCATCTGTTTGGTTATTTGTTCTATTCACACTTTCATTTTTAATCAATTTATTAAATTCAAGAGAGAGAGAACATGAGCAGCCAAGGAGGGGCAGGGGGAGAGGGCGAGTGAGAATCTTTTTTTTTTTTTTTTTATGTGACACAGAGAGAGAGATCACAAGTAGGCAGAGAAGCAGGCAGAGAGAGGGGTGGAAACAGGCTCTCCGCCTAGTGGAGAGACCAATGCGGGGCTCGATCCCAGGACCCTGAGATCAAGACCTGAGCAAAAGGCAGAGGCTTAACCCACTGAGCCACCCGGGCACCCCAAGAGTGAGAATCTTAAGCAGGCTTCACACCCAGTGAGGAGCTCCATTCGGTGTTCACTCTCATGACCCTGAGATCAGGACCTGAGTCAAAATTAAGAGTTGAATGTGTAACTGAGTCACCCAAATGCCCCCTTTCACACTTTCATTTTAATATGAGCTTCTTGGAAGCAGGGACTTGTGTTTCATGTTCACTACCTGCCCTGGAATGATTTCTAGGCACATACTAGGTGTGTAACAGAAATTTCTTGATGACCATTTATAAAATTTCGATTGGGAAACTATAGAAAATTAATGGAAAAAATATTTAATCCATTTATTGTTCTTAATATGCTTAATTTATCTCTGAACTAAGCAAATCCCTCAATAAACTCCATGGTCAGTATATATTGATGTTCTGTAGAATTGTTTGAACTGAACCGTACTTTGGCACTATGCTATTGGTTCAAATTGAGAAGTATTTTAAGAAATACCCCCTGAAGATTATTCACCATAAATGTGGTTGAACATATAAATCACTGCAATATACAATTTTTCTTTTATAAAGAAAACCTCCTTCTGGTTTCAATATCAAAAATAGTTTGGGTTTTCCTGAAAAAGAATTGTTGTCACTGTTTATCATATAAGATTTTTCTCAGCAGATGATACCTCAAATCATAGCTCTAGAATTGCAGGCCTGGCTCAGTTGGTAGAGCATGCAATTCTTGATCTCATCTTGGGATTGTGAGTTCAAGCCCCAGGTTGGGTGTAGAGATTACTTAAAAAAATAAAATCTTAAAAAAAACCCAAAAAATTATAGTTCTAAAGTATCAAGTGTATATTGTGTAATAACATGTATTTTTTTGTGCAGTAATCTAATCACTTGCTAATTACTTTTATCTTTTATTCTCTTTCATTCTTCTCAGTTGAGAGCAGCTTTCCCTGAAATATTCCAAATATCTCTTTCCAAGATAGACTACGTGAATGTTTTAACAATGTTTAGAAAATAATTAATTTATTTTTTTATTTTTTTTAAAGATTTTATTTATTTATTTGATACACAGAGAGAGATCACAAGTAGGCAGAGAGGCAGTTAGAGAGAGGAGGAAGCAGGCTCCCTGCTGAGCAGAGAGCCTGACGCGGGCCTCGATCCCAGGACCCTAGGATCATGACCTGAGCCGAAGCCAGGCGCCCAGGAAATAATTAATTTAAATATATGTTGGACCCTGTCTATGTTCCACGTGTGAATAAATGTAAATAGCTTTGAAATAAAAAATAGATAATGATAATGTAAACATATTTCTGAGTATAGGTTGTACTTATTTTTAAAATAGTTGAAACTGTAAAATGTGTTACATACTTTGAATTATAAGATTACTGCATTTATTTTTCTATTGTAAATGAATATTTATTTCTGTTGTCAAAGTAAGAAAATTGTAATTGCTACTAGGTTGACATTTTATACACCACACTGCAATACACTGCAATGTACATGCAATATAATTCTCTTTCAATTCTGAAATAAAGTTACAGCCTATGTATAGTCTATAGTCCATATATTTCTATCGGTTCATATAATTTAAAGGCAATTTATATACCTTAAATAATGGCAGTTCAAATTTAGCATGATGTCAGGACAATGGTCAGGATAAACACACCCACGAACTTTTTCATTTGTTTGTTTTTGCCTATCATTTACAAAAAATTTCTTTAAAATGGTCCATATACAACGGAGGCAGTGTCTAAACCTAAATATTTTGTGACTATTAATATTATATTCCTTATTTGCTTCCTGAAAACATCCATAAGGTTTACTTCTAATCTATCTTTATTTAGAAAAGTTCCAATCATTCAGTAACATTATTTTAAATGATCAAATTTTAGATTTGAGGGGCACCTGGGTGGCTCAGTTGTTAAGCGTCTGCCTTCTGCTCAGGTTCCTGGGATCGAGCCCCGTATCAGGCTTCCTGCTCCGCGGGAAGCCTGCTTCTCTCTCTCTCCCACTCCCCCTGCTTGTGTTCCCTCTCTCGCTGTGTCTTTCTCTGTAAAATAAATAAAATCTTTTTTAAAAATTTAGATTTGAAATAGAAATATTTTGGAAAAAAATCCTCATATCTAAAAATCTTAAATCTCTTAATGGTTCAATTTTTACTATTACACTATGTCTGACACATTAATTTACTTTGATAATGACAATGAACTACCTTTAACACATATTTTAACTTATGTGCTTAACAAATTATATTACTGAAACTTAAATGGACTAAACAATTCCAGAAAAGACAGTATATTCCCCACACAAAAATAGAATTTCTTGTAAGGATGATTTTCTATAATATGTTTTAAAAGAAGAGGGAGAAGGTGCCTGGGTTAAGCATCCAGGTCTTGATTTGGGAGTTGTGGGTTCAGGTCCCATGCTGGACTCCATGCTAGGTGTGGAGGTCACTTTAATTTTTTTTTAATAAATAAATAAATAAGAAATAAAACAAAATTTCCCCTCTGTGGTCATGAAGTTATTCAACAAGAGCAAATATTGGATTTATCTCTCTTGGCTTGGTGTATATCATCTTTATCATAGTTATAGGAATTTCTGCTGAGATACTCAGGATTTTCTTAAAGGGAATATATTATTGAGAAAAGTGTAAGACATGGGGCGCTTGGGTGGCTCAGTGGGTTAAAGCCTCCGCCTTCGGCTCAGGTCATGATCTCAGGGTCCTGGGATCCAGGCCTGCATCCGGCTCTCTGCTCAGCAGGGAGCCTGCTTCCTCCTCTCTCTCTCTGCCTGCCTCTGCCTGTTTGTGATCTCTCTCTCTGTCAAAATAAATAAATAAATAAATAAAATAAAAAAAATAAATGTAAGACGCAATCTTTTCTCACATAATTATCATGTCTAGGACAGGTTTTGGCTATATTGACTCAAATTTATATTTTGCCTGGCATACCAAAGGACAGGTATGAGTGGAGACACAAAGTTAAGTACTAATCTTTGTGTAAATTGTATATAATTTATATGGTTTTTTTTTTACATCAACTAGTCCTTGAAAATAGTAAGAAATTAAGATATTTTGATTATGATTTACCAAAGTATTTGATTTCTTTTCAATGAATTCAAATTGATTTTAACTTCCTGTAAAGAGTTCAAGATTTGTTCTCCATTAATCTAAATAATTTTATTTATTTTTTATTGATTTCAATATTTGCAGCACTGTCTGATAAATTTCTGTTTTCATTATTATCATGAGAGGTACAGGAATAGGAATTAATATCACAACCTCCTTTCATTTTGCTTCAGCATAGGAAGCTACCAAATTTGGGCTTAACTAAAATATTTTTCAAACTGATCAAATCTTTATTTTTATTTTCTCTTAAAGATTTTATTTATTTATTTGACAGAGAGAGAGAGACAGCGAGAGAGGGAACACAAGCCGAGGGAGTGGGAGAGCGAAAAGCAGGCTTTCGGCTAAGCAGGGAACCGAATGCAGGGCTTGATCCCAGGAACCTGGGATCATGACCTAAGCCAAAGGCAGATGCTTAACAACTGAGCCACCCAGGTGCCCCAAAACTGATCAAATTTTTAATCACATTTATTTTTGTCTGAAATGTATCTGGTACCTAGGTTCTTTGTCTTTGCCTGAGTTTTGTCTTTAAGCTGATAGCTACCACTTCTCTCTGTAATTAATCACAACATCAAAGAAAGTTATGTCATTGTCATACCCTTAACTGATATATGAATCATCTGAAAAATTTTGTTCATTGTTGGTAGCCTATTCAAGTGACATTTGCTATATCAAGAGGAAATATTTTTCATTAAAAAAATTCTGTTAAAAAAATTCACCATATTAAGAAAATGGTAAAGTAGGATGTAACATCATCAAATAAATCTTAGTTACCCTCTGACATTGTGTAAATTGCTTAATTTATTTTCTAGAAGTTAAAGTACTTAAAGATAGTTATATTAGTTACTTTTAAATAGTTTAAATGGGTGAAATTATTTCATTCCAAGTGAGTAGGCTTAAAAAAGGAATTTTAATTGGGAGGCCAAAGGGATGTGTTCATATTATTCAGAGATCTGAAAACTTGGATTAGAAAAAAAAATCTATTTTTATTATCTTCTACTGATATTTAATGCTTCCTTTATTTTTAATTTTATTTTCTGAGATATTATTATTATTATTATCATCATCATCTTATGTTAGTCACCATACAGTATGTCTGTAGTTTTTGATGTAGTGTTCCAAGATTCATTGTTTATGTATAACACCCAGTGCTCCATGCAATACGTGCCCTCTTTAATACCCATCACTGGGCTAACTGCCCCCCCCCCACAAGTGCTCAGTTTGTTTCTCGGAGTCCATAGTCTCTCATGTTAACACTTCTTTTAATTAGGATATAAGCAATTTAATTAGTTGACTATTGTGGCATAACAATGACCATAAAATTCAACAGATGAGACAATACACATTTCACCTCACAATTTCTGTGGGTCAGGAAGCTAGGTGTGGCCTAGCTGAGTGTTTCAGGTTCAGCTGGCAGCCAGGCTATAATCATCTCAAGGCTTAACTCAGGAATATCTCCTTTAAAAACATTCTGAATGCAAAAATTTAATAATAATTTATTGCTTTCTGCCCAAAATATGTCCTGTTTCATAAATATTATAGAACTAAAGATATAAATAGCATATTTACTCTTTGTTGGTATTGTGTATTTCTTTTAAAATTAAATGTTAATGGCTATT
Organism: Ailurus styani; assembly: GCA_002007465.1. Taxonomy (NCBI): domain Eukaryota; kingdom Metazoa; phylum Chordata; class Mammalia; order Carnivora; family Ailuridae; genus Ailurus; species Ailurus styani. The sequence goes on along the minus strand of LNAC01000437.1, from coordinate 1,384,818 downwards.
AAAGTCCTACAAATCGATAGATTTTCTGTACTTAAAAATATTTTAAAGAGATTGAATATATACCTCTTATGTTGACTTTGAATTTGATAATAACAACTTTTATAGACATTAGGAGAAAGAAAGGAAAAGTGAATTGGGGAAAATCAGAGGGGTAATGGAACCATGAGAGACTGCGACTCTGAGAAACAAACTGAGGGTTTTAGAGGGGAGGGGGGGTGGGGGGGATGGGTAAGCCTGATGGTGGGTATTAAGGAGGGCACGTATTGCATGGAGCCCTGGGTGTGGTGCATAAAAAATGAATCTAGGAACACTGAAAAAAATAAAATAAAATAAAAAATAAAGGTATATGCTTTATATACCTTGAAACTATGTTCATAGGTACATAAAGGACATGTCTCATATCTTCTTGATGGTTTATTTCATTTCTATAGACTAAAATATGTTTCTGGATTAGTACCTTTTTTTTCCAAATGATATATTTTCCATATTATCTTCTATCCCAAATGACAGAATATTTGCCTCGGTGTCTGAGTTCTAGTTGTACAAATTCTTCTGTTGCCTCTGTTGTAAAAAAGCAACAGTGAAGACTTCCGATTTTGGTAAGATGCAGTAGACACCCTCTTCCCTATTCTTTTCATCAAGTACTACTAAAAATCCTGGAGATTACATTTATTTTTAAAATGAATAATAATTAAAAAACCAAAAGATATAGAGAAAAAGTAGGCTAAGAGGGGCACATGGACATCTAGCAGAAATAAGTAGGCAGAAATGAGATGACAACACTCCTCCTGCCTGAGCTGTGTCAGAAGAAGTCAGCTAAAATAGAAGGCATAAATATGATCCAAATATTCATAAAATAATAGCCAAGGTGTCCAGGATTCAATTTTAATCAATTAGCATAGAAAGAACCATGAAGACCTCAAAATTAATGAAAAAAAAAAAGAAAGAAAATCAGTAGATGCAAATACTGAGATGAATCACCTGACAAAAATTGTAAGTCAGCTTTCATGAAAATGGTTTCATGCACAATTACAAACACAGATAAGATAAACTTAAAAATCTTGCCAAATAAATGAGAAGCTCAGTAGAAAAAATAAAAGATACAATGATGAAGAACCAATTGGAAAATTTAAAAGTGAAACATACTCTAGGCAGAAAAAAAACCAAAAAAACCAAAAAAACAAAAAAACAAAAAAACACTAAATTAAATCAATGGAAAGGCTCGACATCAGAATGGAGGTAAACAGAACATCAAATTGTGAACTGAAATATATAAGAAATAAATAATCCAATCTAAACAGGAGAGAAATAGACTGGGGGAAAAAACAAGAAAAGACAAGTTTCCATAGACCTGTAAACCTGTAAAAATTATCTACCACTTAAAATATCTATTATGGGACACCTGGGTGGCTCAGTTAGTTAAGAGTCTCCCTTTAGGGCGGCTGGGTGGCTCAGTGGGTTAAAGCCTCTGCTTTCGGCTCAGGTCATGATCTCAAGGTCCTGAGATTGAGGCCCATATCGGGCTCTCTGCTCGGCAGGGAGCCTGCTTCCTCCTCTCTCTCTGCCTCTTTGCGTACTTGTGATCTCTGTGTGTGTGTGTCAAATAAAGAAATAAAATCTTAAAAAAAAAAAAAAAAGAGTCTCCCTTTAACTCAGGTCATAATCCCAGATCCTGGGATTAAGTCATGCATCAGGGTCCTGGCTCAGCGGGGATCCTATTTCTCCCTCTTCCTCTGCTGCTCTCTCTGCTTGTGCTTTCTTGCTTTCTCTCTCAAATAAATAAAATCTTTAAAAAAGCAAAAAAGTTCTATCATTTAAAAGATCTATAACTAATAACAATGTAATTCACACTAACAGAATAATAATTTAGAGTGTTAATTCTTCTATCAGCTATGAAATATATGTGTCCAAGGTACAAAAAGTTTCTTATGGAGTATCCTTAGAAAACAAGAATTATTAGAAGGTGCTATTTATCTTTCCCTTAAACTGCCTTCAATTGCATTCAGAAATTGGCATATTGATTATCTGCCAACTTGGCAAACCATTACATTCTAAATAAGGAGTTTCAAATTTCCAGACCTTTGGTTTAGCTGCCTGTTCCACCTATCTAAAATTTAAGTCAGTCACTATGTTGTATCCCTTTTTTAGGAAAAACAATTGTGATCTATAGTATATTGAGGTTTTTCCAATTGATGAGCAAAATGGAATTTGAGCAAATGGAATTTGACATTCTGGAGGTTTTGTTACATTCCTAAAAAAAAAATTTCAGATTCATTAAAAAGGAAAGAAAAAGAACAGCATGAGTGCCTTTCTACTTTCCTTCCCAACTTTAGAACATAAATTGAAAAGAAATCAACTGCATGGATTATAAGAGTGATGTTGTTTTAAAAGTTGCCTAAATTGAAATAAAGGGGGGGGGAACTCTTTTAAAAACCAATAATTTCTGTTTCTTGGTTTTGCAGTTTAGATCAGTTCTTATAACCAATAGTGAAGTCATAGGAAAGCAGGAGACAGTGTTGCACATTATTTTAGAAAGCTATAACATAACAATTATTACTGTCTATCATGAAGATATAATAGTATGTGTAACATTACACTTCATTATATATCCCCTCAGGATCTTCGATAGTAATTATAGTGGTTGGTCTTTCTTAAATAGTTGTCGAAACTAACTTCAGATAAATGTTGATATTTTCAGCTGTGCTTAAGAGTGAAATCGAAATGTATCTCTTAATACTACTGTATCCCAAATACTCTGATTTGTTAAACCAATTTTTTAAAGATTTTATTCATATGACAGAGAGAGAGAGAACACATAAACAGGGGGAGTGGCAGACGGAGAGGGAGAAGTAGGCTTCTCACAGAACAGGGAGTCTGATGCAGGGCTCATCCCAGGACCTTAGGATCATGACCTGAGCCAAAGGCAGACACTTAAGGGTCTGAGCCACCCAGGCGCCCCTGATTTGTTAAAACCAATTCTGAGGCCTGAACCTTTGTATATTTCTTAAGTCCTGGACAATAAACTGGTAATGGTGCTGGGGTGTACTAGTTTCATGAGAAGTAAGGCCTACATCCAAGAAATAGTTAAATAACAGTATTGGCTAATTAAAAAAATAATAATAATAGGGGAGGTGAGCCTGGTTGGCACAGTTAAACAACTGACTCTTGGTTTTGGCTCAGGTCATGATCTCAGGGTCATTCGATCAAGCCCCACATCAGGCTCTGCACTCAGCTCGAAGTCCATTTGAAATTCTATGTCCTTTTCCCTCTGTCCCTAATGTTTGTGCACTCTCTCTCTCTGTTATAAATAAATACATTTTAAAAAAAAAAAATAAAAATATAGGGAAGATTAATGCGACTCTTTGCCTTTGACAATTTTTCTAAATACTTCATAGTACATGTTGTATACCATCTTATGTTAACCATTTGACACTGAAATGACCCTGATTATAATTATTTGTATTATAAGTCAGGTATTTGCATTTGTTATGGATCTGTAGCCATTGTAGAAACAAAGTCAATTTTAATTATTACCTTTTTGTCAATGTTATTTTATAATATTTTCATCATTTTTTTCTACATAGCAAAAACCTATCAAATTCTCTTTTTTCTGAATATGTACAGCATCCTCTGAAAGCTATACCACACCAAAAATGTGTGGATTGAAAGAGAAAAATTTTATTACTTTTCAATTCTCCCAAAGATTTCACCATGTTTTTAATACATGTTCCTAAATGGCACACACACACACACACACACACACACATTTTGTTTAGAATGAATGTATAATAAATAATAAATGAAACATGTTCTTAATAGGAATATAATTATTTCATATTAAGTGCAGTTATTAAATTTAAAATAGCAATTATATTCAAAATAAATGCTTTACATTTAAACTCAGTCAGGATGACACCATCTGTAATACTATTGCATTAAAGGGCAGTTATACAGTCTATGTGCCAGGTGTAAAAACAATATACTTTTCTCATTTTAATTAAAAATTGCAATAAATTCTCTTTTAATACACTGATATTACACATAAAATATTTCTAACTCAATTATATTTTTACTATCCTTTTTTATTCTATTTGAATACCAGGTTACTGTTCTGTTTCAACATTAATTTATAGGTAGAATGATTATGAATTTTACATCAAACAAAAACATTTTTTTCCAAATTTGAAGTTAATTGAACCAGAAAAAGTCAGTGGAAATATTATATTACTTAGCCATCCAGAATGCCTAATTAACTAATGAATCTTTCACAATTCTCTTGAGGAAAAGTTGCTCAAGAGACAATTTTGTAAGCTGGTAAAACACTTGGAAAAAATCTTAAATTTCACATTTATACCTACCGCAGACAATATACATCATAATTTTAACTGTAGTTGTGTAAAATAACAGCATGCAATTTAAACTAAAACATAATCCTATATCATTCACACTTAAGAACTCATTGTTTTACAAATCCCCTAAATTCTCATTAATTTACCCAATCCTCCCAATACTCCCCAAATTTTGAATCTGTGAGTTTCTGAATGTAAATTTCTCATGAGAATTCTGAGAAACAACATATAGATACAGATGACCATCAGCTATGTAAAATATGGGTTCCTTAAGCCAAAAAAAAAAAAAAAGAAAAGAAAAGAAAAGAGAAGAAAAAAGAAAAGAAAAATTCTATCAGATCCTTCTACTTGCCTAACCTAGATGTTAGGTTAGAGTAGACTATGCTGTGGTAGCAAATAAATCCCAATACATCAGGGTTATTCCACAATAAATGGTTCATTTCTCTCTCATGTCACAATCCAAAGCACGTTAAGTGGGTGTCCCATCCATTAAGCTTCAGGGTTCTCCACTAGATATGCTGTATTCAGCCAGCAAAAAACCAAGAACACAGGACCTCATAACAGGTCTTAGGCATGTAGCTTGGGACCATCACTTGTACCCATGTTCCTTTGGTCAAAATTCAGTCTCATAACTTTATATGTTAGTAAAGCTGAAAAACATAGTTTATCTCCATGCCCATGAAGATAAAAGAATGTGTCTGGTGAATTCATAACATTGTGCTAGTTTCACAAATAGACTTGCTAAACTCTGCCTATTTGCTTATTGAATTATTTTATAGAGTAGTTATACATTTGGTAATGCGGTGGAATTGAAATTCAACACAAATCTCTATGTAAAATGCTAGCATGAGTGCTTCCCACAATAGCATTTGCTTCTAGTGATAACCAACCTATCTTATTTTTAGGCAAGCTATAATCCAATCCTGAATGTAGATCCATACAGAAACTAGGACTATTAATCTTATCTATATTAAAAGTAAATTTGTTAAAGTAAATTTTTTAAAGTGAACTTGTTTCCATCTCCCTTTAGAAAAGATACGTATGTATGTTTCTAAATATATTCATCCTTAAACACTGATGATAAATAAAATGGAAATATGTACATCTCCCTTATGAGACTATTAGCTCTTTAAAGGTAAGAGGTAAGCCTTAAAATCATTATATCACAAGACTGGCAAATCATAAACTCATATCATTTCCCCAGCATGAAAAACAGGTGGCTCAAGTGTAAAGCTGCTAGTCCTTTAAGTCATATATACAGCCCAGTGTGGTCTGTTACCTGTCTACCTCTCCAGTGTAAATCATTGATATGTGTCTCCTTTCTCTACCCCTTATATTTTCCCCTTAACCTCATTAAATGTCCCTTCCCATTCAGAATTCTTAAACATGTCATTGTCTTTTCCAGGAATACTCCCTTGACACCCTCATAATAATAATTGTTTGTTCATTTCTTTTTATATGTTATATAAACATAATTATAACATGTAATTAACATAAAATAATATAAAAACGTAGATATAGTTTTTCTTACATCACTTGACCTGCAAGGTTATATAATCTTATAGCATGTTGTATTTCACATAATATTTATCACAATTAAATTATCACAATTAAAGTGCTTATGCATGTTTGTTTATTGTCAATATCATCCATAAAATTGACAACGTCTACATATATCTTCTTCAAATGTATCCTCAGTAAATAATACTGAACATGACACATACTAGGTACTAAACAAATATTTCTGAGTCAGTGGGTGGGAAATAAGTATTTTTAGGAGGTTGGATACATGTAAGAAAGACACGATTATGCAAATATAATTTCAAGTCTTTGTCACAGTTGACCAACAACTTATTTTACAAATGCATGGGCATGTGCAGAAACACACACACACACACACACACACATACACACACACACACACACACATTTGATTTTCTCTCTAATTTCTTATTTAAGAAAATGTAAAGACTGCCTAGCCAAGAGAACACATGAAAATTTTAGATGATAAGCTGACAAAAGTGACTCAAGTATTCTCTTCATACTTCTATCTAAACACACAAACATATTCAAATATAAAATAATAGCTAATTGAACCAGTTTCTAAAGATAAAATCATGCACATATCCTTTACCCCAAGATAGAGATGTAGTGAAAATACGGGTCATATGTACCCCAATGTCCATAGCAGCAATGTCCACAATCGCCAAACTGTGGAAAGAGCCAAGATGCCCTTCAACAGACGAATGGATAAAGAAGATGTGTTCCATATACACAATGGAATATTATGTAGCCATCAGAAAGGATGAATACTCAACTTTTGTATCAACATGGATGGGTCTGGAAGAGATTATGCTGAGTAAAATAAGTCAAGCAGAGAATGTCAATTATCATATGGTTTCACTTACTTGTGGAACATAAGGAATAAAATGGAGGACTCTAGGGGAAAGGAAGGAAAAGTGAATTGGGGTAAATCAGAAGGGGAGAGGAACCGTGAGAGACTGTGGACTTTGAGAAACAAGTGGAGGGTTATGGAGCAGAGGGGGGAAGTGGGGTGGGCGAGCCTGGTGGCGGGTATTAAGGAGGGCATGTATTGTATGGAGCACTGTGTGTGGTGCATAAACAGTGAATCTTGGATCACTGAAAAAAATTATGCATATATCAGATCACATTTATTTCATACTTAATTTTACAAAATTCAAGATAAATATATAAAGTTTAAAAATCGTATTTAGATGCTGAGCTTTTAAATGGCTATCTGGTCTCATCTGGGTTCACCCAGGCACCCTTGGTCAACTGTAGGTCATGTAGGTTGCTCTGTTTGTCTTGGCTGTTTTTTCTCATTTGTTTAGAAAATGGCTGAACTAGACTGTTCAGGAAGCCAAGAGTGGGGAAAATGAGCTTTCTTCCAAATGGTGTCTTATCTTTCAACAGGCTAGTTCAGGCTAGTTTCCATGGCAGTGTCATCATCCTAAAACAACACGGATATCTCTTGGAGTCTAGTCTCAGACCTTGCAAAAGATCACTTCCACCACATTGCATTGACAAAAGCAAGTCACAAAACAACCCCAGACTTAGAGAGTATGGAATTAGGCTTTTCTTTTTAAGAGAGGAAACTTCAAATACACATTGGATAGGACACTAATACAAGGATAAATACTTGTGGGAAGTTTTGCAATTAATTTACCACAATCCCTCTTACTAACTGAATAGATGATATTTGTTATAGGAAATAAGCCTCCTAACTGCTCACTACCATAGGAAGAAAAAAAAAAAGTACTGGTTCTCTCTGAATCTCCTATGTAGCTAATGTCAAAGAAAATTTTCATCAGACAAAATTGAATAAGCAAGGGAGACTATTTAAGGCTGTTGCAATAAGGGAAAGAGATTCAACTCCACTGACACAAAGTCAGGAGGGTTCTAAGCATGGGGGCTAAGGTAACAGAAAAGCACTGGAAGACATACTGTGGAGGTGGAGATGGATCAATGAAATGCACTGAAGACTTTGAGCTATTTCTGAGTTTGCAAATGCTGCCTTCTCTGATTATGCTATCTCTGTTTGCTACCTGGCACCCAGGGAAGTTAGGCTTGTGCCTCCCACAGAGACGAGGAGATGGGACTCTAACTTTCTTGATAATTACATTTCAAAGGGAAGGCCTCAGGTCCTTAAGAAAGACATTCTTTGGGTCCTAAACCTAGCAAGAAGAGACTTATATATATTTCAAAGGAGGTCAGAGGAAAAATTTGCAATGGCAAGTCATCTAAGGTAAATGCTCCAAGAAAAGGTAGGTCAGGAGCCTATTGTCAGGAAGAAACTTATCTAATGTTAGCCAAATTGAAAGGCATATTAAGGGCATCTTAGGGGCGCCTGGGTGGCTCAGTGGGTTAAAGCCTCTGCCTTCGGCTCAGGTCATGATTTCAGGGTCCTGGGATCAAGCCCTGCATCGGACTCTCTGCTCAGCAGGGAGCCTGCTTCTTCCTCTCCCTCTGCCTTTCTCTCTGCCTACTTGTGATCTCTCTCTCTGTGTCAAATAAATAAATAAAATCTTTATAAAGAAAGGCATCTTAGTCACTAACTATATCCCATTCACCTGATCACTTTCTTTCTCAAGTACCTCCTGTAATTACATTATTTGTTAATTTAATTCTATCACTTTAAAACTGATTCAAGCTATCTTCTTTCTAATCTCACTGACTGTGTGTGTGTATATACACACACAAATATACTGTATATAGACGACTATAAAATCAATGCATATACAGTCTGTAAGCACTGATTTTACAGTATATTATGTCTTATTTTTCTAAATCCATTAAAATATCTTAAAATATATTTTATTTTTAAGGTTACATATGAAAATCACAGGCACGGTAAAATTGATTTATAGTTAGTTTTAAATAAGTGACTTTTTGAATTATTCACCTTAAGAAAAAAGAAACCCTACTTTACTTTAATTGGACTTTTTTATTTTGGACTAAATTAGTCATCACTTTCACGATCATATGCTATTTCTTATAAGTGGAGTAACATTTATCCTCATGAACAAACTTGTAGAAGAAATAAGATTTTGCCATTTAACTTTGCTCATGAATAAAATGCCTTTAGGGGAAAATAGGAATGACTTTTTTCTCCCCATCTCCTTACCTAGAATAACAGCTAAACTGACATAAGTGAATTTTTTATAAAAAAAGACACATTTTGTTTGGAGACAAGTCTGAAATATTCCAACCTTAAAGGTGGACTTTTTAGAAAATGGTGAAGAGAAAAACAACAATGTTAATGGGAGAGCAGTTACAGGCTCATCTATGTTGTTAACATAAATTGCATTGCCATAAAATTGTGCCATCCTTTTCTACACAGAATCAAGAGCATTTTATCATAACAAAAGACTATTCTTTTCAAACTCAGTGGGAAATAGGCAATAGTGGAATTCTATTAGAATGCACAGTGATAAAGAATTCAGCTCAGCTATGTCTTGCAAATGTACAAGTTAAAAGAAACTTTCTTAGAAATGGACTGATCTTCAAAATAGTAGTATCATACCTAAAACAAATATCTGCTCTATGCACCACGGGACTTTGATATATGTACAAACGAACAGGTACAATTATTGTATTAGCACAATTTGGTAAATACCATCTTTGAAATAAAATATGTCTCCTACTTTTGAAAAATGCATGAACCAATAATTTTCATTGATGTCTCATCAATGTCCAGATCTTCAGAATAATGGTGTTGTCCCTCCCCTTTATGACTCTGATAGTTGAACTTGCCGCAGACATCCAGCCAGTTTCCTGAGTAGTCTCATCAGTAGTCTATGAACCAGACTTTACATCATAAGGCAAGACATGATCAACATCAATGTGGTAGTGAAATGCAGTCAATCTATCAGCATTGATGTCATGTTAGTTGTAACCCAGCTCTACAAGGCTGATCATGTTCAAAAGATTAATGTACTTGGATTATATTAGCAGCTGCTGCAGGTAAGTTAGAGCAAAGTGGATGCAGGCAGAAGTGTAGAGAAGTGAAAAAAAATTAATGAATGATACCAAAATACCATTTCAGAGCATGGAAATATTATCAGTCAAATTATTGAAAATACTTTGGTACAAATACTCATTTTTTTCTTGTTTTACATTTGATATATTGGTATTACTGCTTTCTGTAAAACGAAGAATAAGAAATCGCAAACTGGCAAGCACGCCTTTTCTTTTCTTTTTTTCTTTTCTTTTCTTTTTTTCTTTCTTTTCTTTTCTTTCTTTTCTTTTCATCTTTTATCTTTTTCTTGTCTTTTCTGTTTTTTTTTTCTTTTTCTCTTCTTTTCTTATTTATTTTATGGCTTTATTTTTTAAAGATTTAATTTATTCACTTAACAGAGAAACAGCAAGAGAGAACACAAGCAGGGGGAGTAGGAGAGGGAAAAGTGGGTTTCCCGGTGAGGAGGAAAGCCGATGCGGGGCTCATTCCCAAGACCCTGGGATCATGACCTGAGCCGAAGGCAGACACTTAATAACTGAGCCACCCAGGCGCACCTATTTTATAGTTTTAATACATTTATACTATACAATCTTAGGCAACAGAATGAAAAAAGAAAGTTTCTGCTATTACTGTTTGAAAGTTACTTCAAACAAGTTAACTCTAGTTATTAGATGAAGCTCCAACTGTAACTTTCCCATAATTCAGATGTTTGTCACTTCTCTTTATTCTTGTTTAAATATTGTATTTATTTATTTGCCAGAGAGAGAGCGGGAGAGAGAGAGAGAGCAAGAGTGGCAGGCAGAGGAAGAAGCAAGGACCCTGATATGTAACTTGATCCTAGAAACCTTGGACCATGACCTGAGCTTCAGGCAGGTGCTGAATCAATTTAGCCATCCAGACAGCCCTTTCTATTCTCTTTAAACAAGAATCAAAGGCAATCTCTTTTACAAACTATCTCTAGTAAAACAAACCTATCAATTCTTCTGTAAATTATAATACATGCTAATAAAACAGTCCTAAATATCTTACATGTTTTTTTATGAACTTTAATTAATAAAATCCTAGAGTTTGTATGCTGTTTTTGTATTGGCTTCTTATACTAAGCATTATATATAAAAGATTCATCCCTGCTATTTTGTGTAACAGAAATTCATTTATTTTCATCATCATGTAATATTTTATTGAATAAATACACCATAATTCTTGTTGCTTCCAAGTTTTGCTATTACAAATAAAGCATCAGTGAACATTCTTGTACACATTTTTTTAGAAAATATAATTTCATATAAGATAAAGGTAGGGTACATCTAGACTAGGAATCCTGGAACATCAGGAAATATTTTTTTTCATCTTCAGTAGATCCTCCCAGTTTTTCTACGTGGTTATACAAATTTACACACTTACAAGCAATGTATGAGAGTTCCATTGATTGACAATGTCTCCAACACAGATTATTGACAATCTTTCTCTTATTAGCCTTTCCAATGATTATGTAATTCTTGTATTATTTCATATTGTTTTTGATGAACAATAAGCTATTTGTGTTGTCATTATCTATCTCTGTGAAATTATCTTCAAGTTTCATTTCCTCTCTCATTCTCTTACTAATTTGTATATTTTCCTGCAGATTTGTATATTTTGGATATGAGAACTTTGCAAGTTGTATTTCAAATAATTTATCTAGTCTTTGACTTTACACTAAAAATGGTGTTCTTATATGAGCAGAATATGTCATACTAATTATCTTTTCATGTTTAAATCTATAATTTTTATTGATGAACATTCACATTTAGATTAAGTATTAATTTTTGTGCATAGTATTTGGTAGGGATCATGAATAATTCTCTTCCATGTCAATATTTACTTGACACCACCATTTATTGAAAAGTGATCCTTCCCAACTGTAAAGACTAAGAAAATCAGGTGTGTACTTATGTGTATGTATAGTTCTAGACTATTTATTCTGCTATACTATTTCATTTTTCTTTATGATAAAATAACACTGTCCTGATTGCTGTGTTTGTCCTGGTTATTGTATAATAAATGTTTATAACTGATTGAATTTGAGTAATTCCACAAATTCTGGATGTTTGTTTATGTTCAAGAACTCTCGGTGATTCTTAGCCATTTGTGTTTCCATAAATTTTATATAATTAGTTTTTTGTTTTCTATTCAAAATTCTAGTAGAGTTGTGTTTAGGAATACAGTGAATTTATAGACCAATTTGTGAAGCATTAACATCTTTACATCTTCCTATGTATGACCATAATATATACGCATATATATCTCAGTTTATTTAGATTTTTCATTTCTCTCAAAAATGTTTTATAGTTTTCTTTGTACAGATCTTGCCCATATTTGGTTGTGTATTATTTCAGTTAGATTTGGAATACTATAAACCATTCTCAAATTAACAGCACAAAACGTGATTAATTTTTTACTTCACAATTCTATCAGTTGGTGATTTGGCCCATCCTCAGTGGAGGGGTTCCACTGATATAGGCTTTGCTCAGTTGATCTTAATTTGGATTCATTCATGGGTCTGAGATCTAATTTGATTCCTTTATCATCTTTTGTGTATCAACTATAGGCTTGTTCTTTGTGGTTACCATGATGTTTACATGAAATATTTTATCTACTTAACTTTGATAATGTGCAGACTTTGAATCTTTATTTCTCATTCTCTCACACTTTAGGGTACTAATATTATAATTTATATATTTTAAATATAATACATCCAGTAACAATATTTTAGTTATGGTTATTTTAAGTATATATATATATATATTTTTAACTTCTAACATAGAGTTGTGAGTGAATTATGCACCACCAATACAATGTTAGAGAATCTGACTTTGACAATGTATTTATTACCAGTAAGCTTAAAGCATTCATATGTTATATATTATTTTTTCTATAACAATTATTTTTGTTATGTTCCTCAAGTTTATCTCACTATAACTCCTTAACAGCTACTAAATCATTATTTTTATATACCTGTTTGAACTAACTTCCCAATCTATGTAACCATTGTTCCTTTCATATAGAATCCAAGCTTGGACCCACTGATAGTTTTTGTTTCTCATTCTCTTTTTTGATGTTATTATTATTCTACATGTTTCTGAAATATTGATGTAAGGTAATGCTTATTTCACTTAAGACTGAGTATTGTATGTCAGTGTCTCAAATAAAGAGCCTCCTGCAAATATTCCATGAATCCAACTAAGTTTCAGTGCTTCAGAGGAACAATACTGGTCATTTCAAAATCTGTCCTTCAGTCTCTGTTTAACCAACCATGGACAATAAGCTGACAAAAGCAAGTGTTAGGGCATATTTTATTACTATTTTATGTAAGTCTCTAATTATACAAGTTGAAAGGCCAATGATTCCTCAGTTGGGCAACCTGAAATTCCACTGAGTAGAGGCTATGACCCTCTCATGTATTCTGACAGTTTTCTAGGTTCTGCACCACATGTGTTGGTACGATGAAGAGCTGTTCCTTTAAATTTCTCCCAATGAATGATGTTCAAGAAGATATAATAAGTGAGCCACATGGCCATTTTCCATTATTTTCCCTAAAATAGAACTTCTCAAATTTTATTTGCAATATATCATATCTTGGATATATTGTGAAGGACCCGAAGAGATGAACACTTTTTATTCAATGTTATGTATGCCTTTTTAAAGATTACTTTGGAGTTTAATTTATTTTTACTTTTTAATATTTGTTCATATTTATTAGTAAATAGGTAATTTAGAAAATACAAATGGTTCAAGGTGAGTCTGGTTTTTTCATCTGAGCCTGCCTCAGGACATGGAGAGAATGCCACAATAATGTAATCATGAATGTCAAGAGTCTTTCTCGATGTTAATAGTGGATGACACAGAAAGTCAGGGAGAGTGTGGGGCTTCTGGTCAGTCCAAGGAATTGGGGTGGGGGTAGGGAGGCAAAAAGTGTTTCTTCAATAACCCTCCCTTACATGTATACACATACTTCTGCAATGAAAGGAAAAGATCTCATATGCTAAGAATACAGTGTATTTTTATTAAAATTTCTCTGACTGTTAAATATTTCAGAAGGACAATTATATTGAAATATTTTGGTAACATTTAAACTTTCCAGTAAGATATTTTATTCTAATACATTAATAGTAGAAAATTTAAAACATAGTTCTTATATACTTTAAGTAGTTAACAAAGGAAGCAGAAAACTAATATTCCTTAAACTTAGCACTACACCAGAGACTTTTCATATAATTTTGCATTTATGTGTTGCATTTAGAAAAATATTGCCTTTTGTGTTTTAAAATGTAAAGTTATATAAGGAACATATAAATTAAAAAATAGAGCTTTCAAATATAGCTTGGCAAAGTAATAGGTATTTTTAAAAATTGAAGAGTAACACGAGATGATAATTATTCCAAATTCAACACTTTATTAAAATTGTTATCAAAGATTTGAAACTATGTGGCAGAGAAGAGACCTCATGTATTTTTATAGGAGGAAAATTTAACATAAATGATAAAGATAAGTCAGAGTAGGTAAGCTTAGAACATCCATGCAATTTGATCTCTGATTGTATTGAATGCTACACATATTAAAAAAAAAAAAAAACTGACGCCAAAGAAAACATAGAAACAAACCAAATGTTTACCCAATACAAAATATGGAAAAAAATTAATACAATATATTATCTGTAATAAGATAGGATGTTTTAAAATACCACTGCTGTAACTAAGAAGAGTGAATTTCTGTATTGAATTCTATGATTTATTTTTGACCTGTAGACTTGATATAAATGTTAAAAATAGAGTCTCATAAAGCTAATGTCAGTGTTTTATACAAATGCCTGAAATTCTTAATAATAATAATTATTAAATCTCTCCATTTATTCATTTCTGTGAAAATATTTGTTAAACTTCAACTACTGTGTAACTCGTGTCCAGTTCTCTGACAGACATTAAGAATTCAAAGACAAAAGAATGCAATCACAATCATAAACTATATAATGATTCCCCAAAATATGCACACAACCTAATCCCTGGAATGTGTGAAAGCTACTATACGTAGTAACAAACAAACAATAAAAAGACTTGGCAGCTGTGATTTATTTTTAAGGATCTTGAGACAGGAAGGTTATCTAGGATTCGCTGGGTGGGCCTAAATGTAACCACATGTATCTTTATAAGGGGAAGATTTCCTACACTGATGGTAAAGTGTTATAAGTAACAGTAGACAGAGATTTGAGGATGCTGCCCTGGAAGATTGGAGAGGCTCAGTTTAGGATTGCTGGCAGCCAACAGAAGCTGGGGGATCGAAGTATGGATTGTCTGCTAAGGCTACATGAAAGGGAGCATGGCCTAGTCAACACTTTGATTTCAGCCTAGTGATACTGATTTTCAACTTCTGCTCTCCAAAATGTGATAAAACAAGTTTCTGTTGTTCTCACTATCAAACTGGTGATAGTTTGTTATAGCAACCATAGGAAACTAATAAAATTGGACTGTCTTTCAAAGCTGTCATTATGTAGTTAAGTATGGATTGATTTTTGTTTTTTCCCTTAGGCCTTATTAGAATGTCCTTTCTAACTGATAATGGGATTAGAGATTTTTCATGATTTGTGTAGATTTGTACCAGATTATTACCAAAAACTTATTAAAATGGCTACTTGAGCAATGAGCATGGATGAAGTTCTGGCTCTTTAGATTCTGTCTTTGATTCTCCTAACATTATACATATATTCAGAAAAGAAAGGTGATTTATTTTTTCTGAGTGTCTATTCTTTGATTTTCATCCATTTTATCCACATAGACAAAGCGAATATGAAAATCTAAACTCAAGAAATTGTCAC
Organism: Ailurus styani; assembly: GCA_002007465.1. Lineage (NCBI taxonomy): Eukaryota > Metazoa > Chordata > Mammalia > Carnivora > Ailuridae > Ailurus > Ailurus styani. Next base: position 1,369,139 of record LNAC01000437.1, on the reverse strand, counting down.
AGATGTCTTGTCACTATTATATTTTTTTAAACAATAACAAGAAATTCTTATGTTAGAGAACATTTTGTACATTAAAAATGAAAAATACACTAATATATACATTTTATATAACTGTTTTCACACATTTTTCTAGTTTATCGGAAGCATTATATTATAAAATCAGTGCAAAATGAAAGGATATTTAGTAATTTCAAAATTTTTATTCATGATTTTAATATTTTTAATTTATTTTTAATTAATATTCATGACCATTTTTTTTTTAAAGATTTTTTTATTCATTTATTTGACAGAGAGAGATTATAAGTAGGTAGAGAGGCAGGCAGAGAGAGAGAGGAGGAAGCAGGCTCCCCGCTGAGCAGAGAGCCCGATGTGGGCCTCGATCCCAGGACCCTGAGATCATGACCTGAGCCGAAGGCAGAGGCTTTAACCCACTGAGCCACCCAGGCGCCCCATGACCATTTTTAAAAATTAGACTTATATATCTTCATTATTTATCAGGGACATGCAAAGGGTATTCTTGAAGGTTTATTATTTAAAAAACAAACACTGTTGAAATTTTAGAACTATGTTTTCAATATATAAAGACCATGTGAAACAGTTTCCTTAAGATTGTTGTATTTTGGTGTCTACTGGGTTAATTGGAACTTTTCAATTAATTTATTAATGAGACAATTTAATTATCCCAGTCATAGTAATAGATCACTTCTGATGTTCTAATATAATGCAAGGCATTAAATAAAGTATAAAGCTATTAGTCAGGTCCCTGGGGTGGGTGTCAAGGGGAGACTGACAATTAAAATTGGGCATTTAAAGAAAAAAAATGTCATGTAAAATCCACTTAAAATAGTGAGAGGAGGATTTAAAGAAACGAACAATGTATACATACTCCAGGAAACCTGAAAGAAAGGTGTGAAGGAAGACCAGGGGCTCACAGTACACAGGCCCCTTCAGTAATCAGAAAGGTGGCCAGACATGAGAGTCAGTGTGCTTTACTGGTGAGTTCTTACAAAACGCTTAGCTAAAGCAGAGAAGTTGTGGAGCTTTACAGCTATTCATGAGAATTGCAGGAGTTGTGGCAAGTTCTGAGAGCCACCTGCTACCACATCAGAGGAAGATTTTTACTGTTAGCCTGACCTTTGTTGGCAGCTTCCCTAACCTCTGGCCGACCAGCTTTACCTAGAGACAGGTAAGTCATTCACTGTGTATTAAATCCTGCATATCAGGCCTATAGGGAGTGGCTTTTGCCAACCAACTGAAGCTTCTTTCTCTTTGTGGACTGAAGTCTAAACTTCTTTGTGAAGCACAAAACTTTTCATGAATGTACATTTAGCTTTATCTTCAATTCCCAGTGTCATCTATCTTTTGAACACCATACTCTCTGAACTCTGATAGTACCTAGACTAATGGAGGAATACTGGAGGCTGGATAGGAGTTAACAATAATTGTGTGGTCTACAGTCTTGCTTTCAGAGATCAGAAAAAAGTTCCATGCAACTGGCTGAGGAAATTTGCAACATAAAATATGTAGAATAAAACTATAATTTCACCTGAGAATCAAGGTAAGATTGTCACTTGACATGAGTGTATACTTATGTTCTAGTGTTGCATAAGTGGGTGTGTGTGAGTGTGTGGGTGTGTGTGAGCACATGTGGGCCACGGTATTGTTTCTGTGTGTGTTTATCACTTGCATTAACTTCAGTGTAGTTTTATTGTCCTCACTACACATTTTAAGTAGAAATCTTTGTGAAATGGAGCCCAAAAATTTACATTTTTTTTTAAGATTGTATTTATTTACTGGAGAGACAGGGAGAGAGAACACAAGTAGGGAGAGAAGCAGAGGGAGAGGGAGAAGCAGGCTCCATGCTGAGCAGAGAGCCTGATGTGGACCTCGATCCCAGGACCCTGAGATCATGAGCTAAAGGCAGAGGCTTAACTGACCGAGTCATCCAGGTGACCCAAGAATCTACATTGCTAATGAGCTTTTCTAATGGTTCTGAAAATTATTAAAAATTGAGTCTTTGTTTTAATCAATAGTGTTAATAGTGTTTCAATTAATCAATACTCTTAAAATAAATATGTATATGGTATTTCATGCTGCAAATTTTTAGTAGACTTAAGGAACTTAAACTTAGTTGCCTGAGGTTACTGGTGCAAGGATGACACAACATTAAGAGGAAATTGTGTGTCTTTGAAGGTTTTCAATATTGTATAAACCCTTTCCCTGCTACCAGCATTGATTTTCAAAAAGAGAATAAGATTTCTGCATTCTTCTAAACAGTAATGAGATGGTAGAGGGAAATCATGACTTTTACAAAGATGAAGAGTTAATAGCCAAAGGAAAAATGAAAAAGAAAATAATGTATATTGGATATATGAAATAAAATGAAATCTCTTCTAATTAGCTCTTTTTCCAAGAAACTAGTATAGAGTTGAAAGAATATATAAAAATACTATAGGGATATAGACAATTCCACCACTGCCCTGGGTGTGTGTTTTGGGGGGGAGTGGGCAAAAAGTAAAACAAAGATATAGGTATGTATGTATATTGTAATTGTAGATAAAGTTTACTGTAGGCAGAATTCTAAAAAAAAAAAAAAAAAGCCCTCCCAAGATTCCTCCTCTTATTTTTAAGCTACTGCTAAATGGAATTTTACAAGTCAGCTGACTATCATGTAGGAGATTATTTTAGTGGGTCTGACCTAATCAGGCGAGCATTTCAAAATCAGAAACTTTTCTCCAGAAAGAAAGTCATGTAGATTCAAAGCATGGGAAAAATTTGAAATGAGAGAAAGTTTCCACTGTTGGCTGTGAAACAGAGAGGCCACATAAGAAGAAATGTGGGCAGCTTCTTGGAGCTAAGACCAATTCCCAGTTGGCTGTGAGGAAGGACTCAGAGACATACAACCACAAGGAGTTAGATTCTATCAACCTGAATGAGCTAAGAAGCTGATTCTCTCCAAGAGCTTCCAAAAATGAACCCAGCTTTACCAATACCTTGTCTTCAGCCTGTGAGACCCTAAGTAGAGGATTCATTTATCAGCACCTGCCTACACTTTTGATCTATAAAATTGAGGAATAATAAATGTATATTGTTTTAAGAAGCTAATTTTTTGATTATTTATTACTCTACTATAGAAAACAAATATAAACTTATACAATCATATAAAATGTAAAGGAGTTAGTTTTACAAAAATCTATTTCCCAAGTATAAGACTTTTAATAAAACTAACTAAAATAATCAAGAGAGTGTGATATTGGCAAAATAATAGATAGGAAGATCAATTTAACATGATTGGGACCAGGTGCCCCAATAATTTGGCAATTTCTTACAGAACTAAACATATTCATACCATATGATCCAGGAAACATGCCCCTTGGTATTTATCCAAAGGTATTAAAAACATGTCCAAATGAGTATCATGATATTCATAGTACTTTTATTGTACTTTTATTTGTAATTGCTAAAACTTGGAAGCAATTGAGAAGTCCTTCAGGAAGTGAATGAATAAATACATGTACATCGATGTACAACATATATCCAGACATTGGAATATTATTCTTTGCTAAAAGAAAATGAGTTATCAAGTCATGGAAAGACACAGAGAAAATATAAATGCATATTACAAAGTCAAAAATCCAACCTGAAAGGCTATACACAATAGAGCCATTCAACTATATAACATTCCAGAAAAGAAAAAACTACGTAGAAGTAAAAGGTCAGTGGTTCTCAGGGGTTAGTAGGAGGGAAGGATCAATAGGCAGAACACAGAGAATTTTTAAGGCAGGAAAACTGTTCTGTATGATACTACAGTGGTTGACATATGTCATTATACATTTGTCCAAAACCACAGAAGGTACAATCCCAGGAGTGGTTCTAATGTAAATGATGAATTTTGGGTGGTAATGATGTATCAATTATAGGTGGATGGGTTATAACAAATGTGCCATTTTGGTGAGAAATGTGGATAGTGGGGGTTGTTATGCATGTGTGGAAGTGAAGGGTACCTGGGATCTGTCTGTATTTTCCACTGAATTTTGCTGTGAACCTAGAACTTCCCTAAAAATAAAGTTTATTATTTATTTTAAAAAATCCAGGACATCTAAATTGACGGAGAGAATGTCAAAATTTATTGAACCTACTAACCAGCTCACACTCCAACAAATTTTCATGGTGACAATCTCTGGAACAAAAAAAAGAAAAAAAAAAAAAGAAATCCAAGAAGAATCTGTAGGAATGCAGGAGATATGAAAAATAGTATTAAAGGATCAATCCATATTTTTATATCATGGCTTCAGAAATAAAATGATGACACTGAGTAATACATATCCTAAGAACAAAGAAAAATTAAATTTCCTGCAAATTAACTTGACTTTCTTAATAAGTAGTACATATGAAAAAGAAGAAAACTTTTCAGTTAAGACTTAGTAACTATTGGGGAGTCTGGGTGGCTCAGTGGGTTAATGCCTCTGCCTTTGGCTCAGGTCATGATCTCAGGGTCCTGGGATAGAGCCCTGCATCAGGCTCCCTGCTCAGTAGGGAGCCTGCTTCCTCCTCTCTCTCTGCCTGCTTCTCTACCTATTTGTGATCTCTCTCTTGTCAAATAAATAACAATAAAATAAATAAATAAATAAATAAATAAATAAATAAAAATAAAAGTTACTTCTTTAAAAAAAAAGACTTAATGACTATAGAGAAAAACAAACGGGATCAGAGAAAAGGAGAAGATGTATACGCAAAATGACATCAGGTACAGTAATTATTTTTTAATAACAAGTAAACTAGCATCCACTATTTATATGTTCTTTTGAAAGCATGATAGCTAACTAGTAGCTTATACATATTATTTTGTCCTATATCTCAGACATGGTGCTAAGTAGTTTACATGCATTTCATTTTGCAATTTGTCCTCACAAAAATACAGTGTCAGCATGAAAGACCAGCATAGTCATCATCAATCAGGAGTGTGCTGAAATACACAATTTCAACTTACTAAATCAGAATATGCACTTAAACAAAGTCCTCAAGTGATGTGTGTGCATATTAAAGTTTGAGAAGTTTGGCTTACATCTCAGAGACTCAAGATCACATAGATAGATGGAATCTTATGATTGAGGAGAAAATTGCTTCAAAAGATTAATAAAAAATCCACCTGATCTTGACGACTTGTCTTACAGTCTCTTGGTGGTCAAAATAATCAATTCAAATAACTAAAAATGATTGAGGTAATATCTGAGAGCCCTCTCAGATATCTGAGCAATGTATTCAAATGCTACAATGTAGACACACTATATGATACTTTCACTTTATTTTTTCTTCAGTATGGACTAAAGGAATGTAAAAATTAAGTTCCCGTACTCACAAAAATCGAATACCTTCTTTAGTTTTTGGATGGATACCACATGTATTGGATTTTTTATTGTTTTAGGTCCTACACTAATAAATGACTGCAGATTATTACTATTTTTAAAGAGATAAATGAAAATAATCTAATCTTTCCATTTTAAACTCTGAATGTGATCATTGAACTATATATCTGTGGTGTGTTGGCTGGAACAATTAGATATCAATAAGAAATGCAATTTTCAAATTAATTGTTTGAGACATAGGTGTTTTGTGCATCTCTACTTAAGCTACATTTAGATTTCCAATAGTAACAAAGGGTTTTGTTATGTGAATATTATAAAAATATTGAATCTATATGCAGATTATATGCTTTAAAAGAGACCATCTGCCTTTTACACTGTGTTATCTTAACATTTACACGTAGCTCTGAAAATAAGCATTTAAGATTGAAATCTTAAAACACCCATAAAAATTAATTGATTTTTTTTACTACCTTTCTGAGTTAATTGCATTACTGATATGGATATATATTATACTGCATTATCCTTTTTCCATCTCATTACTCTTTTTTTGGCACTGCAAGAATAGGACATTTTAAGAATAAGATTGTAGGATTTAAAACTCTGTGATAGTTCACCTTATAAACAATGACTAATGAAAAAAATAAGTTAATTTTTCAAGTCTACATTTTCATGGTACCTATAAAGCATTGAATGTTATCTAAATCACAGGAACAACTGATATTTATTCTTTGGTATGCTTTTAAACCAATAGATGCTAGTTACATAGTTTTCGAAGTATAACTGACATTTTGGTGATTTTAAAAACAAATGTCTCTGTATTGCCAAGTTGAACTTATTCAAATATGCATTTCATTTATTACTATCATATTTTAATATTTTATAATTTTGATTTGTTTACGTATATGAAAAACTAAAAACTGATAATTGATAATTTTAATGCAGTAAATGGAAGTACTCTTACTTCACATGATTTCTGGTTCATTGCTTTGATTCCTCTCATTTTTTAGGGACATCACTATCAACCTGCATAGATCACACTGAACTTTATATTTATAAAGGAATTAAATGTCCATTCCATAGAGATCAGAAAGCTTAACGCTGTCCCAAGTCTTGTCATTTCTGGGTTTTTACAGTCTCATGAGCACATCTACCTATGAGTTTAACGACTCCACTGTCCTTTTGCTGTTTGGTTCTGTGTCAAATAAGCTGTCATCTATTAGTCATATCTATAGTAGATTTTTTTAAAGATTTATTTATTTATCTGACAGAGAGAGATCACAAGTAGGCAGAGAGGCAGGCAGAGAGAAAGGGGGAAGCAGGCTCCCTGCTGAGCAGAGAGCCCAATGCAGGCCTCCATCCTAGGACCCTGAGATCATGACCTGAGCCGAAGGCAGAGACTAATCCACTGAGCCACCCAGGCGCCCCAATATCTATAGTAGATTTTACCTAAGCTTTGTGGAGCCAACAGACTGCTTATTGCACAAAAACTTAAAAACTGGGCGCCTGGGTGGCTCAGTGGGTTAAAGCCTCTGCCTTCAGCTCAGGTCATGATTTCAGGGTCATGGGATCGAGGCCCGCATCGGGCTCTCTGCTCAGCAGGGAGCCTGCTTCCTCCTCTCTCTCTGCCTACTTGTAATCTCTCTCTGTCAAATAAATAAATAAAATCTTTAAAAAAAAACAACTTAAAAACTGAATATTGGATATATGGTTTCCAAAAATGTTTAAGTGCTATTTGATACACTCTGCCTGCTCTATGTTTNTCCTCCCCCCCCCCCCCCTTTTTTTTTTTTTTTTTTTGCTATACAACAGACTTTCCCAAATTGAAATTTGGGACGGATGATTTTCTCGTTATAGGGGTCTGACTTGTGCATTGCAACATGTTTATCAGCGTCTCTCCCCTCTCCCCTCTAGATGCCAGTTGCAACACCCATCAAGTTAGAACAACCAAAAATGTCTGCTGCTATTGTCTCATAACCCCCAAAGGAGTCCTACTTCCCTTGTTGCAAAGCATTTGATGAGGAAAAGAATATTTAAAAAGAAAATATGTGTAATTTTCAAATACACAATATTTTCTCCAGTTCCCCATCTTCTTTATTTCTCCCCCACCCCCTCCACGAGGGAACTGAATTTATTTAAGGGTATTACATAGTCCAAAGAACCTCTCGTTGAGCTACAGTATCCAGCTTGGAGGCTACATAAAAAAAGAGTACCTGTATCACGTTGCCACAGTGCTCAGGAAACCCCTTCCTCTGCTATCTTAGGACACAGACACTGAAACTCACAAATGACGGTCATGGAAGAATCTATCCTGAACTATGGTTCCTGCCTCTACTCCCTCAGAAAGCCGGGGGCATCTCTCTGCCAATCTCCCCACCCTCATCAGAACGGAATCATCACCATGCTTCCTTCATCCTCAGAGCTGAAATCTCAACAAAGTGTTTGGTAAGTGAAGGCATCTTCTCACGCATTGCTGAGAACTCAAAGTAATAAATTATTTTGTCAACAAAGGTCAACCACAGTGTCTGTCAGGGAGAGTAAATTCATATTTTCAGAAATAAATCAACTAAATGCTTGATTTGAATACATACATGTATATTCATGTATGTTTAGAAATATTCAGTCAAAAGTTTCTGAAGAGTATATAAAATAATTTCCCCATTGAATATCAATTTTTGATAAATATAATACATCTCGAATATCCAGAAGTATATAATATGTAGTTAGCATAATTTTGCTTTTGAAATATCTCAGTCATGCAATTTAAAGGTACCCAACCATAATACTATTTATACCACATATTAGATATTTACATTAATAGTACATTTATTACATAACACATTTAAGTGATTGATGAATATATAAAACATGCATATTTTAGATAAAAATTTTATTTCAAGTATGAAAACATGATCTCTAATCATTAAGAATAATTGCATTAAAGTATTTATATAGTAAACCAAAAATATATCTATTAATATATGAATATTATATATATTTTTTTATTTTTTTCAACATAGAGACCTTTACTATTAGGCATAAACTATTGCAAATTTATATTAAAAGCTTCTCATTCAAGATTTAACATCTTTTCCCTAGACTAGCATTCTCCATATGAAATTTATCATTATATATGCTAAAGTAATATGTTATATACACAAAATATTGTACTTAACTGAAAAAAAAACCACAATTTTTCTTAAAGCCACAATTTCTTAATGGTTGTTCTGTGGAGGGTTGTTAGGAAGAGAGGATTTATTAAGTCTATCACCTAATATATGAACTCAAAGTGCTCTGATAATAGAGAAAGGAAAACTCATATTCATTAGAAAAAATTAGTATAATGCTGTTGAGTTAGATTACTGACTTAGTGTGCTACATTGAAATGATTTCTTAATGAAATGATTTTTTTAAGAGGTTCTACATAGAGTTTTTGACAGACTTATAACTGAGAAAAATGTTCTTGAAAGAATAACTCATTATTTGGAAGCAAGTAAAAATCAAATTTTTATAGCTATTAAATTCAAAATATAACAAAAGACTTTAAAAATATATCATTGATTTACATACACAGATTAAGGAAAATTCATAGGGGCCTCTGGGTGGCTCAGTCATTAAGTGTTTGCCTTGGGCTCAGGTCATGATCCTGATGTCCTAAGATTGAGCCCCCATGTTGGGTTCCCTGCTCAGCAGGGAGCCCGCTTCTCCCTCTCTAGCTCCCTCATGCTTGTGTTCTCTCTCTTCATTTATCTCTCTGTCATAAATAAATAAAATCTTAAAAAAAAAGTAAAATTCATATATTATGTGTAAAGAGGTATACAAACTGAAGTTTACTGTAATGGGTGTTTGATCTTTGTAATATTAAATAATTTAGGAAATAAACCGACAACTTTGACAACTCCAATTGTTTTCTTGAGAGGATTAATAATAAATTAAAGCATACATTTCATTTATAATACATACCAACTACATATGTATCTTGAATATCAATGCAATATATATTTGTATAATGTAATATGATTTAATTTATGTATGTATGAATATATCTCCAAATTTCCCCGAAGCCCTCAAATAATGGTGTGCCTCCCAGAAAAAACACATGATTTTTGTGTTTTGCCATGTTGATTTGTGCATTTGCCAATTGATCTGGTACAATGTAAACTTTTTATTTCAGCTTAGCAATGCAGATTTGTCTCCTAGTAATGAAGCTAGTATTTGGAGATACATTAAAAATAAGGTTATGTATATTTTAAAAATATTGTTCCCATTGTATCTTTATTAACTATATAATAAATTATTGTTGGGAAAGAAAATTAGCTGTACTTGAATGAAGATGGTGGAATAGGGTAGGTTTTTTTCATTAATACATTTATTTTTTAGATCAGCACTCTACAGAAAGTTTAAGAAGGCAATACAGAGAGTTCCCACATATGCCGCCCATACACATATACAAAATTTTCCCTATTATTGACATCTTATATTCATATGGTATATTTGTTACAATTTATTAACAAATATAGGTATATAATAATTAACTAATGTTCATAGTTTATTCATATCTCCTTAGATATTTAGCTTATGTACTTTTTTTTTTTTAAAGATTTTATTTATTCATTTGACACAGAGAGAGAGATTACAAGTAGGCAGAGAGGCAGGCAGAGAGGAGAGAGGAGGAAGCAGGCTCCCTGCTGAGCAGAGAGCCCGATGTGGGCCTCGATCCCAGGACCCTGGGATCATGACCTGAGCCGAAGGCAGCGGCTTTAACCCACTGAGCCACCCAGGCGCCCTAGTTTATGTACTTTTTTATTGTTGTTCCATTATCCCACCCAGGGTGTCACATATCATTAGTTCTCATGTCTCCTTAGGCTGTCTTGCTACGAAAACTTCTCAGAACTGCATTGATTGACTTTACCAGTTTTGAGGAGTATTAAGTATACTCAGGATGGTTTTCTATTGGAATTTTCCTGGTATTTTTCTCATGTAGACTGTGATAATGGGTTGTTGGGAGGACACAGAGATAAGTACAATTTTCAACACATCAAATCAGGTTGCATGTATTATCAACCTGTTCCTTGATCACCTGAACAAAGTAGTGTTTTCCAGATCTCTCCACTGTACTTTTATACTGTACTCTTTGGAAGAAACTGCCTGTGCATAGCCTGCACCTAAGCTATAGGGAATATGCTTTCTTTCATTTAGAGCATTTAGAGTGAAGGTCTACATAATTATTTTTGGAATTCTGCATGGGATATTTTCTCTTCTCCCTTAGTAACTAATTTAATAAATCATTTATGTAAGTATGAGCATGTGGGTATTTATTTTTTACTTTGGATTGAAACCCACTAATGCTATATTTATTTTGTTGCACAAATTTTTCTCATTTTGGCCGTTACTTGCTCTTTCAGTTCAATCCTGTGCCTCTTTGACATATCCCGTGTGTGTGTGTGTGTGTGTGTGTGTGTGTGTGTGTGTGTGTGTGTTTAGAGCACTTCCTTACTGTCTGTCACTACAACATGCTCAAGGGTTATCTTGTATATGTCCTATCCCAGTCCTAAATCCAGTATTTCTCCACAGTGCCTTCATTCTTTTTATTAGCTAATGATATTAAAAATCGAGATCTGGGCATTAGGCATGTTTATTGCTACTGGGTGTCATTTCCTTCAGGACTTCTCAGCTGACAGAATAAAGGAAAATGTGTGTATAGACTCAGCTTTGTATACATACACGTATCTGTAAATAGTTCTTTACATTGTATTATGATGTGATCTACAATTAGATCAAGTTAAATCCATTACCATATAGACCATTCATCCTCTCCCTGAACCCTGAGTTGCTGGCAACTACTTGTCTTTTATTCCTATAGTCTTGGTATTCCAGAATGGTATATACTTGGCATAATACAGCAGGTAGCCTTTTCGGACTGTTTTCTTTCATTTAGTAATGTGCTATTAATTTTCAACTAAATTGGCACGTGATTACGAAGTCATCTGATAAGTCTTTTTGACTTTGTAAGAAACCACTAAACCGTCTTCCAAAGTCACTGTACTGTTTACACTCCTTCAGCAATGGATGAGATTTCCTGCTGCTTCACATTCTTGTCAGCACTTGGTGTTGTTTGTTTTGGGATTTTAGCCATTCTGAGTGTATAGTTGTGTAGTCAGTGTAGTTTGCCATTCCCTAATGATATACGATACGTGAGCTTCATTTCCTATGCTTATTTTTTATCTGTACATCTTTTTTGCTGAGGCTTTTGTGCAGCTCTCTTGTCCAGTTTTAATTGGATTTTTTTGTTTCCTTATTGTTGAGTTTTAAGTGTTCATTGTATATTTTGGATAACTGTCTTTTATCAGATATGTGTTTTGCAAATGTTTCCTCCTAATTAGTCTGTTATATCTTAACTAATTCTCTTTACAGTGTCTTTTGCAGAGCGGAAGTTTTTGTTTTAATGAAGTCTAATTCGCCAATCGCTCCATTCATGGATAATGCTTTTAATGTTGTATCTAAAATTTATTTCCACATCCGAAGTCACTTAGGTTTTCTTTTATCATCTCCTAGAAGTTTTATAGTTTTACATTTTACATTTTAGGTCTCTGATTCATTTTAAGGTAATTTTTATGCAATATGTAATGTCTCTACGGATTATTATTTATTTTTTTGCATGTGGATATCCAGCTGCTCTGGCACCATATGCTGAAAAGACTTCTCCATTGGTTTGTCTTTGCTCTTTTATCAAAGATCAGTATTTGTGTGGGTCTATTTCTGTGCTTTTTATTTTATTTCACTGATCTATTTGTCTATTCTTTTTCAATACCACATTGTGCTGGTTATGTAGCTTTGAAGCTTGTTAATACCTATTCTCTGATTTTTTCTTCTTTTTCAGTATTGTGTTAAATATTGTTGGGTCTTTTCATATAAATCTTAGAATCAGTTTGTTGATATCTACAAAATAACTTGCCAGGATTTTGTATAGGATTGCGTTGAATCTACAGATCAAGTTGGGAAGAACTAACATCTCAACAGTACTAAGTTTTTGTATCCATGATCACAGAGTACTCCTCTATTTAGTGAGATCTTTGATTTCTGTCATCAGAATTTTTCAGTTTTTCTCATATAGACCTGTACATATTTTTGAAGTTTTTTACTTAAGTAATTTGTATTTTATGGTAACATAAATAATGTGTTTTGATTTTCAAATTCAATTTTTTTTATTGCTAGTACAAAGAAAGCAATTAACTTTTCAAAATTAACCTTGTATGCTGTAGCCTTGCGATAGTCAGTAGTGCCAGGACATTTTGTGTTGATTCTTGCAGATTTCTACATAGACACCACAGACAGCATATCTCCATATCATCCATATCATCCCTGAATAAGGACAATTTTATTTCTTCCTTCCTAGCATGTGTAACTTTTCTTTTCTTAACTTTTTCCATTAGTCTGTTATTAAATACAAGTGATGACAGGGGGCGCCTGGGTGGCTCAGTGGGTTAAAGCCTCTGCTTTTGGCTCAGGTCATGATCTCAGGGTCCTGGGCTCAAGCCCCGCATTGGACTCTCTGCTCAGCAGGGAGCCTGCTTCCCCCTCTCTCTCTGCCTGCCTCTCTGCCTACTTGTGATCTGATCTCTCTCTCTGTGTCAAATAAATAAATAAAGTCTTTAAAAAAAAAAAAGTGATGACAGGGACGATCTTTATTTGTTTCCAATCGTAGGGACAAGGCATTTAGCTTCTCATCATTACATATGGTATTCACTATAGATGGATGTTATTTATCAAAACTTTTTTAATAAAAAAATTTTTTAAATGTATTTTAACCACCATTTTATTCCCATGCAGACCAAGGGACAATTTAGAAGAGGTTTTACTTGAAGTGTCTAACCAAGGAAGTGCAAAAGAACTGCTTATGCCATTGTTTGTAGGTTAGCCTGTCATTTTTCTTGACTGAAACATAACCACCATGCCTTCTACAAGTGTAATAAACTGTTTCACAAAAGTTTGCAGAAATGTAGGTTGTAATAAGTTTGCTTAGCATTTCCAGAGTGAGGGCCATCTATCTCTTTCTGCCTTAGGATTTGTCGAAGCTACTTTCCTGCGTGCCTCACTGAGAGCAAACCACAGAGCCTTAGCTTCTGCAGCCATTTCCTCCTCTTGTCCTCGCCGAGTTGCCTAGTTTCCCTCCTCTCCATCATGGTGCAGGAGCTCATTATGGATGCTGTCACCCTGTGAAAATCTCTAGCTTTCCTGAGAAGAACGTGGATGTAAACGTGCTTTATAGTCCATCTTGCTTTGGGGCCATCCTGTGTGGAAAAGTTAAGAAGTTCCCTGGAAAAGGTTCCCAGCACCCTCTGACTCTGGGTTGCTTGGAAAAACTGGCCACTTCATCAGTACCCAAATCTCAGAAAAGCTCCACTGGCTGAAGGAGACACACAGGGCTTGCTCTGGTACTATAGGTTTCTTGTTCATGAGTGCAAAGGACAGTTCTATTTTGAGAAATACCACGGAAACCTTGATAAATCTGAATGACATTTCCTCACAGATAAAGTATGGAAGTTCCTCTTTATTCTTAGTTTGCTGAGAGGTTGGTTGTAGTTATTTGTTTTATTGTGTTTTGTTTGCTTTTGTATCATGAATGGGTATTGGATTTTATCAAATGTTTTTTTCTGTATCTATTCATACGAACACATGATTTTTCTTTAGCCTAATGATCTGATTGATTATTTTACTTATTTCTGATTGTTGAACAAGCTTTATATATTTAGAATAAACCCACTTAGTTGTGGTGTATAATTCTTTTTACATATTGTTGGATTTTATTTATTACTTCGTTGAGAATTTTTGCATCTATGTTCATAAAAGATGAACATGGTCTGTAGTTGTGCTTGTTTGTTTGTTTGTTTATTTTCTTGCGAAGTCTTTATCTGATTTTGGTATTAGTGTAATGTCGGCCTCATGAATGAATTGAGAAGTGTTCCCTCTGTTCCTATCTTCTGAATTTTTTTAAGTGTTAGTATTGTTTCTTCCTTGTTATCCTATCAGTAGTCCTGAGAGCCAAGTGGGTTTAAGTATTAGCCGCTACAGTGAGGTTCCAAATAAAGCTAGTTTGTGTCTTTCCTTCTTTATTTTTACAATTATTATTACTACTATTACTATCATTATTTTAATTTTCTCTGCCTTAATGTGCATTTTCTAGTTACCCTAATTTTCACTGTAAGCTCTTCTTCATAATAAAATCATTAGGATTTACAATTTTTAAAATGTTTCAGATATAATTGATGTAGATACTTTAAAGAGGATTTTGCAAAATTCTATTTGACATTCAAAAAATATTTCTAGAGAGAAAACATCTAGAAACTGATTATTTGACAGTCATTTATATAAAAGCTTTTTAATCATCCTATATATGCATTAGTTACTTGTAAGTGAAAAAACAAAATAGTATATTATTAGTATATGCATCAATGAATACACATATATTAAACTTTAAACAGGAAGAAAGTCAACACTGGTATAGAAAAGGCATATCAATTGTAAATACTTTTATGTACTTATAACACACCTTTTTTTTTCATTTTTATCCTTTCTTAAATGTCTTATTCAATTTTGTTTTCAAAAATACCAAAATACTGAATAATATTCTGTTTAAGACAGTGAGTTCAGTAACTGTGGCTTGAAGCATGCATACAACAAATTATCTGTCTACCATCTATCTATCCATTTATCATCTATCACCTGTCTATCTAGGATATCTGTTTTTTTCTGGCACAAGAAATCTTCAGTGAGCTTTTTTTATCTCTCAAAACCTGTCTTATGTACTTAATTGTTGCAAAACAATGACATCTGTAGAAGCATTGACTGTGAGGAGAATTAGGCTTGTTTTCATTAGAATTCTTTTTGACCGTATACCATTCCTTTATTTCTAAACAAATTACCTAACCTCGCCAAATCACAGCTTAGTCACCTGAACAACAGAAATGGTAGTAATTTCTTCATTGTATGATTGGTCAGTTTTGTAAATACTGGTTTTTTTTAATTTTATTTATTTATTATTTGAGAGAGAGAGGGAGAGAGAGTGAGAGAAAGCACAAGCTGGGGGAGCAGCAGAGGGAGAGGGAAAAGCAGGCTCCCTACTGAGCAGGGAGCTTGAGGGGGTACCCTGGGATCATGACCTGAGCTGAAGACAGAGACTTAACCAACTGAGCCACCCACGGATCCCTGTAAATATTGTTTTAAAATTCTCTTTGTTCCCAAAGTTCCCAAGAAACCAACCTCTTGTAGAATATCATTTCTACTGAATATATATTGTTTTTTTATAGATTATCAAATATATTCATGGCACAGGGTGCACCTTTGGATAGAATATATTTACTTTATGTAATTATAAAGGAGCATCTAGATCAGTGCAAAAATATTTAAATCATCAGAATGCTGTGAAGACAATCCTTATCCTTATTATGCAAATATTTAATTATGTATTATTTTGGGGCAGATTAAATCTATGAGCCCTTTAAAACTAAAACAAGAATACTTTCTGACCTTAAGAACTTCTGCTTTCATCACTTAAACAATGAAAAGCTACCCAACCCAGACTTGGGAAATGTCAGCATGTATGTTGTGATGTTTTATTTTGTTTTGTTTTGTTTTTGTCACAGAGATGGCTGAAATGGTGAAATGAGCATCTGAACATATGAAGGTAGCTAATTTTCTCTGCAAACTTTTCATTTGGGAGTCCTTATGCATAACATTATTTATGTAGTAATTTATATTATATACTACCATATTTTTTATTCTTAGAGTTTTCTTGGTATGTTCTGCTAAATGTTGAACATCAAGTGATTAATAGCCACATTATTTTCTTCTGCATTTAACAGTAATACTTCTAAAGTTTAGCATAATTTTGTTTAACATAATATTTTTGTGATAATTTTCTACTAGCCATCATATTAAGGAAGGTAATCTTTATTTATAGTTTGCTAAATACTTGTGCAAGAGTTTTTCATGGTTTGCATATTTACTGAGCATCTCTTTCTTTAAGCAGAATTTCCATAAAAAACAGCTGATTAGCATGACTCCTAACATTTATTGAAATGATTAAATATGAACATATCTCAGGCAAATAAGAATAGTCTCTTTCTAACAGAAGGAGATCCAGGAAGAATTTTCTCAAATACAACTTGTACTCCCATTAGTAATTCTAAAACTTACATTAGCTTGTTTATTTAATCCATTTTACTGTTACTTTGGTAGTTTTATTTTTTTTACAATATGTCATTTTTAAATAAAAAAGTCTCATATGAATTACTTTATAAAACACATTAAAACTGGAATCAAAACATACACCTTACAGTATTAGAGACAATATTTATAAATCATATATATTTGGTAAGGATTTGATATCCAGAATACATACAAGACCAATTCAATGTCAAAAATAGAAGCCAGTTAAAAAATGGTCAAAAGACTTGAATAGATATTTCTCCAAAGAATATATACAACTGACCAATAGCACATGAAAAGATGCTCAACATAATTAGTCATTATGGGACTTGAAATCAATGAGATACCACTTCACATCTACTAGGATGTCTGTAATATTGATGACTAAGAAAGATGGAAAACAAGAAATATTGGCTAGGATGTGAAGAAATTAGAACCCTGGTGCATTGTTGGTGCTAATGTAAGGTTGTGTAGCTGCCATGGAAAACAATTTGATGGTTCCTCAAAAGTAAAGCATGAAATTACCATATGATCCAGCAGTTTGATTTTCACGTATACATACAAGAAATTGAAAATAGGGATTTAAGCACATACTTATAAAAAAGGTTCATTGCAAAACTATTCACACTAACAAAAAGGTAGAACCATGTGTCCATCAACTGATAAAAACATAAACAAAACAAAACACACACACACACACACACACACACATGCACACACACAAAGAGGAATATTATTTAGCTGTAAAAGAAATGAATGCATCTTTCTGATGCATGCTACAATATGGATAGACCTGCAAACATTACATGAAGTTAAATGAACAAGGCACAAAAGGACAAGTAGGGCATGATTCCACTTTTTTGAGATATTTAGAATAAATAAATTCATAGAGATAGCATAGATTAAGGATTTACTAGGGACTAGGGAGGGAAGAAGAGTGAATTATTGCTTAATGGATACACAATTTCTGTTTAGTGTGATAAAGATTTTTGGAAACAAATAGCAATGATCATTGTACAACATTGTCAATGTAATAACCAATTCTAAAATCCTGTTTTTGTTTTTTAAGGTAGATCCTGAAATAATAATGGATACTAATTGAATGATTGAAAGTCAGTCTTTGGCACTAGTCTGAACATGGTGGTCATTCTAAGAACTTCAAGTCACTAAACCACCTGCAGCCCCATTTTTTTCACATCTATAAGTTGAGAGCATTCTAAAAGATGATATTTGAGAATTCATAAAACCAATTATAATATGATTATATACAATTTTTCTGTTCTTTTTTTTGTTCTTCTTAACAAGTGGACATAAAGGTCATTAAAAATTTGAACTATAATCAAAATAAACCAGTTACTATAGAAACCACTACTATGATTGTATTGATTCCACTGGTTTCATGCTTTATTAGACTGAATAAAAGTATTGAAACTTTTAACAGGTAATAGAGAGGAAACCTAGCAACATTGGTCTATGAAGTTGGAAATATGGAATTTTAGTCACATTATGAATAAAGAATTCCCTGTCATGTGTTAAGAATGTGAAATAAATATGGGAAGCTCTATCTCCTTCCAGTGAATAAAGAAAGCCAGAACTTTCAGATTTCTTGGATGGCTGATCACTTATAAATTGGTTCAGTGGCCTTTGCAGAAAGGTTGACTTCCTTTCTCAGAGTCTCAGACACTAAGAAAAACTTCTATAATTATGATAGTAAGTTTTATTCTTCTTTATGAGATTAATCAAATACAAATATATATATTCTTTAATATCATTTTAAATCCCAAGGAAATTCTATATGTTGGAGGGATTTATCTTAATTCTTAAAAATGTAAAAGCAGCACTTACGATATCAGAGAATAAGCAAGGAATTAAATCTACCTTGAAATTTTGGACTGTAATAGTCTTAGAAGAATTTCCTTCCTATGCTAGCTGAGAAATGATGAGGTATATAGGACAATGTAAATGCATACAGAGCATGCTCAAGTATTTTCTTAATACTAATTCACTCTAGATCAATCCTCATTAGACAATCATATTTACTTCCTTGAGTTTATGTTTAAAATATCTAAAATTGCTTTTGTATGAACCTTATTACTATGTAGATGAATGATTACTCTCCATATTCAGGAATCAACTAAATTTGGGGTGCCTGGGTGGCTCAGTCCTTAGGCGTCTGCCTTCAGCTCAGGTCATGATCCCGGGGTCCTGGGATCGAGCCCTGCATCTGGCTCCCTGCTCAGCAGGAAGCCAGCTTCACCCTCTAACCCTGCTTGTGTTCCTTCTCTCGCTGTGCTTCGTTCTGTCAAATAAACAAATAAAATCTTTAAAAAAGGAGGGGGATCAACTAAATTTAAAAGGTGAAGCTCAAACTTGATTTCAATTATTATTTTAAAAAACGAAGTATTTAATATTTAGTTTTCAGGCTTCCTGATCCAATTTTTGTCTTCATTTTATCTAGTATCTATTTATAATTCTTTTCTGCTCCCATAGATGTTGGTCACAGCCTGCTGTGAGAATCTTTCTTTACTCATAGGTTTGGTTTATGGAGGTAAGAATAATGGCAGCAGGCAAGACTCCCTGCAGTAATCTGGGTCACTTATATTTTACAAATCAGTGATTTCTTTACCCAAAGAGTCTTAAATTGCAATCATGAATACACACATGCACGTGCGCACACATATACACACGAACACACCAACCTTTCACTTTGTGCAAGAGTTAATATGAAAATAATACAATGTCTATGGAAAATGAAAAATGAAGTCAGAAAGAGTAATAGGATGGAGAGAGGACATATAACATTATGATTACTATTTCTGTGCTGCATTTTCCTGGATTTTCTCCTACTTTCAGTATTTGTTTATGGAAAGATATATTGCCTAAGAGAAAATGTAATTCCGTGGCAATTCCTCAACTTTGAAAAAATGTTTTAACCCACCACCCACAGGTGTATTATCATAGCCATCCTGGCAAAAGTAACTACTTCTAGCCTGTAGATTATTCTAGTAATATTTAGAAATATTCGAACTCTTCCGACACCCACTATGTCAAAACTGAACTTAATGGTACATGAAACTTAATTTTACTTAAGCTGTTGTTTACTAATACCTAAGATTTAAATTAAAGCAATTTATTATTTTAATACTATTCTGTAATTATAAGCAAATATTTATCCTAAATAAGTAAATTTTGCACATGAATAACAAACTATTAAAGATAATTCAAATATAAATAGATACTTTGATCCAGAGAATAAAATGAAAAAAGTCACTTACCACATTAACAAAGCAACTATGTTTCATCATTATTTATGTTTATGCTTTTTATTTATGCTATGTACAGGCAGAAAGATATATTTTCTTTTTTACATAAAATATATCTGTACACATAGACATTGTAAAAAAAGTGTATGTTATTTCGTAAGCTAGGAGTTCACATATTCAAGATGTAGTAAGAATCTTCATATTTTATAAATAATTTTATAATTGTATAAACTTTAATTATTGATACATAAAATAAAACAAACATTGAAAAAAATTTCTGAATATCACAATTTTATTTTATTCATTTTTTAAACATTCCATTGATATTGCATATTTAAGAATTCAAAAAATATTTAAACATAGTTAATATAGAATGCTGTAGTAGGTTCAGGAGCACATCACAGTGATTCAACAATTCTATACATTACACTGTGCTCACCATGATATGTATATTTACCATCAGTCACCATACAATGTTATTACAATATTGTCAATTATATTTCCTGTACTTTTTATCTCTGTGATTTATTTGTTTTATAACTGGAAGTTTGTATGTCTTAATTTCTGTCACCTATTTTGCCCATTTACCCCACTCTCCTTCCCCCTGGCAACTACCAGTTTTTTCTCTGTATTTATGCATTTGTTCATTGTTTGTTTGTTCTGTTTTGTTTTAGATTCCACTATTAGTCAAATCATATGGTATCTGTTTTTCTGGACCGACTTATTTCACTTGGCATACAACCTTCTAGGTACATCTATGTCATCTCAAATGACAAGATTATATTCTTTTCATGTATCAGTAATATTTCATTCAATATATTTATATACCACATTTTCTTTATTCATTTATCTGTCAATAGACCCTTAGGATGCTTCTATATCTTGGCTATTGTAAATGAAGCTGCAATGACCATAAAGGTGCATAGGGTGAATAATTTTTTTTTTTTTTAAGAGAGAGAGAGGAAGAAAGAGTGCACGAGCAGAGGGGCAGAGGCAGAGAAAGAGAGAAAATCTTAAGCAGGCTCCATACCTGGCATGGAGCCTGGTGCAAGCCTCTATCTCATGACCCTGAGACCATGACCTGAGCCAAAATCAAGACTTGAGCGCTCAACTGACTGAGTCAACCAGGAGCCCCTGAGGTGCATAATGTTTAATGATTGACAATATGACTGACCATCATAAAGATTTAACTTAATATTTTATAAGCCAGTCTTCTCATCTCTGGATATGTCCATATTTTCATTTATTTTTTTATTTTTTATTATTTTTTCATATTTTCATTTTAATAACCAAACTGATGACAAATAATCATCAGGTTAAATTAATATATAATCAGTTATAATTTTATGGAATAAATTTCTAATAAGTAAAAATAGAAAACTTCACTGTTTCTCATATATATTCTGAGATGATCTTCTAGAATAATGTTCTGCTCTCTTACAAGTGATACAATCAATTTTCTGTTTCCCTATCACCCTTGAAATCATTTTGTTATCAATTTATTAATATTTTAGAAGTTGACACTATTTGAAAAGCTAAAATTTCTTTTATTTCTATTCACATAGTATTTATTAGACACTGAATCTAATATTTTGTTCCTCTTTTTGTAACTATCTGTATTATTGATGGCTTTTAAGAATTAGTATTTGAAAAAAAAGTTTTCCAACAATAATGTTAATCATATTATGCTATATTTATAGATCAAATGTATGTTTCAGCTTTAAAATTATAGTAACAATTTTAGGTCATTTATTATAATTATTAAGTCACCAAAGTAGCTAGCCTTTTTGTAGAGATTGGAATTTGATAGATTCAATAATTAATAACCCTTTTCTAAAGGGAAATAAAAACAACTAAGATATTTTACTAGATAATTTCTTTGAATTATCATTATAAAATCTAATTAGAATACAGTCTCCACAAATTAAAAGATTTAGCAGCAGCACAAGTTTTAGTATGAAATAGTAGATCACTAATTGAATGTGAATTGGACCATATATTCCAATTACTATCCTTCATAGTATATAGGAAATACTGGTGTATTATGAAACATAATATTAAAACTTCATTAAATCAAACTTAAAATCTATTAAAAGATAAATATATATGCATTTGTCTCAGTCCTACCAAAAATCACAAAATTTTTATATATCATTAATCTTGGATTTCTAAAGCTTAAATGTTTCTTATATATAACTGCTTAACTTTATTTTTATCCAAATGAAAATATATTTACTGTTTAATTATAATTACAAGATTAAGAATATATAGTTGTCATGATAAATAATTTTCTGCCATTGCAAAATGCATAAAGACCCAAATCACTAACATCTAAATGAAATAAGTACTGTTTTGTATTAGTATGCAATTTATATACACTGTGTAGTGTGCATTTTTATAATTTATATCTGAATATGTGTATCTATATAGGCAGTATATATGGGTGTCTATAGCTACTTACAAAATAAGATCAACATATCAATATTTCATGCTGAGCACAACACAATGTCAAAGGATATGGACATTTTGTAAAACTAGTCCTGCATAGTACTGAATTGAAAAGTTACACTTCTGAAATGTGATTGCTATCACATATTCTAAAGAAGAGTTCATTGAACCTGGTTCTTGTCACTATGAATATGCCTCATCATATACAAACTAAAATTTCTAACATTATTTTAACGTTATTTTCTATATTTAACATTATTATCTAACATTATTTTATTATTTTTTAAAGATTTTATTTATTTATTTGACAGAGAGAGAGAGATCACAAGCAAGCAGAGGCAGGCAGAGAGAGAGGAGGAAGCAGGCTACCCGTTGAGTAGGGAGCCCGATACGGGCCTCGATCCCAGGACCCTGAGATCATGACCTGAGTCTAAGGCAGAGGTTTTAACCCACTGAGCCACCCAGGGGTCCATCTAACATTATTTTAGATTGCAGTTCTATGAATACCAGTAGAATGAAACACATTTTCTATTTTGCTTATTTTTTGAACAAATTTGGTAATTTTCTAAACATACACTGACCTTTTGATCCTTTCAATTACCAATTTTCTATATTAATTGATGAGTGTTTCTCTACCATGGTTGTTAATATCAGGTATTGTGCAAATATTCATAATTTGAAATTTTGCTTGAATTCATTTTTGTGGTGTTTTTATTTTAACCTCCTTGAGTTGTAATTAATGTATCTATATTTTTCTATATACAGACTCTGTATTATTGTTTACTGTATATAGTATATATATTTTTCTGTATACAGAAAAATACAGATTTTCTGTATTTTCTATATTTCATGTTTAATGCGTAAATACCCATCTGCAGAAAGCTAATTAGATATTTACCTCTAATTTTTGTTCCATTTTAAATACATACTCTTAATATAAAACCGATAATAATTTTACAATATCTTGCAATATTTCTACTTATCTTAAAGTTCATTATGCAATAAATGCAATATTAAATATTGTCTACTATATAATAGACATCTTGTTATTTATTAAAATTTCATTCAGTAGCACTAACTTTATTTATTTTAATCCTAAACAGCATATATGATACCATAACCAAATATATTTCAATATTGATAAAAACACATCACAAGTAAGAAAGTGATCAGTTATTTAGATTAATATTTTGAACATTAGTATTAGTTTAGTATTTATTAAGTCTCTTCTATTTGTAAGACCCTGAATAGGAGATCTGAATGTACAATCTCATTTAACTATTATTTATCCCTGTGAAGAGAATTTTCTTATCCCCAGTTTACACATGAGTAAATATTTGCTCAGAGCTTTATAATAACTTTAATTTCACAGAGTCAGAACAGCCAGAAAGTATAATCCACCACCAAGAACCTTAAAGGTTACCCCATGTTGCTCATGTAGAAGGGGTTAAGAACTTGTTCTTAATGAGAAAGACTTGGGCTGTATTTTAGTTATATGTTTTAACACATCAGTATAGATAATGCTGCTGCTTTAAATTGGGTAATAATGAAGCCATGAAAAATATACAAAGTAAAATCCATTCAGTGACATAAAGTAAACCAGCCATAAATTAAATTTGAGGAGGCACTGCACAGTAAGGTAATATCTTTTTGTTAATAGCATATTTATATTTTAACCTTGTATGTTACTTTTTAAAGTTCGATATTATGATCTCTTTGAAGTATATCTCATTTTACCAAGTCCTGCAGTGTATGTCTACTCAGTTTCCATAATATGTGTCAGTAAAAGTAATAACTGAAAATATTATACTTGGAGATTCTAATAATGACAGCAGCTAGCCAATACATATCTCAGAAAAATAAAATTTGTCACATGTATTCACAGTACATTTTGTCCCTCCAGCTAAATTTTTTAATATTTTGAGATACCTCTTTTATTAAAACAGAAAATGAAAAAGTATTTTAGGAGTTATTGAAATGACAAAAATGCTATTTTTAAATTGAATGACTTTATTATCTGCAAGAGATATTATATTTTCAAATGAAGTTGTGAGCACATTAACAGCATTCTAATCACATTTTTCTGAAAACCATGACTAAGATGTATATGTTTTCCAGACAATAATATTGTATATAGACTTACAGACACACATTCATTCACATATGGGCATACCTTTATATTTTCTAAGACATTTCTATCTATTATACCTTCTCTTTATGTACTAATTCATATTAGTACAGATTCAAGTATTTTTCAATATGTGATTTCTTATAATTGGAAGTTACTCATAAAAAAGAAAACAATCTTAAATATTCTAAGGCCTCATTTATGTGTAGGTTCTAACAATAAACAGATATTTAAGGTAAGTTTAAAAGCAATTAACTCTTTAAGAAAAAGCGGGGGGTGGTGCCTGGGTGGCTCAGTTGGTTAAGCATCTGCCTTCAGCTCAGGTCATGATCTCAGGGTCCTACGATCGAGCTTGCTTGGGCTGTGCAGTGAGGAGCCTGTTTCTTCCTCTCCCTCTGCCTGCCACTCCCCCTGCTTGTGCTCTCACTCTCTTTCTGTCAAATAAATAAATGAAATCTTTAAAAAAAGAAAAAAGCATTAACATTTTTTTCCCTTTCCTGAAAGTAGGTAAGGAGGAAAGGGGGACCAGGAAGCAACATCTCTTTGTTTAAAATATTTAGGTAATATTTCTAGAAACATCAATCTGATTTTAACACGGGTCTTGGCAACTGCATCAACTTTTTGTATATATGTCTTATAGCTTTATTAGCTGTTAATATAATACACTAGAATAACAACAAATTAAAAATTAGTATATTTGGAGGGAAAAGAGTGTATTTGGTGCCCAAAGAAATCTATCTACTAAACTATGAAAACAATGCAGTTTTCATTAGGGCAATGAATTGAAGAGGCAAGATTTAACATATATTCTGCTACTGATGAAATGAGTTTTCAAGGCTTTGATTTCTGGCAGTTTAAGTGTTTTAGTATGTTATTGTTTCTGTCTTAACATGTTGTGACTGTGACAGCCTCCTTGTTTTCTTAAAGTATCTGTTTACCTAACACTCCATAGTAAGAAAAACCTTGAATGACATCCAATAGGGTACTGGCTTTCCAGATTAAGAGTACATTTCTCAATCTCTCCCTCATGTATGTGGGGCTGTATCACTAAAATCTGGTTAAGGTATACAAAAAAGAGAGCCCTGTGTGCAACTTTGGGAGGAGTTTTTAAAGAAAGAGCATACTAGCTTTTTATTCCTTCATCTGTAATTGTTGATCTCATGCCTAAACACCCATGGATTTCACTTGCATTTATGTGGGTGAGAGGGAAAAAAAGACTTTCTACTCTGATTGCCTTATATTCTACTTAACTGAAATTAGTGCAGCTATACAAGATTAATTACTTGTCTGGCATGTCTTTATCTATTTTTTTTACTTTTATTCTTCTTCTA
The DNA here is from genome assembly GCA_002007465.1 of Ailurus styani. Classification (NCBI taxonomy): domain Eukaryota; kingdom Metazoa; phylum Chordata; class Mammalia; order Carnivora; family Ailuridae; genus Ailurus; species Ailurus styani. Next base: position 1,343,398 of record LNAC01000437.1, on the reverse strand, counting down.
CTTTTTTTTTTTTACTTTTATTCTTCTTGTGTAATTATGTTTCATTATGTTTTTTGTAAGCATTGAGTTGTGTGTGATTTTTTTAAAATCCAGATTGTTTTTAGTGACATTGTAATTCATTTATCTTTATTGTGATTATGTTGTGTTTAGATTTAGTCCTATTATATTATTTAAATGTGGTTACACATGTTCTTCTTTGTATTTTTTTAAATGTCCCACATTCTCATAAGCAACACTTCCTTACATTTATGTATGTGTTTTTACCAATATTCATGCTCACTATTGCTTCTTTCATCCAGTACTTTTTTCTAGGTTCAATTTTCTACTGACTGAAATATATATCTCATGTATACATAGATGTATATATTATATAAAGTTGTATGTAGGGCACCTGGGTGGCTCAGTGGGTTAAAGCCTCTGCTTTCGGCTCAGGTCATGGTCTCAGGGTCCTGGGATCAAGGCCCGCATAGGGCTCCCTGCTCAGCGGGGAGCCTGCTTCCCCCTCTAACTCTCTGCCTGCCTCTCTGCCTCCTTGTGATCTCTCTCCCTCTGTGAAATAAATAAATAAAATCTTAAAAAAAAAGTTGTATGTAATTGTATTTAAAATATAATTTAAATATTGTAAATTATTTTGTAATTTCCATATTACATATGCATATGTAAAATATTAAATATACATGTAAATATAAATGATCTGAATGTTTGCTTCCCTCCTCAAATCTTATATGTTGAAATTCTAACTCCCAAAGGTGATAGTAGGGATAGATAAGGCCTTTGATAGATGTTTGAGTCATAGGGGTAGAACCCTCCTGAATAAGATTAGTGCCTTATAAAAGAATCTCCAGAGGGATCCCTAACCCCTTCTATCATATGGGGAAAAAATGAGAAGTCTGTGAGTGTATTTAGTTATACATTTATTTATATGTTATTTAACTTTGCTGTTACTTTTAATTACTATTGATTTCCCAGTGAAGGTCAATGGTTTTACAAAACTGGTCACAGACTTAACTCTTTGCCTGTAATAAACACAAAGACAGATTTCATCACCTGTGCCAAAATTCTTACAAAAACCTAACTATTACCTTCTAATATATGTTCATATCGGGTACTGGAACCCTCCTTTCCAGAGCTTGTGCAATATCAGTTTGCACAGTTTTAGTTTGATTTGCAGTTCCTTCATTTTTTCTAGAATCTGTGGATTTTTCTTTTAAGAGCTTTGATTATAAAAAAACAGCTTTGATTATATATTTTGAAATATTTATCCAGGATTTCTCATTAATAGTAGAAATGAGTGAGTATCAACTCATGCTACTACTTTGTCAAACTATAAAGCCTCTTCTATGTTTTTCTTCTGTAAAATAATTCAATACTTATTATTTTTCTAATGACATAAAACAAAGCCTAGCAAAATTTTTCTGTAAAGGGCTAAATAGTAAATATTGTAGACTTTGCAAGCTATATAGTCTCTGTGGCACTACTCACCTCTGCGGACATACTATAAGCAGCCATAGTTAACACATAAATAAAGTGATATGACTGTTTTCTTACAAAACTGATTTTTAAAAATAAATGATACAATGGATTTGATTTGGAGACAGAAGTTTGGTGAGTTCTGACATTATTCATTTCATAATCCTTCACAGGCTCTAAAAATGCATTATAAAAGTGACTACTTTTACTGATCATTCTCATGAAATGTTTTCTAAATACCTTACCTACTTTAATGTACCTTTCATAGGGTGCATTGTCATGTTTTAAATTCATATGTCATATTTCTTGATGAAAAACTTATGGGTTAATTTTATTATGCCTCTTTTATCATGCTTATGTGGTATTTTGTATAGAATAAGGATTCACATTGTTGAATATTAATTATTGAACAAGAATGTGTCAACTATTTATATTCATTGTGTTCTAATCCTACAGTTCTATATCACCAAATCCTCTACACCGTCTTAATAACCAATTCATTTAGGGCACAGGTTGATCAATCCACCAAGGAGATGACTAGATCTAGTCTCTGAAATCTTAACCTAAGAATGATGTTTAAAGTATCCGCTTTTTTGCCCTATAATAATTTTTCTTACCATTGTTATTGACACAAAGGCAGTGTAGCACTTAACACATCTCTGAAGGCAGAATACTTCTCCTGCATTTTAATATATGGTTTTTGTGAGATGGGACACTTCTGTAGAACACGTTTAAAACCATATATTTGTATCTCTCAATTTTTGGTGAGGGTGAAGTGGAAAGAACTGTGTCATCTTTTCCTCAGTAATGAGACTGTTTTCATCAATTTTCTGTCATTTCTGATAAAGAATTATATTCTTAAATAAAAATCAAGTCTCTAAAATAACTTGGTAGTTTGTGTCTCTGGATGTTATCATATAGCATTTTTTGAAATGGGTAAATAGTGAATATTTACCATTAAATATGGTTTTATGCACTGTGTGAGTAGTGATTCCTGAAGCAAACTGTGGAAATGTTTCTAATTCTTACTCTAATAATAGTGCGTTAGTAAAATGTTAAATGTTTCTAAGGGAGGATGGGGACCACCCCAGTAAGTAAACAACCATGCTATGGTGAATGTATTCCAGGAAGAGTTGAGTAATGGTTTATCATTTCAACCCGTCACAGAAATATCCTCTGATTAGCATGACTACTTGAGATGTTCTGTTATCACATTGTGCTGTGTTTGTGTAAATTTTAGTAAGTGCTTTTGAAAGGTTTTTTAAGATTTAAATATATAGACCCCTATTAATGTTGATAATCTTGATTATAATTTAAAGAACAATAGAATTATCAAAAATAATAGCAACAAAAAGAAGTATTTATTTTATGCTATGGGTTAAACAGATTTAATAGCTACATAATATCATCACTTAACAAATAATGTTTTTTTGGGTGTCTGGGTGGCCAGTGGGTTAAAGCATCAGACTTCGGCTCAGGTCATGATCTCAGGGTCCTGGGATTGAGGCCCGCATCAGGCTCCATGCTCAGCGGAGAGCCTGCTCCTCCTCTCTCTCTGCCTGCCTCTCTGCCTACTTGTAATCTCTCTCTGTCAAATAAATAAATAAAATCTTAAAAAAAAAACAAATAATGTTTTTTGTATTTTTTTGTGTTCACTCAAAATTATAAAAAATATAGAAAAACATGTTCATTATATAATGACACCAGACACCCTTTGGGTACAAGATAGTCTAGAAATGTAAGATTAGAAACCTACCTCTGGGAAAATAGGAAGAAATAAAACACAGCAAAACAAACCTAGGTTGCCTTTCAGTTTATTGTATCAAGTTGTATTTCTTTTTAAAATAATTGATTAAAACCAATAATACAATTAAAATTAAAATCATTCATTTTGATATACATGTTATATAATCCAAATTTGTTTTTAAAGATTTTTTATTTATTTATTTCACAGAGGGAGAGAGATCACAAGGAGGCAGAGAGGCAGGCAGAGAGAGAGAGGGGGAAGCAGGCTCCCCGCTGAGCAGGGAGCCCGATGCGGGCCTCGATCCTAGGACCCCAAGACCATGACCCGATCCGAAAGCAGAGGCATCAACCCACTGAGCCACCCAGGCGCCCTATAATCCAAATTTTTTAACTGCCTAAAAAAGTTATAACTGATGGAGTGCCTGTGTGGCTCAGTCAGTTATGTGTCAGGGTCCTGAGATGGAGCCCAGCGCTGGACTCCCCACTCAACAGGAAGCCTGCTTTTTCATCTCTCTCTGCCTGAGGCTCCCCCTGCTTGTGTTCTCTTTCTCTGTCAAATAAATAAATAAAATCTTTTTTTAAAAGTTATGACTGTTATCTTGAGCAGAGATGTATTCATAGAATTAAGTCATGTTCTTTAACATGAAAAGAGATATCTCTTCTCTTTCTTCGTATGTGTCCATCATCAAAATGATGAATGGAAATGAGTCTGCTTCAAAACATAGAATGTAAAATCCTTCCTAAAAGGCTTCAGTTGTCCACATTTATTTCTTTCCCACCTATAAAATACACGGTTGGTTTGAATAACAACTTGTAATAAAATGCAGTCTGTAAAGCTGAAAATAATATTTTAGTGTTTTGTGTGTGCTTACTAATGGTGAGCTTTCATGTGAACAGGTAACTTGTGCAGTTTCTTTGATGCCAAGCAAATATACGTCAAAATAAAATCTTAAATATAATTTCTGGAGTCCAGAATTGGTGGTGCTGTTGGGGTAATAGTAGAGAAGACAACTACAGAAAAGAGCCAATTGTTTTCTGATATTTATAATGTTAAATACAGTAAGTTGAGTCAATGTTAATACTTATTAACCTCAGAAAATTGACAAGGGCAAATAATGTAAATAACAGTAATCAATAAAATCACTGCAAGTAATAAAATAATAACAAATGAAAATTTATAAAGAAAAGATGAATTTTAAATGAGACAATTCTATTTAATATACAGGTCTTGTACATATCAGCCAGTTTCATAAGTTTACTCTAAGAGAAAATGTGAGTAAAGCTTACGTTTGTATAAAAAATGTTGGTTATTTCATTTAAAAACTCAAAAAGAAAATAGTTCAACATTTGGTCTCCAAAGCCATGAAAATGAAAGACGATTCTTAGCAAAATACAATTATAGGAATCTATAAATTATGATATGTAGCAAATGGAGGCCAAAGTATAAATGTCAACTCTATGTCATTTAAAGAGTGAGTGAAGTATAACTAAAGGAATTTTCTCTCTGTCTCATTTCTGTGGCAACATATTTAAAAATCTTTCATTTTATAAAAATAGGAATGGATAAAAAAATTGGTATGGATAATGAAATATTGCTAAATGTTGTCATTAGACCCACAGTCCCTTTAAGATAAAAACAGCAACATTCTCATTAGGTGTGAAAGAGTGATGTCCATCCAAGAGTAAATCCCAGCTGTGAGAGGAACTGAAGTCTTACACTCTGCTGCTTTTTAAAGCCGGGTTCAACTTGGAATCAAGATCTCCATGGGCGCCTGGGTGGCTCAGTGGGTTAAAGCCGCTGCTTTCGGCTCAGGTCATGATCCCAGGGTCCTGGGATCGAGGCCCACGTTGGGCTCTCTGCTCAGCAGGGAGCCTGCTTCCTTCTCTCTCCTCTCTCTCTGCCTGCCTCTCTGCCGACTTGTAATCTCTCTCTCTGTGTCAAATGAATAAATAAAATCTTTTAAAAAAAAAAAAAAAAAAAAAAATTTTTAAAAAAAAAAAAAAAAAAAAAAAAAAAGATCTCCAGAAGCCTATTTTCCTTATTATATCCCTAAACTTAGATGTTGCGTTCTTGTATAATGATCTGTGTGAATTTTATGGTTTCTTTAAGAATGCAAGATTTTTTCAATGAGGCAACTGAGGCCAATCTCTGCCTCTTGCAGTGAAAGTGAAAAAATAAATAAAGCCAACTGTGTCCTTTTTAATGCACCCGAAATAACCATACTTCTATTGTTTTGTATTGGTTTCTAAACATCTAGTTTTTTTGTTTGTTTGATTGTTTGTTTTTGTTTTTTTATAATGTACAGCGGGTGTTTCTCAAGTTTGCGTTCCCGGACTACTTCCCCTCACCCTCCTTCCTCCTCCTCTTCCACTTCCTCCACCCCCTTCTTTCCTACTATTATTTATTTATGGCTTCAATTGCTTTGTAATTTCTTAACCTGTCAAAAGATACACACAAAAAAAGACAAATTGTTTTTGAATATTTCTTTTAATACAAGGTTATGTTGCAGAGTCAGCAGTTGATGGTATGGAATGAGACTAGGTGAGGTGTAGACAGGACAGAACATTTGGGCAGACACAGACAGACTAAAAAACAAGATATAAAACGCATCCTCCCACGATTGCACGGAATGACCAATTCTTCAAAAAGTACTTCAGGGGGGCGTCTCGGTGGCTCAGTCAGATAAGCGTCTGTCTTAGGCTCAGGTCATGATCCCAGAGTCCCGGGATGGAGCCCCGCATCCAGCCCCGTATCGGACTCCCTGCTGGGCAGGAAGCCTGCTTCTCCTTCTCCCACAACTCTGCTTGCGTTCCCTCTCTCACCATCTCTCTCTCTGTCAAATAAATAAATAAATAAATAAATAAATAAATAAATAAATAAATAAATAAATAAAATGAGGCTTGCTCCTAGAGTAGGAACTCCTTAGATTATTTCTAGAAGGATCTTCTATTAGTATTTAATTTCTCTTTAGTAGCATAATTACATAAACATATTTGTATCTAACATTTATTATTATACCAAAATAAATGGAATGTATTTAGTAATATTTTAAAATTAGAAATCATTTTTTCTAATTTTCTTCACAATTATTTCCCTTTCTAAAATTTAAATAGCTATCAGCCTAATCCTGAATATTACTATCTTCCAATACTATGCAATAGCCTTGTAAGTGTTCTTATTCTAATATTTTTATCTAAATATATATATATATATACACACACTCTAGTATTTCTATTTAAATATATATATAACCTAAATATATATCCTGCCTATTGTTTAATCAGAATAAAACTGAATATTCACCCTGCCAATTTTTGCTTGCAAAATTTCACTGGCCTTCTATAAAGCTACAAGAAAATTATTTTAAAATACATTTCAAATATTTGGCAGTCAAAAAATTATATCTGTAGCTTCATTCATCTGCTTCCTCTAGATATGTTCTCAGTTCTTATATTTATAAGTAGTTGAGATATTTGTTGGTTGATTAAGTTGGTGGTTGCAAACTAGTAGAATTACAATAAATCATCAAAATGTCAATAATTTGCCCTTCATTATGAAAGAGTTAACTAATAAAAGAAGTATTAATTAAAAGACAATCAGAAAACTTATGTAAGAATAATAAAACAGAAATAGAACACATTAAAACAACAAGGCTCTCTTCAAATAGGAATATTCACTGTAGGGGTGCTTAGGTTGCTCCTCAGGTTAAGTGACTGACTCTTGATTTTGGCTCACGTCATGATTTCAGGGATGTGAGATCAAGCCCCATGTTGGGCTGAACATAGAACCTGCTTAGGATTCTCTCTCTCCCTTTCCTTCTGTCCCTCTCTCTCTTTGTCTCTCTCCCTATTAAAAAAGCAAAACAACAAAACAAAACAAAACACAACACCTATTAAGTCTGACATGATTTAAACAATACTGGCATTGCCAGTTGTATGCTTTGTAAAAACGAATTTGATTACCAACCATGTAACATAATGTACAGAATAGTTTTTTTTCTGCCTATAATAATGTCAGATATAGATAAATCAAATTTAAAAAATGAAGATAATTAATCCTCATGATTTACTGACAGGGTAAATTCATTAACTATAATGTGCTATGTTGAAAACTGAACGAGGATATGGGCGCCTGGGTGGCTCAGTGGGTTAAAGCCTCTGCCTTCAGCTCAGGTCATGATCTCAGGGTCCTGGGATCGAGGCCCACATTGGACTCTCTGCTTGGCAGGGAGCCTGCTTCCTCCTCTCTCTCTGTCTGCCTCTCTGCCTACTTGTGATCTGATCTCACTCTCTGTGTCAAATAAATAAATAAAATCTTAAAAAAAAAAAGAAAAAAGAAAACTGAACAAGGATAAAAATAGGTATAATAAATTAAATAACTATAAGGATAAGAAAAATCATAGCATGTGTTAAAATTAATAAAATTAATTTTGGAAAAATTTCTAATAGCAAACTATAAATATTATTTTTTCAAAGATTTTATTCATTTATTGACAGAGAGAGAGATTACAAGTAGGCAGAGAGGCAGGCAGAGAGAGAGGAGGAAGCAGGCTCCACGCCGAGCAGCCAGCCCTGAGACCCTGAGATCATGACCTGAGCCCAAGGCAGAGGCTTTAACCTGCTGAGCCACCCAGGAACCCCAAAATTAAATATTAGAATGGAGAGTCAATTGCTTGAAATATTAGAATGCTAAGAAAATATTTTAGGAGACATAAAAATTTAGATAAGATGTAAATTATAAATTACAATGCTACTAGTAAATCATCAAAGCTATGATAAACTATTTGTTGTAGAATTATTGCCATTAATCAACTCTTTGCTACTAATTATAAAGTTACCTAGAATAATAAGTATTTAAATTAACAACTGAGGGGGCGCCTGGGTGCCTCAATCAGTTAAGCCTCTGCCTTTGGCTCGGGTCATGATACCAGAGTCCTGGGATGGAGACCCCATCGGGCTCCTTGCTCTGCGGAGAGAATGCTTCTCCCTCTCCCTCTGCCTGTCGCTCTGCCTACTTGTGCTCTCTCTCTCTGTCAAATAAATAAATAAATAAATAAATAAAATTAACAACTGAGTCCTTAATAACCATCCTAATAGCTTAGATTTTCAAGTTTGAGGAACTTCATATTGAATAAAAGAACCCAAGAAATAACAAAAGCAACTTTATTTTTTTTTTCACCTTTCTCCTTGTTTCAACATGCTCTGTGAGGCTAGATGTCTAATTCCCCATGACTTGGATGAGATCCAAGACAGACTCCATGACTTATATCTTCACTTAGAAAATGACAACCGTTTATTCACCTCAAGTCAAAAAAATTATAATTGACATTAAACATGCAGTCCCATTAAACAGTCAAAATTCTTCACTTTATTTAAAAATGATAAATGTCTTTTTCTTTTTTTTCTTTCTTTATTATTTTTCTCTTTTTATGTCTTTTTCTGTAGTCAGAACTAACTCTAGAAGTCTTTAATGAAAATAAGAGGTATGGTTGGCTTCTTTATTTTTCTGCTTTGTATTTCTATCCCTTTCCTATGCTAAACATCTACCATAACCCTTTACACCAAAGCAGGATAAGGAAGAAAAATTAAGGAATCAAGGTATGTCTTACCTTATTGGCCCTGTGATTAGTTTGAGCTTGTCAGGGATTGAAAAATGATTGTCTTCTGGAATTCCTTTAGAGGCCATTGAGAATCCCCTTTATTTGACCTCTTTGGATAGCTGTTTCCTCTCTTGGGATGTAAATGAATAAGCCCTGTTTATTTCTGCTGAGTTCTCCTTACCTTTTCAGGCAGCTGTCATCTAAAAGAATTCCAGGATGATTCTCTCATCTAGTGTGGTGATATTACAGAACTCTGTCCTATTGTAAATGGGTTTGTAGTTATTTCCAGTCTACAACCCACAGGTCACTTCACTCAGCCTCTTGACTTTGAGACTGCTTTAGCGTTACCTACTTAATAGTCCACTGTATTTCCCAAACTGTAGAAAACTCATATGAAATTTCTAAGGAGTCTCCTTGAAGTAAAGGAAAAACCATGCTAAACTCCTATGTGCTGGTAAAGATGGACTCACAGCACATATTGATAACCTGTGCCAATAAAATCCTCTTAATCCTACGATGCCCTCTCAGATATTCTAACTCCCATTCAATAGACTGGAAGTTGTTGGTTACCTAATTTTCTTTGATTTGACTTTTGGATAGCTCCTTTGTAAGTCCCAAGGAAGTGATTTAGAACCTAAGTTTGGAATGTTGGAGTGGTTGACACCTCCTATTTTTACACTGGAGCACAAACTGATACAAAATTCTAATTTAACATCCTGTTACATGTATTTATGCATTCCTTTATTACAAATTTATGTTTTCTTTTGCATTCTGTAGAATCCCCAAAATTGATCACAGAATACGATGCTGACTTAAAGACAAATAAAAGGCTGTCATAAATTTTTTGAAATGGAAAAAAGAATCATTGTGAAAATAATTGAAAGTCTAAGGACATACACAACAGAAACAAGAGAAGATGCTCAACATCACTCATCATCAGGGAAATGCAAATCAAAGCCACAATGAGATGTCACCTCATACTTGTCAGAATAGCTAAAATCAAAAACACAAGAAACAACAAGTGTTGACAAGGAGAAAACGAAACCCTCAGGCACTGTTTCTGGAAATGCAAACTGATGTAGCCACTGCAAAAGACTGTATAAAGGTTCCTCAAAAAATTAAAAATAGAACTACCAAATGATCCAGCAATTTCACTATTAGGTATTTACTCAAAGAATATGAAAATACTAGTTCAAAGTGATATATGTATCCCTATGTTTATTGCAGCATTATTTACAATAGCCAAATTATGGAATTATGGAAGCAACCCAACTGTTCATCAATAGATGAATGGATAAGGAAGATGTGTGTGTGTGTGTGTGTGTGTGTGTGTGTGTGAATATAATGAAATATTCTTCAGGCATAAAAAATAATGAAATCTTGCCATTTACAATAACATGGATGGATCTAAAGAGTATAATGCTAAGTGAAATAAGTCAGTCAGAGAAAGACAAGTACCATATGATTTCACTCATGTGAAATTTAAGAAACAAAGCAAGGGGAAAAACAAAGAACAAAAAGAGACAAATCAAAAAATAGACTTTTAACTATAGAGAATAAACCAGTGGTTACCAGAGGGGAGGTGGGTTGGAGATGGGTGAAGTAGGTGAAAGGGATTAAGAGTACACTTATCTCATGGGCGCCTGGGTGGCTCAGTGGGTTAAAGCCTCTGCTTTCGGCTCAGGTCATGATCTCAGGTCCTGGGATTGAGGCCCACATCGGGCTCTGCTCGGCAGGGAGCCTGCTTCCCTCTCTCTCTCTGCCTGCCTCTCTGCCTCCTTGTGATCTCTCTCCCTCTGTGAAAAAAAAAAAAAAAAAAAAAAGAGTACACTTATCTCGATCAGCACTGAGTAATATAGGAATTTTTAAATCACTATATTGTACACTTGAAACTAACACTCTATATCAACTAAACTAGAAGTAATCTTTTAAATATTTTTTTTAAAGATTTCATTTATTTATTTCACAGAGGGAGAGAGATCACAAGGAGGCAGAAAAGCAGGCAGAGAGAGGGGGAAGCAGGTTCCCCGCTGAGCAGGGAGCCCGATGCGGGCCTCGATCCCAGGACCCCGAGATCATGACCTGAGCCGAAAGCAGAGGCTTTAACCCACTGAGCCACCCAGGCACCCTAAATAATTTTTTAAAAAGTATGAAGGCATGTAAAAAATGCTGGAAGAGTTGATTCCTATGGAATCATTTTGACCCCTAAAAGGCTATATATATATATTTTTTTTTTTTTTTTAAAGATTTTATTTCTTTATTTGACACAGAGAGAGAGAGATCACAAGTAGGCAGAGAGGCAGAGAAAGAGGAGGAAGCAGGCTCCCTGCCGAGCAGAGAGCCCGATGCAGGCCTCGATCCCAGGACCCTGAGATCATGACCTGAGCCGAAAGCAGAGGCTTTAACCCACTGAGCCACCCAGGCGCCCTAAAAGGCTATATATTTAACCTGTAATATTTTTATGGGATGTTGAAGTTGTAGAAACTGAAATGAGTAATAACTAAAACATATTCAATTTTAATAGAAAATATGATATAATTGAATATATTTTAAAAGGCGTGTCACTGGAACAATTGCCTTTTATGTCTAAACCAATAAATCTTACTAGATTAATGTACACCAAAGTAGAATCTGCAACTACATTTTTAGACGTGTCTGCTGATTCAGCCAATGAAAAACCACCATACTTAAACTCCTGGCTTACTCCAATGGACTTTTAGTTTATAGCAGCCTTCCCAACTTACCTCTTTTCTCCTTAAAAAAAAGGGTACCTCTCGTTTCCCCCCCACACTTGTGTATGTTTTTGTCACATCTTCTTTGTCTCAGATTGCAATTCTCTTTTATTACATTTTTTTTAAAGATTTTATTTATTTGAGAGAGAGAGAGCACAGTGGGAGAGTGAAAGGGAGAAGCAGACTCCCCGCTGAGCAGAAAGCCCAATATGGGACCTGATCCCAGGACCCTGAGATCATAACTTGAGCCAAAGGCTACTGAGCTACCCAGGAGCCCCACCTTTTACTCCTGAATAAACCCAATTTGTGTTGGAGATGAATCAATCAATAAATACATACATACATACTGATTCTACACTTATCTACAATTTAAATTTTTTTTTCTGTGAATAACTACAGATTTAATGAAGTATATCTGGAAGCTTATTTTCTCTTTTCCCACTTGATCTTTGAAAAACCTCAGTCTTAGAGTATTAGAACATCTTCTAGATATGTCACATTGCCTTTATTATCTTAATCTCTAAATTATGGCAAATGCATTTAAAAAATCATTCATTTAACTCTAAGATTATTTATAATTTTAATACTAATAAAACATAATTTTAGCCAAGGCTAATATACACATGGAGTAAGTGTAAGTACAGAAAATTAATGTGTATTAGTTATAATATGACAGTAGAAACAAAAAGCCTGAATTCTCTATGATTTAGGGGGTATAATTTCTACACTTAAGTTGTACTAGACACTAAAAGTTGGTACGAATGTCAAGAACAGAAGGTAATTATGCATGAAGAACTCAGCATAGTTTTTAAGGTAATAGCTTACCGCTACAAGATAGAAATGGAATTCCACTTCTGTAATAGAAAAGCAAATGTTATCTGAGTTTATTGAAATTTTAAAGCATCTTTTCTACAAAAGTATTATAACTGGCCATAGCTGTGGGGAATTTTTTTATAGTTAAGGAAAATGGCAGGTTGCACAAGAATTATTTTATCATACTGTCCTTTCAGAGTATGATTAATACCTTTTTACAATCACCTTATGAATGTTTCATTATAGAATTAAGTATGCACTTGCATCAAGTGAAAATAGCATTTACACTAGGCTTTACTATTTTTTATGTAAAATCTTAAAAATCACCCCTCCTTCAGGTTGTGCTTTGAATTTGGCAGAGTCTAGTGCTTCACCATATTTTGTAGCAATTATATCAAATGCAATTTTTTCTTTTATCCTTTGTAATTTTCCTATTATCAGTAATATTTGGGGCAGGCAAAGTTTTAAAATTTGAAATGAGAAAAGGAGTAGGGTTTTTTCCATGAAAATAGAGTTAGTTGACTCCATTGAGTCACTGACATGTTGGAGAAAAGTTTCTATAGAGATTCTAGCTATTAATTTTGGAGAATAAGGCTGACTAGAACTTTGGTCAAATTTGCCACCCATTTTTGTACTGCAGCTCCTTCTACTGTTTTGTAGAGTGAATGGCAATCGATGGCTCCTGTGCTAAGGGAAATGTAGAACACTGAAAAGGTAGGGAGATGAGAAGAAAATCCTCAGCTACTTGCATGCACCATATATAGTATATGATAGCTCATACTGTCTAATGTAGTGTGCATGTTCTATTTAACTACAGCCTACCCTACTGCATGGAGCACAGAACAAGAAGAAAGAAAACGTCTTGCCATAAATGGGTTTAAAATCCAATTATTTGAGGATAGAGCCAAGAGCTGCTAATGAGCTCAAAGGAAATGTTTTCAACAATCCAGTGTGATTCAGCATTGTATGAGGCCATGGCCTTTTACAAACAAAAGGATCTATAATTAAGGATGGACCCAGAGAAAGCTACACACACACACACACACACACACACACGCATATATGCACATTAATATTTTAATTAAATCCCTTATAATTTGGCACATTCTTGAGCAGTAATAGTTTGATAAAACAAGAATTTTCTACAATGGGCGCACCAGGGTGACTCAGTCAGTTAAGCACCCAACTCTTGATTTTAACTCAGGACCTGATCTTGAAGTCCTGGGATTGAGTCCTCCATTGGACTCTGTGCCCAGCAGGGAGTCTGCCTGAGAATCTCTCCCTCCCCATTCTCCCTCTGTCTCTCCCCTACTTGTGTGCTCTCTCTCTCCCTCTCAAATAAATAAATAAATAAATAAATCTTTTTTAAAAAAGAATATTCTACAAAGATAGAAGAGTATGGTGGGGTGTTTGAAAGTTAGAGAAACTATATGACTATTTCCTATTCCAGAATAGAATGGCATATGTAACATATTGGCAAATATATTATATACATATATTTGTGCAAAAAATATTTTCAATATATACTTTGTGAGAAAGCAAAATATTAATTTATGTTCTAGAATTTTTTAATGTTATTTTTTAATACTAGAGTGAAAACATGAAACAGTGAAAAACTTAAAATTAAAATCATATTATAATCACAGTTTACAGCAAAAGATCTGTTTAATTAAAAAAAGAAAAAAACAGAGAAGGGGATATGAGATAGGATTCACAATATGAACACAAATTTTTCTCATATGGGTAAAGCAACAATTTTGTTGACTATTTTCCTCAAAGTATAGTATCTCATCCATGTCACTAATAAAAATCTCTCTGTACAGCAATTCAACATGTCTTAGATGTGAACACTCAGAAACTTTAAAAATAAACTATGATTTACCTTTTTAGCATGTGATCAGTGTGGATATATAAGGTTGACTATATTTTGATGCAATTCTATTTCAAAACCTAAAAAAAGAAATAGAAAAATAAAACATCAATATTCTATAACTAATGCACAAGTTAGATTTAACATTATGCTTCTGTATGGGAATTTCTGGTTCAATAAAACCTTTCAGTATTTAATTATAATTTGAGCTTTTAAAATGTTTTTCTTTTTTGTTTGTTTTTTTTTTCAAGTAATAGAATGTCTATTTTAGTGTGACTTTTAAGAAAATAATTTAGAACATGGTGACTTGAACTTTTATTGTTCATGTTATTATTCATCAGATACAATAGAGTAAGAAGACACATATGTACATATCCATGTTATTACATCTATATGAAAATATATACTCACATATATTTATGTAAATGTGCACATGTATGTGTATATATATGTATGTGTATGTAATTTTTGTACTTATTTTAAAAATTGAAAGGAATACTCAAAAATGCATTATTTTTTAAAACTCCAGCTCTCTAAAATCCAATATTTTTAAAATTATAATAATAAACATATTTTACATTGATTTGATAATATAGTTACTTTTCCTTATTACATGTAATGATTATATAATTTTTAAGTTATCTAAGAGAAAAACTTTGGGAGATCAATGGAGGTCAAAATATTTAGGTTTACATTTTTAATAATAATATAAAAGAAATGTCAAAAAAGATGTGATCTGGGCGCCTGGGTGGCTCAGTGGGTTAAAGCCTCTGCTTTCGGCTCAGGTCATGATCTCAGGGTCCTGGGATCGAGGCCCGCATCGGGCTCCCTGCTCGGCAGGGAGCCTGCTTCCTCCTCTCTCTCTCTGCCTGCCTCTCTGCCTACTTGTAATCTCTCTCTCTCTCTGTGTCAAATAAATAAATAAAATCTTTAAAAAAAAAAAAAAGATGTGATCTATGAATGAAAATACATAAGAATAAGTAATTGTCATATTAGTAATAGCCCTGGGTATAGTTTATTATGAACTGTGTATAAGGTGAAAATCTCACAGAGCATATTTATATGGCCATATATATGTAAATATGAAAGACTCTATGACTCAGTTGTATCTTTTTAAAAGGAAATTTAGTGTATTGTGGGAGGTATCAATTTATGGGTTATATGTCTCTGAAATATTAGTGATTTTTTTTTTTTGCTTTGTTTCCTGTGGGTATATCAGTGACTGTTGAGAAAGATCCATGGAAAACTGAGAACAAGGAAAACAGTGATTTTCTAGTATCAGAAAACTTCACATTTCTCCCACCATACTAAGGGTTACTGAGATAATTCAAAATAAAGGTCAGCCTAACACATAATTTTCTGGAAGTTTAGAGTTGATCTTTTTCTTGATTGTTGCTTGAGATAATTTATAAGACAGATAACATCTGAAAACAGAATTATATGTGTCATTTCCCATCCATAACGTAAAGATCAAGATTATGTAAATACTTCAGGGAAAATAGAGAGAAACTTAGTTTCAAATCAAACAAATTAATTATATCCAATTTATAAAAATATAATAGGTAAAAAAGCATTCTAAACATCAGAAAATATAGGGCTTCACTAAGAAGCATCATTTCAAAGACATGTGGGATGTGTGAAAGCACACTTTTATACGAAAATGACAATTTCCAAGAGGAGAAGAGTGAAATCAATTAAAAGCACACTGGAAAAGCAGTTTTGACATCCTCTTTCTTCTTAATTCCACATCAGTAGAGCCCATCCAATTAAATATATGTATCATATGTATCCATCTTTGTACTTACATTCCAAACAGATAAAGAGACCAAAGATAGTTTGCTGAGGAGCAAAGAAAAATTCATAATGTATAGAAATAAAATATTTACAAATATAATAGTAGGTAGAAACTATTCTGTATTCTATGGAATTCTGAAAAGTAAAAAAAGAGAGAGAGACTGTTATCAGAGCAAGTGGAATCAGCAAAGACCACAAGAGGGCTGAGCAGTTTGGTCAGGGGAACTAGAAACTCGGTGATTCCTATGAAAAAAGCAAAAAGCCTTTTGGGGAGTCTGTGAGTTATAAATTCATTTAAGGGAATGCTAAATGTGCATGTCAGATGAAGACAAATATTCCCTGGTGTAGATAGACAGCCAGAAGAGTGTATTCAGTGCAGTTGAACAAAAAAGAAGACAAGAGCCAACATTGGAATCATCAAGAATAAAAAGCAAATATTTTGAAAGGTTTAGTGAGTTTAATGGATTGTTAAATACTATGGACCCCAGCAATTCTTATTTATTTCTCTGTCATATTGCTGTAAGTGTTAATTGCTTCATGATCCATTTATTTCCATTCTTCCTTAACCATCTCATTTCCATCTATCCTTTATCAATATGGGAACAATCACTCCAGTGCGAAAGGAAAAAAAAACAAAGAACTCTTCTTCTCCCAAAGACTTGACAACGTGTGAGGTGGCAAAAGGGGAAGAAGAATCACAGATGATGGCTGGAAGTTAAGTGTAAAAAAAAAATGTGATGCACAGAGCTCTCTGCATGTGGGAAGCTGCAGAGGGCTTTATGTCCAAAGACTAAGTAACCACATTGGTAGAAATCATCATCAAGGCATTTAGGACATTGTACTATATATTTCTTTAAATAAAAGTGTCTCTTGGGGCACCTGGGTGGCTCAGTCATTTAGTGTCTGCCTTGGGCTCAGGTCATGATCCCAACGTCCTGGGATCGAGCCCCATGTTGGGCTACTTGCTTGGTGGGGAGTCTGCTTCTTCCTCACCCACTGCCCCTGCTTGTGCTCCCTCTCTTGCTGTGTTTCTCTCTGTCAAATAAATAAATAAAATCTTTTTTTTAAAGGATTTTATTTATTTATTTGACAGAGAGAGAGAGATCATACATAGGCTGAGAGGCAGGCAGAGAGAGAAAGGAGGAAACAGGCTCCCTGCTGAGCAGGAGCCCAGTGCGGGGCTCGATCCCAGGACCCTGAGATCTTGACCTGAGCTGAAGGCAGAGGCTTTAACCCACTGAGCCACCCAGGTGCCCCATAAATAAATAAAATCTTAAAAAAAGAAAAAAAAGTGTCTCTTTATTTAGAGCCCTTTCAGGTCATCTGAAAAACAACTGGGATAATTGGATACCTAATATTGTTTCATGGAAGGGGTAGAATTATGACTGTCCTAGAAACCCAGAAAACCTACAATTTTCCACACTAAAGATGAATGTAAGTCATCTATGCATTTTTAAATATAGATAATATATTCTGATAAATCAAAGTGTTAATATGTTAATATTTTCTTAATATTATCTTTGGGAATATTTTCTTCCATTACATTAAGCATACCAGGGTGCTAGGAAGGGAGAAAATGAAAAAAAAAAAAAAAGGGTGAGCAGAAATATGTAGTTGAAAATGTGTTTGTGCAGGTTTCAAATTTTAAAAAAATGATACAAATATAACTTTCAAAAAGTTTTGACTATGGGAATATTCAGACAGAAACTGAGTAAGACAACAGTAAGTAAGAAATTAGTATGAAATCTTAACTAATAAGATCAAGAATCGTTTAAGGTATAGAATTAACTGGGTATTAGAGCAATGTGCTATAGTGATATAAAGGTATATTATGATTGTAAAGTTTACAATTCAATCTAATAGTACAATGCTATAAATAAGAATAAAAATAGATTTATAATTGCCATGGGTAATTTTGCCTTTGAGTCATAAAATTCGTATTTATAGTAGTGTTATGATTTCACAGTATGGAAAATGGAATTTTATTATATGTTAGTATTGCTCTTCCAGCAACCATTAATGAGAATCAAAAGACCACATATTTCTGTGTATAATGCATCTGTCCTAGTCATGTCAGTTTGCTATGACCAAGTACCAAAACCTGGATGGCTTACAAACACCAAAAATTTATTTTTCACAAGTTGTGAAGGCTGGAAGTCTGAGATCAGGGTGCTGGCCCAGTCAGGATCTAATGAGAGCTCTCTTCTGAATTTATAGATGACCATCTCCTTGTTCTATTCTCACAAGACAGAGAGCAAAGAGAGGGGAAGCAAGATCTCCTGTGACTCTTACAAGTGCACTAATTTCATTCATTAAGGGCTCCATCTTTGTGACCTCAGTACTCTTAATTATCTACCAAAGACCCTGCCTCCTAATACCATCACAGTGGGTAGTATGATATTAATATATGAATTTTGAAAGGACACTAACACTCAGTCTATAACAGCATCCTTCCATGTCTTCATAACAACGACTCTATAAAAGATTTTTTTGAGGTCAACCAACTCCAACAGATAGAAAAATTATTAGCAATATCAGTTTAAGGCATCATCTTAAATGATGTTTACTGAGAAATACACTTTCCTGGCTACTTAGCAATTAGTACTTTTACACATGTTTTGAATAAATAAAATGTTTACATATACACTGGGCGCATACATAATATAATCTATAACAAGTTATAAATTGGATAAATCCTAAAATAAATAATATTTATTGTCAAGGCACCCAGTATCCTGGAGAATTATGTTATAATTAGAATCAAGACCTCTTAAAAAAATACCTAATTATAGGGCGCCTGGGTGGCTCAGTGGGTTAAAGCCTCTGCCTTCGGCTCGGGTCATGATCTCAAGGTCCTGGGATCCCACATCGGGCTCCCTGCTCATCAGGGAGACTGCTTCCTCCTCTCTGCCTGCCTCTCTGCCTATTTGTGATCTCTCTCTCTCTCTCTCTCTCTCTTTCTCTCTCTCTCTCTCCCTGTCAAATAAATAAAATCTTTAAAAAAATACCTAATTATACAAAATTCCTTATATGCAAAAATAAAAAATACTGAGGTATTTCTTATATGAAAACAATAAAAATATTTGTCCATTATATTACCCTCTCCAACAAATATGTATTTAGGGCTTTCTTAGTGTGAATACTATGCAAATTTATGGCTATACAGGAGATATAGAACTTGTCCTCAAATAAGTGAAATTTCATGAATGGAGATAAGATAAAGATATTGAAATAAATTGACAATATACTGTTAAGTTAAATGAACTAACAGTTCTAATTTTAATAACTTTCTTTTCCTTTTCAGTGTCTACAACTTTAAGTATTTTCAATTTTTATTTATTTTTTATTTTTTTTAAAGATTTTATTTATTCATTTGACAGAGAGAGAGAGATCACAAGTAGGCAGAGAGGCAGGCAGAGAGAGAGGAGAGAGGAGGAAACAGCCTCCCTGCTGAGCAGAGAGCCCGCCCGATGCGGGCCTGGATCCCAGGACCCTGGGATCATGACCTGAGCCGAAGGCAGCGGCTTTAACCCACTGAGCCACCCAGGAGCCCTCAATTTTTAAATAATTGAATACATCAAATCCTGATAAAGTCCCTGGTTACTAGGGGTTTCTCGTTCCCTCTCCTAACATAAATTAAAACCACATCACCTTGTTCTTAAAAATTATAGGCATTACCATAGATGAAATTATTGTACTTATTTTTCCTCTCATTTGATGTCCAAACCAGATCTTATAACAAAGAATGAAGAGGGAATATCATATCAATATTTTATTTTATTTATTTCACTTTTATTTTATTTTTATTTGCTGTTAGGTTTTCATTGTCTGATCCAAAATAGGCCCACATATATACATACTCTATCTGCTGTCATAATAGACTACTTTAGAAAATGAAATGTTATAGGTTTAGCAAATTCAATTTTCCTATGATGATTATATACTTTTTCCAACTGTAAAGAGTAGAACTTCAAAAAATAGAGTCAATTATCTCATATCCAAAATATTACCAAATTTCTCTACTTTTTCTGAATTAATTAAAAATATGAGTTCTATATTTGTATATGAATCACTCATAATCATGTATAATTCTACTAAACTTTTTAGTAGAAGAAACATGCCACCCACCAGAACACTATCAGTTCAGACATAATTAAATTAACATTATTAATATTTCAAAAAACCACTTAGAGCTGAACATTTATAATTAAATAATCTAATATTTTGGGTATCCATACTGAAGTGTTAGATTTAATAGATATATTACCTACTATATTTAGCATGGTAATTATGCTTGATTTTCCAATTGGAAGAGATATAGGTATTTGTACCAGGAATAATAAGTAGTGCTTACTCAGCTGAGTTATTCAAATTCCAAAGGCTAGAGGGATCTATTCTTTCTTGTATATGTATATACATTATATGCTGGTAGTAGCTATATGCATTTAAAATGAGTTAATTAAATTCTAAATGTCCAACTTAATCCTGAACGCAGTATGATATATGTTTCCAGGAAAAGAGGAATTAATCAAAATGCCTAATTTTAGTTTATCAAAAATAATTTTACAGGCACTGGAGATATCAAGGAAAGGTTATAATCTTGGCATGCTACTATTTAAAGACTCTTAAATATACCCTACTTTTACATAAATTGAAAGCTGTATGAATGAGATGTTTCTTGTTATTCATCTTATTAAAGGAAGATATAAAACAACTAAATCAACATTTAAATTATTACCATAAAGAGAGTTTGCTGTCGTGATGATATGAATAATCACTCCTTTCATAATAATTTTATTTTTTATTTAAAGTATGGATGTTGTGTGCCTACTAAACAATCAAGAACATTTTATACCCAGACAAGTAATACATATTTACAATAAAAAATACAATACTTTCAGGGCACCTTGGGGGCTCAGTTGGTTGAGCATCTATCTGCCTTTGGCTCAGGTCATGATCTCAGTGTCCTGAGATAGAGTCTCATATTGGGCTCTCTGCTGACTGGGGAGTCAGCTTCTCCCTCTTACTCTCCCTCGTTTTTTTTTTCTCTTTTTCTCTCAAATAAATAAATAAAATACTTTCCATTAAGAGCTAGATTTATAGAAATAAAATAATAATAAACTTGATTTGATTATTAAAATCTCACTCAAAACAGGATGAAATGTTCACTGGTCTTTTGTCCTCTTCAAAGTATAATATCCAGCACTACAAAATAAAGAGAAACAATTTATAAAGAGCCTTAATCTAGTATTTTTATAGAAGTGAATTATACTCATTTCTCAAAAATAACATGAAAAACTTAATACTCTAACTAATATTCCATTACATTTTGTCTTGAACATGTAAGTTGATTTTATGGAGCTTGATTATGGTTTCTTTATAAATATTTTCCTGACCATCAAAGTAATCAACCATACATAAAAATGTCTGTTTCATGTTTGTGCCCTTCTTTAAACAATATGTTAAGTGTAGCTTAACACTTAATTTATCTTTCAAATTAATTATAAAAAATCAGATTTGGAGATTAATTTAAAAACATATTGTATCTTTTTAATTAATGAGATATTCCAAATGTAGAAAAGATAATATATATACATAAAATGAAAAAAGTTATCTTAAATGCCTGACTATAATAAAAATATTGGCAATAATTTGGTGGAAAGTAATTCTATGTGTAAATGAGTACATATTTTTTCTATATAATTTGACATTGATGCTCAGATATTTTGTATCCTGCTTTGCTTAATTACAACTCCTTTTGTTACCCATTATTTTTTTTTTTTACAGATTTTATTTATTCATTTGAGAGACAGAGAGAGCCCAAGTAGGGGGAGTGGCAGAGGAAGAGGGAGAAGCAGTCTCAGGAAGCCTGATGTGGGGCTCCATCCCAGGACCCTGAGATCATGACCTGAACTGAAGGCAGTTGCTTAACCGACTGAGCCAACCAGGTGTCCCTAATTATCTATTATTTTCTTCTATAAGATTCAGTTAAGTTGTGGAGGTTAGGTTCAATGCTTATTGAGTGCTGAATATATGCCACTTCTCTTCTAGAAACTAGGGATATAGCACTGAAGAGAAGAAACAAAGATTCTGTTCTTGAGAAATTTATGTTGCAATGAGGTATACTGGGGAGAAATGCACAAAGAAATAGTTACATAATGATAAAGAGGTCAATCCAATAGAATATAGTGTTTGTAAATATTCATGCACCCAACATAGGAACACCTAAATGTAAAAACAAAAATTAACAGACTAAAGGGAGAAATAGACATCAATACAATAATAGTAGGGGATTTTAATACCCCACTCACATCATTTGGATTGACTATCCAGCCAGAAACCAATAAAGAAATATCAGCCTTAAATAACAGCTTAGATCAGATGGCATTAATAGATACACATAGAACATCCATGTCAAAGTCAATCCCTGACTGGAAACGGAGCTGAGTTTCTGAGACCAATGGTGAAGACATTTGTATGGATGCATGTGAGAAACCTTAACTGTCTTACAACCTTTGGATCAGCATATGCAACCTGCCTCTATTGGACAAAAAGTCTTTCTTTTTTTGTCTGAATATCACACAAAACAAATAAACTTATCTTCTGTGGATACTTCATAATGTAATAAAGATCATCTTTCTCTATACCTGCCTGTTCTTCCCTGAATTGCTTCTATACCACTAACAAGATCAAGGGCACAAAATAGTTTGAGTTGGGCAAGACAGTCATTGCTCTGGAAGAAACAGAACTTACTCAACACATTAATAGTTACAGCCGATTGATAACACATACAGGGGTGACTCTTGAGGCCATTGAATCAGGGAGTATAATACAAGGCAGGATAGAGAAGAGGTTATTAAAGTGGCAGCATGACATGGGATTTAAATCCTGGCAAGAATAATATTACATATTGTAATACTCTGGTGGGATGTCTCTTTGAAGTTTCACATGTCAATGGCCTAAAGTAATGAAGTGGAAATGCCAAAACCGTCCTGTGGAGTATGAGAAAGACATTAGAATGTACAGGGATTTGGTGTGGTTAAAATGAATTTATTACATATAATCAGGGAACTGATGATGTTCCCCAGAAGGACTAAGAAGACATTTACCTTACTATTGCAAAAGGAGAGTGAGGGTGCACCAACATCTCTGAGTAGCTAAGTGGTTGATTTCCTCAGAAAGCCTGAATTAACATTGACAGCCATGTAACTGGGAATTTTTTGTTAATAGGAATGAGAGAGTTCTTGATTAGTGAAGACCAGAAAGTGAAATTAAAACAATGCAATGCAAAGCAGATATAACTACTGTAAAAGAGAGTAAAGACCTGGAGGCAGCCAAAGTCCCCATGTCTATAGGGATCTGTAGTGATGGCAAACAGACCAGTTTTTCAAGGAGTGAAAAAAAATTAGCAGGCGACATGATCGTTGTCTGACTTTTAGAACAGGAAATTCAAATCAAAATCTGGTGAATAGAAGGCTCATGTCAATTGTCAAAATGAAGAATCATGATTCCTCACCCAGTTACCAAGTATGATCATCTCCTGAGCCCAATGTTTGTAGATTGGAATGGAGGAATGGTTTCTTTGAGAATGACCCTGAAACATGGCTACAAATAAGGCCAGTATTTTTCTAATCCTTCCAAATGGATTTGTGGTTATCTAGCAGAGTAATTTATACGATGGAGTTGGAGGAGAAACATCTAGACCTTTTGAAGTTTGTAGACCAGAAGTTCTGAGATGACACTGACGTCTGGGAATAAATAATAGACTTGTTTGAAGATAGTAAGCATATGGAAACTAGATAATAAATGGAGCCCTAGTCTATCTATTGTTTATTTTTGTAAATAAAATGCCCACAAGTTCTCACTTTTTTCATCCTTTGATTGCCACGTAGCTGATTAGGAGACGTACATTAATAATTGACACAACTCTCACTTTGGCCCACTGACATTTCATTTAAGAACAATTTGGAAGGAAGGGAGTTGGAGCCCTCTATACCTATCTGCTCCCACCCTCTTCACCTTTAAAAACTTAAAAACCTTTAAAACTTAAAGATGTACGAGTAGTGCTGTCCATCGTGCCCACATTTATTTCAGAATTCCACCACCCTCTGAAGTGGTAATTGATGCCAGAAAACTTAACCAAATAGTAGCCCAAATCAACACCCAACCAAACAGTAGTCTCCATCATAGCTTTTGTGGTATTTGCACTGAAAACAAAATACAGCCTTTGGAAATTTTTGTGAGGTTACTCATCTGGATAATGCATGAGTTTCAATCTCTAACAACAAAGAAGATAAAAATAAGTCCAGCACTTTACATGATCTGTTTTGCACCACAGTTGTGTTAACTGTCACCATCTGTCATAAAATAATTCAAAAAGGCTTTGATCATCTTAACATTTCACATAATTCACACTGGTCCACTGTACTGATGCATGAAATCTTGCTGATTATACCTAAAAAATAGGAAATAACAAGTCTCTAGATACCCTAATGAGAAACATGCTTGCAAGGAAGTGAAAGGTAAATTCTAAAAAGATTCTGTCCTCTTATTGAAATTTTAAGAGTTCAGAGGTTTGGGACATGCCAAGAAATTCTGTTAAAGTAAAGGACAAGTTACCAAATGTTGTATCTTCTATCATTATGAATGAGGCAGAAGTTGTGGTTACCTCTTTGGATTGTGGAGAGAGCATGTGCTCTGGCAGAAAGCGACTGTGATGAACAATTTGATGTGTCAACTTGGCTAGGCTATGAGAAACCCTGATATTTGGTAAAACATTACTTTGGGGTATGTCTGTGAGGGTGTTTCTGGATGAGATTAATATTTGATTTAGTAGAGTAGGTAAAGCAGATTGCTGGTGGCCATTCTCTAATCCACTGAATAGAACAAAAAGGCACAAGGGAGAAATCATTTCCCCTAACTGCTTCTCCTGTCCTCAGACCATGACTTAAACCATTAGTGTTTCTGTTCTCAAGACTTCAGACTTGAACTTGGCTCTACATCTCTGGCAGAACTTGCTTTCTTGGGTCTGTGACTTGAATTCAGTAGATGGTGGAACTTCCCCTCCATAACTCTACAAGCCAATTCTTTATAAATCTCTTTCAATAGATAGATATGTAGATAGATAGATAGAACTATAATACAGGTAGATAATATATCAGATGATAGATGATAGATGTAACTATAGATATAGATTAGATATTAATATTAGTATCTATCTATCCATCTACCCCCAAGCTTCAAGACTATGACCAGGTTGTGAGGAAGGCAGGTCCAGCACCCAAGCCTTGGAGAGATGCAGAAATGGCCCATGCCAGGCACTCAGATGGAGACAAATCTACCCTAGTTCTCCAAATCTTTATTGTTTATATTTTAGAAAAGATTTACTTATACTGTAATATGTTCTCCATGTGTTTACTTATAATGTGAATAGCTAATGTTGAAGCTTAAAATTTTTAATACTCTGACTCACAAATTCTGTTTGTTACCCAACTAGCAGAATCCATCACTATTTTTGTTGACTCATTATCAGAAAAGAGTGCTCCTTTAACAGTAGATCATGTATAGTTCAACAAAGAAAACCAAAGAATCTCAAGGGTACATTGCCTTTGATTTTATATAATTTCCTGGTAATTTTATATGAACATTATCTAATTTGGGGTGCTTTTCAGGATGTGATAATTAAGATTATTTATTTTTAGGGTGCCTGGGTGGCTCAGTGGGTTAAAGCCTCTGCCTTCGGCTCAGGTCATGATCCTGGGATCGAGGCCCGCATCAGGCTCTCTGCTCAGCAGGGAGCCTGCTTCCTCCTCTCTCTCTGCCTGCCTCTCAGCTTACTTGTGATCTCTCTCTCTCTGTGTCAAATAAATAAATAAAATATTTTTAAAAAAGATTATTTATTTTTAGACACATCTATACATTTTGACAGAAAGTTGTCCATGATACTAAGAAAGCAAGTGTACAGAAAAAAAGTCACAACAATGTATAGTTACCATGTACTAAGCACTAATCTAGTGCTGTATATATACATGTATATACATATACATGTATATGCATATTGTGTATGTTACATATATTAAATCTACATTATATAATTATAATATATAAAATTATATGTATATTTTAAAACTACATGCACTTATTATCTATCTCATTTTACAGATAAAGAAAGAGGGACAAATATGATTTAAAACTAAATATTTGGGCTTCAGAATTGTACCCACAATCATGCTATGCTAACTTCTGATTGTATATTTATTGTTATCATAGTTTGGAATACAAGAAATATGTAATTCAAAAAAATGCAAGTGTGCATGGGAATAATTCTATAAGCATACACACTGAATTGTTAGCAAAGACTATTTCTGACAAATGGGATCCTAGTTATGATGGTATTATTTAAATAGTCATTCCTGGGAATATATTTCATTATATTACATGGAGTATTCATTATATTGTTTAATAATGTAGCATTTTAATAACGTCTCTAAAACAAAATGTTACATTAAAAGTAAAACACATTTTTTAAATTAGCAAATGTAAAAAAAGTACAATCAATATTTCAAGAGGAAAAAAAATATAAGAAAGATTATGAACAAATGCGAACATTAAGTGAATTAATTGTAAATAATATTTAGCTACTTATACACCATGATAAACATAGTGATTAGTGATGTCATAAAAATGCGTATATAGCTAGAATGAATGTAAGGGTAGGAGGAATGGATCTAGGGGTATGTGGATTGTGTGCTTATTTCTGTGTGTGTATCTGTGTGTGATGGGTGGGAGGTCAGGACAAAGATTGTAAGAGGTTTAAGTGTTAATCTTTTATAATTGTTAGTAAAGAGAAAATCTTATGTGAAAATATCAAAAACTAAAAAAAAATCTTTGTAAACCTTAAAAACCCTATAGTTTTATTTTATTTTTCTAAAATAAATTTTATTTATTTATTTGACAGAAGAGAGGGAGAGCACAAGCAGGCGGAGTAGCAGGTAGAGGGAGAGGGAGAACCAGGCTCTCCGCTGAGCAAGGAACTTGATGTGTCGCTGGATCCCAGGGCTCTGGGATCATAACCTGAGCTGAAGGCAGTCGCTTAACCAACTGAGCCACCCAGATGCCCCACCCCTATAGTTTTAAAGTCCAAAACTTTCTTGGAAGCTACCATCTGTAGTATTAATGACACAGTATAATAATAGCAGCATTGAGCTATGCCTATCAAATATATATTATACACAGACTTCTGACCAGGACCTACTTGGCTATAAGCACTACTGAGTAGTTCATTTTCAACTTCTGATATTGAACCTGAGTCCCAGATTTGACACCATTTTCCAGACGGAAATGGTATGGTATTTTACATAGCATAGCTTCCTGTAAAATAATTCATTTTATAGCAAATAAAGTGTGAAAATGGCCTCATGCTTATGAAATTTTCTGGTCTCAATGCATTCCCTTCATAGTGAAGAAACTACTCTGATTTTAAAAAAAAAATGAAAGGTCTTTTAGAGAGTCAGTTAAGACATTAATCAGCTAGCAGCATCTTGTGGCACTGAGGTAGTACCCCCCAGAACATGATATATGTATGTTCTAAATCATACACCAATATCCAGTGATATTTCTGCTATATCTAGAATTGATGAGTTTGGGAATCAAAGTGTGGAGCCATGGGTACATTGGGAAAATCTTTTCTGTTGCTATTACTTTTAATAATGTCTTGGTAAATTTTTTGCTTCCAATCACCCCAAAGTTAGGTCCTGTTTTTCTAGAGGTCAATAGAGATTCCTGATTTGTCACCAAAGACATTCCATTAAAACAGGAGTTAAATGCATGGTATCCCCTAGGAAGTTGCTCGGTTTGGCCATGTTTTTGATACAATTTAATGAAAGTTCTACTAATTTAATGGGAGAAGGATAGTCTAAAGAAGGGGTTGTGGAAGGCATTATAAATACCAGCTATGACCATGTGACCAGTGGCAGAAACAAAGACCATAATCAATTATTTCCCTCTTCTTTTGATATGAATATATAATGTTCATATGTCAATTTGTTTTTATTTATTTTTTCCTCTATCACTCTCATACCATCTAAATAAGTCAATAAGGCTTAAATGTATCCTTTGGTATTCAAGTTGCAGGATATCTAAGGGTGGTTATTATTCAGCTAGAAGAAAATGACCATCATCCTAAAATGGATACAATGATCTATAAGAAGGAGACATATATATGACATATGGAGAGAGAATTGGCAAGTTTTAAGTTGTATGAGAGATGCTTGCATCACATAAGTGAAAGTGGGGTTTTGCTCTTGACTTTTAAGAGTTTAATATGCTTAAAAGAGTTGTATGGGGATACCAAGTTGAAAAGAGGTAAATGTTAGTGGGTTTTGTACTGTGTCAATTTAACAATGAAAAACAAACCTTATTAAAATTTCTGCATGATTACAGGCTAGAGATGGGCACAAGCTGTACATGAGTCTCATTTTGAAAGGTGGAACTGAAGCAGCAGCCTTTTCACTGTAAGGCTATGTGTAGCACATCAGGTGCCACTGTAACTCTTATGGTCACTGTTATGCTGGCATATCTTGCTGATGTAAGCCAATAGCCAGGCCCACAGCTCTTTTAGTTCCCTGAGATTTTTTCCTTAAGTTTCTTCAAGTTCTGGTGTCAGGTGACTATACAGTTCCATGGTAAAAAAGTGTGAGTTTTATCTGGAGGTAATATGCATTAGTGAAGCTGCAGCTGATAAAAGACAAATGTAGGTTTCAGCTCATCCCTGTGGGTCTCCATTTGTTCTCATGGGATCTAGTTTGTTCTAAGAGGTTTCAGTTTGTTCTCATTGTCTTTTGATTCACACCCATCTTTTCTTCTCAACTGCTGCCCCTGTTGACCTATGGCAACGTCAATCTCACCACCAGATTCAAGACAGCAGTCACCCAGAGACATCTTAATCGACTCTACAATTAAGTCAGGTCAAATCCATCAGAATCTATCAGGGTGCTACCACTCTGATCCAAATAATTATTTTTCAAATGGAGGGTTGCAGTCTCTTAACTTTTGGCCCTGCTTCTATCCTTTACCATTTTAATATCTATTAACGAGCAACTTAGGTGATGCTATCAAAATGATAATTAGATTATGTCACTCCTCTATTCAAAACCCTGCAACAGAATTCCATTTTACTCAGCGTATGTTTTCTGCACTGACCTTTACATTTCTCTGTGATCTGGATTTCTGAATCCCTCTCTTGTTACCCAACCCATACTGTCACCCACTCTGGTAACTTTGGGCTCATTCATTTTCCTGTAGCTCATCACGCTTGGTCCCAACTTAAGACAGCTGCTATTTTTTTGCTCAAACACTGTCTTTTCAGTGAAAACTACCCAGAGCATTTAAGTTAATATTGCAACCTGTTCTTACCTTGTTTAATGATAAATACATGAAATTACTTTTCTTTAGATTTGTCATTAATCCTTAATGTTGTTCTAATGTTACAAATCACTGATCACTGATTACATCACAAATCACTAATTTCATGAATATGTTATATTTTTCCTCAATTATATCTTTATTATATATCATCTATCTAAAGGAACAACTTTTAGT
The DNA here is from genome assembly GCA_002007465.1 of Ailurus styani. Lineage (NCBI taxonomy): Eukaryota > Metazoa > Chordata > Mammalia > Carnivora > Ailuridae > Ailurus > Ailurus styani. The sequence continues at coordinate 1,313,774 of LNAC01000437.1, read as the reverse complement.
AGAGAGTGTAATTAACTAAACTAAGACACAGTCTCAACGCAGTGTTATATCATTTATTTTGGAGTCTGTATTAGTTTCTCATGTACTTGCCACAGCAAAAGAACACAAACTGGGTGGTTTAGAATAAAAGTTATTGTCTTCTAGTTCCAGAGGCTGGAAGTTCCAAATCATAGTGTTGGCAAAGCCATGATCCTTCTGAAACCAGTAGAAGAATCCTTCCTTTCCTCTTCCTAGCTTTTGGTGGTTCGCTGGAATCTTTGGGGTTCCTTGGATTGAAGATGCCTCACTCCAATCCTCTCTCCTCACATAATCCCTGCATCCCCTCACATATCTTTTCTTGTGCATTTCTCTATCTCCACATTTCTTCTCTTTATAAAAACACAGGTCATATTGGATTAAAGCCCATCCTAATGACATCATCTTAATTTGACTGCCTCTATAAAGACCTTATTTCCAAGTACAGTCAGAATCTAAGGCATTGAGGATTAACATTTCAACATAAATTTTTGAGGGAACACAATGTAACCCTTAACAAGGTCTGCACTGATGATGGCTGACCCAAGGAGTAAATATCAAATGCATCTTTAAAAAAAGATGAAAAAGGGAAAACCTATTCTCTATTAGAAGATACAATAACTGCTAGACTGCATCAACCAAATCCTTCTTCAGAATTTCTTCCCCTACTTGCCAAGTGTTGTCTGCAGTCAGCCCATGGGTCTTAGATTTCTTGCAGAAATGCTTCACCTAAAAGAGTTGTCTCACCTAAGATCATGCTCTCTTGAAATAATAACTCAAAATAGTGAATAGTTGATACCAAGTGTATGGTTGCCAAGACCTTTGGCCTACAACTCCAGAATAATTCTTATCTGCCGAACTTCCCTTGGGGCCACCGGAAATCTTCATTGAAATGGTGTCACAGTCCTAGTTCTCTATTTGCAAGAGATAGACTAGAGTGATATTCTGCTAGGGGATTTACCAGCAGATATAAAATGAGAAGCTTTTGAGAAGATATTAGAGAAGAATAAAGAAGAATTAGTGACTATGAGGACTTTGAAATTGAGTTGCTGTTGCTCAGCACAATTGATGCTCTGAAAAAAAGAGAAGAAATAAATGAAAGTGGTTAATAATTAAGTCCTTAACATGAAACCCAGAAGGACCTCTTGTTAGTATATAAAAAGGCTCTCGATTTCTGTAGCCAGAGGTAAGAAAAACCTGAGAACTTAATAACTGAAGTAGCAGAGCTCCATAGAGGTTTCCTCTTCCAAATTATATATACCTGAAATGACAAGATCAGGACCCTGCTGAGGAAGAATAAGGTCCTGCCACATGGGATTGGAAATTTTGCATTGATTTGCTCCCAAATTTTGTATCTCCAGATTTTCATAAAGTCTGAATTTATAGTAGAGTTCTAATCCTTTCTAATAAGAGCAGTGCCTCCCAACTACTGTCAATGCTTAATCAACAGAAGTCAAGTAAAGAAAATTGTCTTAAGTGGCAATGTGGGAGACTGCTCAATTAGTATCATGAAATCGTTTAATAAAACACAGCTTCCCTGTGGGAGAAAATAAGTGGGCAATCACCAGGGATAATGCTCAGTTTATACAATGAAAAACAATCAAAACAAACAAACAAAAAAACAAAACAAAACAAACAAAAAACAGATGGAAGATGACAGTAGATAACTGCAAACTCAACCAGGTAATAACCCAATTGCAGCTGCTGTGCCAGATGTGATATATTCGCTAGAGAAAATTATCATGGCCTGTGGTACATGGTATGTAGCCATTGATCTGGCAAATTGGTTCTTTTCCATTTCTATCAGAAAAGAGGATCTGAGACAGTTTGTATTTACTTGGAACAGACCTCAGTATTCATTTATAATTTTGCCTGGAGCTATGTTGATTCTTCCACCTTCTGTCTTAACATCATCCAAAAAGACCAGAACCAGCTGGACATGCTACAAATATATTCTTCCACTGATGAATGAGATTCTGGATCATGCCACCAGTTAACCACTGATACTAGCAAAAATGTTACTTGAGTCTGACAGGAACCTAAAATAGATAGTAAGGAGGGAGATAGTAGGAAAGGATGCATGCCAGTTAATCCCAGAGCCCAACTACAGTAGCAGGGGACACGATAGTTCCCACTAAACTTGCTGACTTATGAAAATAGCACACTGCAATTCTGGAACTCCTATATGTTCTACTCCAGTGTAGCAAAAGGGCTAAATTGTAGTGGATTGTGTGATGCAATACCAGATTCCTCTACAGGAATAAAATGGCACCTTCCCCCCCTTATGCTCTTTGGAGCACTCCAATTTGTCTCACTTAAGGAAAATAGCTTTGTTTAAGGTTATGTTGCCTTTGGATGAGTACCAATGGTAACTTTAGATGGGTACACAGAGGGCTAGCCCTCTCACCCCCATTCAGAATTCCTCCGAATGGACTATCCCAGTCTCAGCAATACCCCTGAAACTGACAGAGGCTTTTGTAAAGAGTGCATCACAACCTAACTTCCCCTACTTCCCAATCTTGCTTCTTTTCCTTCATTTCCAGAGATTTTTTTTTTTTTAAGATTTTATTTATTTATTTCACAGAGGGAGAGAGATCACAAGGAGGCAGAGAGGCAGGCAGAGAGAGAGAGGGGGAAGCAGGCTCCCCGCTGAGCAGGGAGCCCGATGCGGGCCTCGATCCCAGGACCCTGAGATCATGACCTGAGCCGAAAGCAGAGGCTTTAACCCACTGAGCCACCCAGGCGCCCCATTTCCAGAGATTTTTACCTCAAAAATATCTCTGAATAAATTTTCATGTGTTATTTTCTATCTCCAAGAGAATCCAACCTGCCACAATAGCTAATGATAAGTCATGAATTCAGACATTTTTAAAATTTTTTTAAAGATTTTATTTATTCATTTGAGAGAGATAGAGAGAGAGAGAGAGAGAAAGCACAGAGGGAGAGTGAGATGGAAAAGCTGACTCGCTGCTGAGCAAATAGTCCAATGTGGGGCTCAATCCCAGGACCTTGGGATTATAACCAGAGCCAAAGGCAGATGCTCAACCAACTGAGCCACCCAGGCACCCCAACCCTTTTTTTTAAATTTTTTAAATATTTATTTATTTATTTGATAGAGAGAGACAGACAGAAAGAGAGAAAGAAATATCATGAGTGGGAAGGGGAGAGGGAGAGGGAGAGCAAATCTCAACCATACCACACTGAATGTGGAGCCCACATAGGGTTGATCCCATGTTGATTGAAATCAGGACCTGATTCAAAACCAGGAGTCAGAGGCTTAACTGACAGTGCCACCCAGGTGCTCCTCAAACACTTTTATTTCTGATGTACTTGTTTAGTATTTTTGAAATCCTTAGCAAACTAAGACTATACAGTGTGTATTTCCATAATTAATAACATTTCCATATATTAAAAATGGTAGTGAAACTCTTAATGTGTTTATTTCCACACAACATTTAGTTTAGCATGAATTTTTAGCATTCTCTTTCTTGAAACATTCTGATCATATGTATTACCAGCCAAGTGAGCATGTAGTGTAATTCCATGTAACCTGTCATTATAACCAACAATGTGTCAAGCCTAAGATATTTAACAAGACAGTTCAGTGAAATTATTCATTGTTTTGTTAGCAACACAATTCCTTTGTTTTACTTCATATTATTTGAGTTTTATGGCCTTTAGAAACAAAAATAACAAACATTTTATTAAAATCATCTACCTGATAGGGCTTGATATAAAGTTGATGTTTTTAAGAAATTTAATAACTATTGCCATAAAATAATTTGCCAGTTGAAGAAAGAAAGCTTGACAGTTCCTCTGAGGCATTTTCTCTGTTCTAAAACAATGTAAAGAAAAATATTTCCACTGGATATTTAACAAATGTACAGTGTCAAATGTATTTCAATAAATTACAAATCATTTCCATAAATTTAACTTTATAGCTCATATATATATATATATATATATATTATATTTCTGGAAAATGTTTCTCTCACAGTACAATGAACTAGGTCATAGTGATTTTATGAAAAAATAACATATCTCATCTTGAATAATTTTGCATTTATGTAGCAGTTACAAAATATATTTTTATATAAGACAAAATTAGAATGATCATTTAAAAATTTTTATATATTTGCTTGTTTTTTTTTAAGATTTTATTTATTTATTTGACAGAGAGAGAGAGAGATCACAAGTAGGTATAGAGACAAGCAGAGAGAGAGGAGGAAGCAGGCTCCCCGCTGAGCAGGCAGCCCAATGTGGGGCTCGATCCCATGACCCTAAGATCATGACCTGAGCCAAAGGCAGAGGCTTTAACCCACTGAGCCACCCAGGCACCCTATTTGTTTGGGTTTTATTTTGAATTTACATTTACCTTTATAAAATGGCACTTTGTTTCCTGGAAGATAAATCCATCAGTGTATGATCTAAATTATTTTCTGTGTATTTTTATAGCGAGAGGTAATTTATGTTCAGGTTGTATTTGTGAGCAAATTGAATGAACTATTTGATTTTTTTTTAGATAGAATCTAGATTTTAAATATTAGTATTTGATAATTAACTGTATTTGCACATAATATTTTGCAACACACTATAAAAGGCCTCTGAAGTAATGGGTTAAAACCCTGAAGGTTTTGCTTTAGGACCTTTCCCAGAACATACAGTGAGATATACACTTCTTCATTATCTCTAGTTAAACAAGCAATTACCTCTCTTCATTCCAAAACACCAAGTAATACAAAATTAAAGGAATTAAATGACATTAACTGAGAAAAACCAAGAATGGGAGAGGAGCTAAAAAGAAATTAGTGAGGTATAAAAAACAGACAAAAACAACCTTAGAATACTGAAAGTGAGTTGGAGCAGATGCCATTGATTATAGTGGGGGTTACAGCCTTCCAGTCCAATCTAATTTCAGTTTCACCTGTGGTGGTCAATCTTTTGAGAGATCAGATTCACTTCATGGTACTAACTTATCAAGTTTGCACCATGACTTCCGCTTTCTGATTCATAGCCAACTCTAGATCAGTGTGAGTCTAATCCATGGCTAAGGGCAGGCAGAAAATAACAATGGGATGGATGTCATAAATGTTTCATAGTTTTCTGCTTAAGGTCAACAATTCTTGTTGCATTTGATAGACATCGTAGGGGTAATAACAAACCAGCAATGGTAATGGTTAACAATGCCTACAGCAATGCATTTTTCTTCCCCAATTTGCCTATTCCCTAAATCCTGCTTTTTGGGATCATCTGACAAATTAACTACAGCCAATTCCTTTTCTCATCCCTGCTTTAGGAAGGTACCTTTTGATGTTTTATATAAGAAATACAGAAAGTAGGCTACCAAGATGAGATTCTGGAAGTAGAACACTCACTTGTCAGATGGAGAAAAGAACTTCATTACTGGTGTAAGTTAGAGAGGTGTTAATTACTGGAGGACTGTGGAATCAAAAGTAGAAAGACTCCAATCTATGGTGCAACTAATTCTAGATGAAAAGTAAAATATTTTGTTTTTCAAGAGCTCTAGCACTTGAAATTATACTTCAAATGCAATTTAAGAATTTAGAATTATCTAACTTTGTTAATAATTTCAGAAGCCTTTGAATTAAAATAAATGGGATGTCCTGAGATTCTATGTATTTTTTATTATTATTATTATTATTATTATTATTATTATTCAACACAGATGTGTAATAGACAGGCTTCTGAGGAAACATTTTAAGAACATCTCAGCTCCTATAACAGAAGGAAAACTTTCTTGAAGATCAGTTCCAGAAATTAAATATAAGCATAGCAGAAATGCAAAAGAGACAGAGTGTACATCCATGATGTGTCTCCTATGACAAATTTATAAAGACCTTTTTTTGGGCTAGGTGTCTACTTCTCTATTTCCTTGAATTTATCAAATAGAGCCATTTTTCTTGTCCCTAGGAGCACTATACTCCTTAAGTATCTGCCTAATTCCCTGAAGGCCAGAAAGGCCAAACTACTAATTCAACCTTGTCACTTATTAAAATACATTTACCATGGGTACCTTGGTGGCTCAGTTGGTTAAGTGTCTGAATCTTGATTTTAGCTCAGGTCATGATCTCATAGTTGTGAGATCGAGGCCTGCATTGGGCTCCACGATCAGTGGAGAGTTTGCTTGAGATTCTTCCTCTCCCTCTTCCCCTCCCCTGCTAAAATAAATAAATAAATATTAAAAAATATAAAATAAAATACATTTATCCATCTTTACCTGATGGTTAAAGGCCTCTATTATTTTGAAATCTTATCATCTGCATTAATAACAGGAAGCTCAATTCCTTAACAGGATTTCCTATTAACAGCCCTGGCCTATAACCTGTTTTAATGGAACATTCCTTATTCCTATGCTAAAAGAAGCAAGCTCTGAGTCCTCCCATGAAATATAGTAACCAGGTGGGGTTTTTTTGTCTAGAATAATATACCCATTCTCAAATTCCCATTTTTCTAAGACTTTTGATCTATACCCACATGGTTAGCCATTGCAGCTTTGTTACTTCAATTTGTGTGGGCTAGCTTGTTTTTCAAGTTTCAGAAATCCAATAGTATTAATATTAATATTGTATCATAAGGACCCTGCCAGAGGGACTGATGTTTGGTTTTATGCTCTGGTATATTGAAATTCTTAATAATTTTGGAAAAGGAGTTCTGCAATTTCATTTTGCTCTAAGCCTGCAAATCCTATAGCTGGTCCTGTGGATAGCAAAGCCCTTCGACTCAGAGAACTTGTCAGAGATTATCTATTGTTAACAATGTTGTGTAGTAAAATGGACAGTCACATCCAAATAGCCATATTTCTTATATTTTTTGTCAACAAAAATTTGATAATTAAATGTGATATGCCATTTAATTTATACTTGAGAGGATGCCTGGGTGGTGCAGCTGGTTGGGTGTCTGCCTTTTGCTCAGATCATGATTCCAGGATCCTGGGATCGAGTCCTGCATTGGGCTCCTTGCTCAGAGGGAAGCCTGCTTCTCCCTCTGCCTGCCGCTCCCCCTGCTTGTGCTCTCTCTCTCTCTCAAATAAATAAAAACTTTAAAAAAATAATTTATACTTAAGAAAATATGATGACATATTTCAATGTCATTAGATATTCTTATACTACGTATAGATACTTTTTTGTTATTCGTATTTGTTATTTTATTCCCTAAATGTAATAAAATATCTATTTTATCAATAAAGTATTTTATCAATATTCTGTTATGGAATATATATTATCCATGTTTTGCAATTGGAAACAACTCAGGTGAAGGGAAAACTATTTTTCCTTATAGAAAAGTAAAATTGGAATAAAAATTACGTAATTTTATGCATTCTGTTTTAGAATATAAAATAAGTCTAATTACTTTAATTAACCTTGGACTCTAGCATCTTGAATTTGTTATTCCTAAAAGAACTTGTAAACTTGTATTCTTTCTTTCTTTCTCTTTCTTTCTTTCTTTCTTTTCTTTCTTTCTTTCTTTTTCTTTTTTTCTTTTTCTTTCCTCCTCCTCCTCCTCCTCCTCCTCCTCCTCCTTCTTCTTCTTGCTGTGCTTCATCCATAGGCAAATATTCATACCTCCCATTTGTAAAGACATCCATAAAAAATATGTTACTCTCTTTTTCTTGAAAATTTAATTTTATTTCTACTTTATCTCTTATTGTTTCACATTTATAAAGAATAGTAAGTGAACATCTCTTTGAATATAAATTCTTCCCTATCTTTTTTTTTTAAGATTTTATTTATTTATTTGACACAGAGAGAGAGATCACAAGTAGGCAGAGAGGCAGGCAGAGAGAGAGGGAGAGGAGGAAGCAGACTCCCTGCTGAGCAGAGAGCCTGATGTGGGCCTCAATCCCAGGACGCTGAGATCATGACCTGAGCCAAAAGCAGAGGCTTTAACCCACTGAGCCACCCAGGCGCCCGATTCTTCCCTATCTTGAGCACATCCTAGGAATATAATAATGAGAGTGAGAAAAACTCAGTAGATTAAAAGATCTGAATTTGTATAGCTCTTCATATTTGTTGCTGCACAAAATTTCAAGTAAACTGAAAAAAATATGTGATGTGCCAATGTTGTTAAAGTGTATCAATAGCAGTACAAGATTTTAATATTTTTATTTTATTCTTTTCTAAATGAACATATGCACAGCAACTACTCAAAGGTATTTTAATCAGCGTAGCTTGTACATACAGTTCAACTAAACTCTTTGCCAAATACGTTGTGATGTATTCTACCACTTCTGTGACATGTTTACCACTTTCTTCCACACATGGCTTGATATTTTTGTAGCAATTTTTTTTTTTAAATGAGAAACAAAGAGATCTTGTTCTAAGGCATTAAAATTACTTTGGAGAGGAAAGATGTATATTACAGAGAACTTTTTTGGGGTTGAATCAAAATTTATTGAAACACTGAATGTGAGACAGGAGGAGAAAAGCCTTATAGGAAGTATATTTATATGACTGGGTGAATGACCTCACAACTAATCAAGACAGAGGTTATATTTAAAAGAGCCATAGCAATGAATACTTGTTTTGAGCATGGTAAATTAAAGAAGTCTGGGGATATTCATATTAAGAATACACTAGAATAAAAAGGACTAGAGCTCAGTGAAAATGTCAAGGAGAGAAAAATGTATAGTATTTGTGAGCCACCAGAATAGCTGTGGAATGAAGCTATGTCTAGGGAGGAGTGTGTCCCATGAAAATATAAAAAAAGATAAAAGAAAATCTCTTAAGACCCACATAGATAAACAGGAGTACCTTTGAAATTTGGAATGTCACCATAGTTAAAAATTCTTCTCTTTCAAAATTCTATGTGTATAGATTGATAATATTGTGCATAAGTTTAAAAACTCACTACTTTAGTCTTCTCGGGGTGCCTAGGTGGCTCAGTCTGTTAAGAATCTGACTTTTGATTTCTGTTCAGGTCATGATCTCAGGGTCATGGGCATGAAGCTTGCTTAAGGTTTGTTCTCTCCCCCTGTCACTCCCTCACTCCCTCGCTCATGTGCTCTATCAAAAAAAAAAAAAAATTCACTACATCAGTCTTCCTAAAATCCTAAAATTATATCTATCTGGTTTGAGTTAAAAAAAAAAAAATGTCAGCAGGTGGGATTCCGTGGCTCAGTCAGTTAAGCATCTGCCTTCAACTCAGGTCATGATCTCAGGGTCCTAGAATCAAGCCACGTGGCTGGCTCCTTGCTCAGCAGAGAGTCTGCTTCTCCCACTCCCTCTGCCTGCTGCTCCTGCTCCTCCTGCTTGGGCTCTCTTGGTCTAGCTCTCAAATAAATAAATAAATAAATAATAAATAAATAAATAATTTTTTAAAATGTTGACAACTAATACCCTATTGGCTATCTGTACTTTCAAATTTTAGCTTTGTTTTCTATTATATATATTCACCAAAGTTTAAGAAATTGGTCCCAGGAGGTGACATCACCTAGATGGCCGCACGAGTCCTTCCTGACTTTGCTCCCCCTCCCAAGAAGAAAACTAACACTTATTCAAAAACAAGATACCACTGAGAGAATCCCAGAATACATGGGTGAGGCTGAAGCACTCCCCTGCACCACAGAGACCAAGGTAAACTATTCTAGAAATGTAACAAAAACAGCTATACATTAACAGCATTGTCTCTCCCCTCAGGGCAGTGTAGGGCCATCATATGGAGATATTCCCTCTGAGCCTCTCATACTTCCAGGGGAGAAAGAGAATTCAGAGGGACAACCAGAATCTCTGCCCTGCCTCTCAACTCCAGCAATGTTGGTTACTTTCTAGGAGTCCTTACTCTGATCTCATACTGTGAGGATTGCAGGGAAATCTATGGGGTTCAATCACTGACAATCTGACTATAATGGAGAAGGGAACAAGGACTTGCAGCAACCACACATGGATCTTGACAGATTAGATTCCCACCTGTAGTACTAAGTAGTAATCCCAACCATCAGTTTTCCTTGTCTGCAGAACCAAGTTGAAGGAATACTTTGATGAAAGAACTTGGCAGAGTGCAGATCAGCCTGATTTGGATCCTCAAAGGAGTTTTGTTGCTTTTTGAGAGAGGTTTGCACATGTTTAAAAGAAACCATAAAACCAGAAAAGAACAATTTATGTTAAGATTTAATACCTAACAAATTGCAATTTCAGCCTCTCCAGCAGAGGAATTTAAATCAATTAGTCTGGAATTTCCTGACCAGCACTAGTGATGTAATCTGCCTAAGAACCCCTGTTCCTTCCCCCTAAGGATAGGTGACTATTCCTGAAGCAACTTTTTTTTTTTTCCGTAATAACTTCCTTGTCCCACACCACTGTTGCTCATAAGTGCCTCCCATTTGTACAATTCTTCAGAGTGCCTTCTATTTGTTAGGAGGGATGCTGCCTGATTCATGAATCATTGAATAAAGCCAATTATATCTTTAAATTTTCTGATTGAATTTTTGTTCTTCAATACCCACACCCAGACAGGTGCTGAGTCACAGCCTTAGTGGTTACAGAGATTGTCTTCCCAATACCATTTATCATAAAGGCTGACAATAATGCCTGGAAGTTATATGTCCCAGCAGTGCTGCAGCCAAGAGACAGGCAGATAGAAGTGATAGTTCCCAGAGCAAAGTTAGTACCAAGTATGGAGACTTTCCATACTTGGGTTGATTTATAACCAAGAGGTTAATTTATAACCAAGGTTGAGGGTAGTTTCCAGTTGCTCCCAACTAGACATCCTGTTTGAGAAATTGAGATTAGCCTGAAGTAGCCCTTTCTCTTCTCATCCAGGCAAGGGGTCTTGGCCATAACTCTGAACACACAATGGCTCCTTATCCCATCTTACCAGAAAGTCTGGCAAAAATATTTGAAATCTACGCAGCCCAGCAGTGTTCAAGCTGAGAGAAGGGCAGGCAGAGCCAAAAGTTTGCAGACCAAAGCCAGTTACCCAGTATGGCCACATAACTTGGCTATGACTTACGACAGCAAACAATGAGTTTCACCAATTTCAGAACAGCTTGTCCAGCTGCGCCTGTGCAGGGACTTTAATTCGTAGCTCTGCTCATCACTGAATGCAACCTTCACCCATCCCAACTGGGAAATCTAGCCAGGGTACAGAAGAAGTTGAGAAATCCATTCAAGAGTAAACTATATAGAATGGTATTTGAGCAGAGAGCACAGCCTGTGGCTTTCCTCATTTGCAGAGTAAAACTGGTGGCCTCATCTGACCAGGGAATTAGATATATACACTTGTTTGATTCAAATCCTAAAACAACAAATTGTACAGGCCCTAGCTTGTGTCCCACTTCCCTTCCAGCACAGGGAAGCTAAATCATAGCTCTATTTATAACTAAATAGAGTATCCAGTCTCAATCATTTAGTAACACTGACCAGAGAATCCAGAGAACTCTGGAGCATTTCCTCCACCCTCACTTGAATAGGGAAAAGCCAAGAGTCCTCTCCAATAGTTCTCAGCAAGCAATATATCCCCATCCCAAACCTCAGAGATCAAACAGTTGCCTTACCCCAAAATAAGTTACTATAGCAGGACCTAACCTCTTAAAAATATAAGCATCAGACACACCCAGAAATCCAAGCTGAACTTCTGATGAATATTTATCCTGTCCAAACAAACCTACAAGTCTGAAACAGAATCTGATTACTCAAATGTACAGCTATCATTGTAAGAAATCAAGGATTATAAAAAGTCAGGTAAATATGACACCACCAAAAGAAACTGATAAAGTTCTAAAACTCTTTGAATTGTCAAAGAATTTAGAATAATCCTCTTAAAGAATTTTAATAAACTACAAGAAAACATACAAAGATAACTACACAAAATTAGGAAAACAGGGGTGCCTGGGTGATGCAGTGAGTGAAGCGTCTGACTCTTGATTTTTGGCTCAGTACCGTGTTGGACTCTGTGCCATCAGGGAGTCATTTTGAGATTCTCTCTCTCTCTCTCCCTTTGCCTCTCCTCCTGGTCTCTCTCTCTTTCTCTCTCTAAAGTAAATAAATAAATCTTTAAAAAGAAATTAAGAAAACAAAGCATGAATGGAACAAAAAAATGACAAAGCAATAGAAACTCATTAAAAAAATCAGAAATTCGAAAGGTGAAAAGTATAACTGAAGTGAAGAATGGAGTAGAGAGTTTCAAAAGCAGACTCAACCATGTAAAAGAAAGAATCAGTGATCTGGAGGATAAAACCTTAGAAATTATTCAGTCAGAGGTGCAAATAAATAAACAAAAATAAATAATATAGAGCTTACAAGGTTTATGAAACACATAAAAATAATAAGGCTTATATTATGGGACTTTCTGAATGGAATATAGAAAGGGGCAGAAAGTATATACAAATCAATGATGGCTGAAAACTTCCCAAACCAGAAAACAGAAATGGACGTTCATAGCCATGAGGCTCAAAGAACTCTAAATAATTTGAACTTGAGAGGGGCAACATCAAGACATATTCTAATTAAATTGTCGAATTCAAAGGCAAAGAATTTTAAAAGCAGCAAAGGAAAGGTAGAAGTTACACACAAAGAACCCCCTTAAAATTAATGGCAGATTTCTCAACAGAGGCATTTTAGGCTAGGGGAGAATGGGACCACATAGTCAATATATTGAAAGGGAAAAAAAATAGTCAACTAAGAATACTATATCCAGTGAAGCTATTATTCAGTAATGAAGGAGGGATAAAGGCATTCCTGAACAAACAAAAGATAAGGGAGTTCATTACCACTATATCTGCCTTAGAAGAAACGCTAAAGGGAGTTCTTTGAGGAACTAAAATAATACTAGTTAATGTCATAAAAACAGAGAAGAAAAAGGTAGCGTGAAAATCACTGTTAATGAGAGATACATAGACAAATAGATTCTGTAACTAGATACTGGTGTAATTTCCTATAATTCTAGTTCAAAAGTTTATACAAATTAACACTGGGGAAGCCTGGTAGGCTTAGTCAGTTAAACATCTGACTCTTGAATTTGGTTCAGGTCGTGATATCATGGGCCATGGGATCAAGCCCTGTGTCAGGCTCCTGGCACAGCAGGGAGTCTGCTTGAGACTCTCTCCCTCTGCCCCTCCTCCTACTTGCATGTGAACAGGTGCTCTCTCTCTCTCTCTCTCTCTCAAAGAAATAAATAACTCTTTAAAAAGTTAACATAGGGTGCCTGGGTGGCTCAATGGGTTAAAGCCTCTGCCTTCGACTCAGGTCATGATCTCAGGGTCCTGGGATTGAGGCCTGCATTGAGCTCCCTGCTCAGCAGGGAGCCTGCTTCCTCCTCTCTGCCTGCCTCTCTGCCTCCTTGGGATTTCTCTCTCTGTATCAAATAAATAAATTAAATCTTTAAAAAAATTTTAAAAATTAAAAATTAATATAGTCAAAGTAACTACACAATATAAAAATGTGCAAATTATAACAGCAATAACCTAAAATGTGAGAAAGAGGAGAGGTGAAAATTTAAAGTTTAAGAATTTTATTGAAGTTAAATTGTTATCAGCTTAAAATATGGGGTTAGAATATTAAGATGTTTTATGTAAGCTTCATGGTTACAAGTAGAGAAAAATCAGTAACAATTACACAAAAAGAGCATAATAAAGAAGTCAAATTTACTGATACCAAAAAACACTGAAACAAAACAAAAGACAGCAGGGTAAGAATCAAGGAACAAAGGACCCAAAAAAACAGCCAGAAAACAATTAACAAAATGGCAGTAATAAATCCTTGTCTATCAATAATTATTTAAATGTAAGTGGATTAAATTCTCCAATCAAAAGCACAGAATGACTGAATAGACTTGAAAAAAAAATCTAATAATATTCTGCCTACAAGAGACTCACTTTAGCCTTACAGACACACATAGACTAAAAGTAAAGGGACGGAAAAGTTATTTCAAGCAAATGGTAACAACAACAACAAAAAGCAGATGTAGCTATAGTTATATTAGACATAATAGACTTCAAAAATAGTAAAAAGAGACAAAGTCATTACATAATAATAATGTGGTCAGTCCATCAGGAAGATCTGACATATGTGCCAAACATCCAGGGCACTTAAGTATATAAAACAAAAACCAACAGAGCTAAGAGGGGAAATAAATGGTAATACAATAACAGTAAGGAACTTTTATATCTTACTCTCAACAATGGCTAGATCATCCAAACAGAGAATCAGTAAGGAACAGCAGATGTGAATAACAATATACACCAAATGGACCTAACAGAGACAAACTAAACATTCTATCCAATAGCACAGGACCTAACAGAGACAAACTAAACATTCTATCCAATAGCACAGTATACATTTTTCAAAAGCACATGGAACATGTTCTAGAATAGATTATATATTAGACCAAAAAACCATATATTAGGTTAGCAAAACCTTATTCCAGAAGTTTGAAATCATATCAAGTATCTTCCCTGAACAAACAGTATGATACTAGAAATCAATTAAGAGGAAAACTGGAAAACTGACAAATGTACAGAATTTAAACATTCTCCTGAATTACTAATGAATAAAAAAATTAAAAGATAAATAAAACAGATTCTTTAGACAAATTAAAATAGAAATGCAACATACTAGAGTTTATGGGATGTAGCAAAAACAGTTCTACAAGGGAAGTTCATGCAATGGATGCCAAAACTAAGAAGCATGAAAGGTCCCAAGCAACATAACTCCATGTCTTAAGAAACTAGGAGGAAAAAAAAAGAAACAAAACAAAACAAAACAAGAAACAATCCGAAATTGACAGAAGAAAGGAAATAATAAAAATAACAAAAAATAAATAAAATAAAACAACAGAAAACAAAAAACAATAACAACAACATATCTAACATGCCAGTGAAATATGCAACCTAGAAGAAATGAGAAAACTCTTAAAAAGTTACAACTTGGGCTCCTGGTGGCTCAGTGGGTTAAAGCCTCTGCCGTCTGCTCGGGTCATGATCTCAGGGTCCTGGGATCGAGGCCCATATCGGGCTCCCTGCTCAGCAAGGAACCTGCTTCCTCCTCTCTCTCTGCCTGCCTTTATGCCTACTTGTGATCTCTCTCTCTGTCAAATAAATAAATAAATCTAAAAAAAAAAATTAAAAAAAAAAGTTACAACTTGCCAAGACTGAAACAGGGAGAAATAGAAAATCTAAAGACCAATTACTAGGAGCTAGACTCAGTTAATCGAAAATTTCTTTTTTTTCCCCCTTTTGTTTTTCTTTTTCTTTTTTCAAAAGTTTCCTAACAAAGAAAGATCCAGGACCAATGCCTTTACTGCTAAATTCTATCAAACTTTTAAGGAAGAATTTATACCAATCTTTTTAAAACTTTTCCAAAAGATTGAATAGAGAGGAATAGTCTCAAACTCATTTTATGAAGCCAGCATTACCTTGATTCCAAAACCAGAGAAAGATGTTATAAATAAAGAAAATTATAGGTCAATATTCCTGATGAATATTGATGCAAATCTTAGCAAACCAAGTTCAGCAGTACATTAAAAAGATCATACACCATGATTAAGTGGGATTTATTCCAGGTATGCAAGGATGGTTCAACATCTGCAAATCGGTCAATGTGATAAAATGCATTAAAAAAATGAAACACAAAGATTATATGATTTTCTAAATGCAAAAAAAGCATTTGTCAAAATTCAACATCCATTTATGATTAAAAAAACTGTCAACAAAGTGGATGATAGAGGAAATGTATAGCAACATAATAAAAGGCATATGTGAAAAGTCCACAGCTAACATAACATTCCACAGGGTGCCTGGGTGGCTCAGTGGTTTAAAGCCTCTGCCTTTGGCTCAGGTCATGATCTCAGGGTCCTGGGATCAAGGCCCGCATTGGGCTCCCTGCTCAGCGGGGAGCCTGCTTCCTCCTCTCTCTCTGCCTGCCTCTCTGCCTACTTGTGATCTCTCTCTCTGTCAAATAAATAAATAAAATCTTTAAAAACAAAAACAACAACAACAAAAAAACCATAACATTCCACAGTAAAAGGCTTAAAGCTTTTCCTCTAAGATCAGCAACAAGACAGTGTGTACACTCTCATCATTCCTATTCAACATAGTACTGAAAATTCTTGCTAGAGCAATCAGACAAAAAGGAAGGAAGGAAGGAAGGAAGGAAGGAAGGAAGGAAGGAAGGAAGGAAGG
>LNAC01000437.1:1151399-1297402 GCA_002007465.1 Ailurus styani | reverse complement strand
ACAGCAGGAGGAAGGAATCAGCAAGGAGGAAGTAAAGTTGTTTCTATTTGCAGTCAATATGATTTTTTTATATAGAAAATCCTAAAGACATAACCAAACAACTTTTAGATCTAATAAATGAATTCAGTAAAGTGCAGCACACAAAATTAGCATACAAAAATAAGCAATATTTCTATACATTAAGAATTAATTTTCTGAGAAAAATTAATCATCTTTACATTAGCATCAAAAACAATAAAATACTTAGGGATAAGTTTAAACAAGGAGGTAAAGATCTTTACTCTGAGAACTATAAGACATTGATGAAAGAAATTGAAGAAGACAAATAAATGGAAAGGTTTCCCATGCTCATGGATTGGAAGAATTAGTATTTTTAAAATGTTAATACTATCAAAAACCACATACAGATTCAATGTAATCCCTGTCAAGATTTCACTGGCATTTTTTTACAGATGTAAAGAAAACTTCTAAAGTTTATATATAACTACAAAACACCAAAAATAACCAAAAGATCCTGAGAAAGAAGAGCAAGTCAGGAAGAATCACACTCCTTTATAAGTTATGTTGTAAAGCTGTGGTAACCAAAACAGTACGGTACTGGAATAAAAAGAAATAGACCAATGGAATGTAATTGTGAGCCCAGTAATAAAGTAATAAAATGTATATGGTCAACTAATATTTGACAAGGGAACTTAATGGAGCAAAGGCTGTCTCTTCAATAAATGAGTCTGGGTAATTGAAAATTTAAATGTAAAGGAATGAAACTAAATTACCATCTTCTATAACTCACAAAAATTAACTTAAATGGATTAAAGACATAAATATAAGACCTGAAACTATGAAACTACTAGAAGAAAACTTAAGAATAAGGCTCTTTGACATGGGCCTTGATAATGATTTTTGGATATGACACCTAAAGCACAAGCAGCAAAATAAAAAAATAAACTCATGAGACTTCATCAAAGTAAAAGCAAAGCAACTTCTGCACAGCAATATCAAGCATCCACAAAGTGAAAAGACAACCAATGGAATGGGCAAAAAATTGCAAACTACATATCTGATAAAGGATTAATATCCAAAAAGTATAAAGAATGCATAGAAAATACATAAAGAACTCATATAATTCAATAGCATATGAAACACTCAATTACAAAATGGAAAAGGGACCTGAATAGAAATTTCACCCAAAGAGATATATGAAAGGCCCAAAGGTACGTGAGAAGATTCTCAACATCACTAGCCATCAGCTATTCAAATTAAAACCAAAATGAGATATTACATCATGCCTGTTGGAGCATCTATCATCAAAAAAAAAAAAGAGATAACAAAATCCAGCATGGATGTGGAGAAAAGGATGCCATTGTTAGATTGTGAATTGGAACAGGTACTGTGAAAAACAATATGAAGGATCCTGTAAATAGTAAAGATAGAACCACCAAATTATTCAGCAATTGACTTCTGGGAATATATCCAAAGGAAATGAAAGTACTATGTCAAAAAGATAGCTTCATTCCTATGTTCATAACAGCATTATTTACAATAGTCAAGACGTGGAAACAATATGAATGTCCACGGATGGATGAATGGATAAAGAAGTTGTGTTACACACACACACACACACACACGCACGCACACACACATTGGACTATTTTCCAGCCATAAAAAAAATAAAGAATCCTACCACCTGTCGCAAAATGGATGAACCCTGCTAAATAAAGTAAGTCAGAGTAAGATATATATTGTATGATCTCACTTATACGTAGAATCTAAAAAAAAAAAAAAGAAAAGAAAAGAAAAAAAAGAAAAACTCAAGAGAAAGAGATCAGACATGTGATTATAAGATAGCAAGGGTCCCTGGTGAAGGGACAACCGGAGGAGAGTGGTCAAAAGGTTAAAGTTTCCAGTAATAAGGCAATTAATACTGGGGATGTAATGTACTACATGATGACTATCATTAACATTGCTGTATGATAAGTTAAGGAAAGTTAAGAGAATAAATCCTAAGAGTTGTCTAACATGGATTTTTTTTTTCTTTTTTCTTTTCTTCTTTCCTGCCTTCTTATTTTATCTATATGAGGTGATGGGTGTTAGCTAAGCCTACTGTGATAATCATAATCATTTCAAAATATATGTAAATCAAACCATCATACTGTATGCCTTAAGCTTATACAGTGATATATGTTATTTCTCAATAAAACTGGAAAAAAATTACCAAAGTTCAAAACATCAGGTATATGATTTGTTCTGAGGCAAGACGGGATAAATAGGTATAGAGGGCAATATTTGTCAAATGTTTTCATTAACAGGCTCATTTGCCCCATTTTGTTGGTTAAGCTGCTCTCCCTTTTCTCATTGTTGTATGTTTTCCCCTAATTATTTATTTATTGAAAAGCAGACTACACCTAGATCAAAAGCACATAGCTAAGGCTGTTACCCTTCTATACTCTCAGGGTCATTCTTTCAAGTAGTTATTTCCATTACAATGAGTTTTTCTTCTGGTATTTACAGTTTATAAAAGAAATATTCTATATACTAGGGCTAATTCTAACCCTTTCAAAGAGACAATTACATCAACTGTGTAATCTAGGTTGTAAACCTGACTAGTGTCAGGATGAATTGTCCTGTCAATGAGCAAAAGAAACCTGCTACCTCCAAATTTACATTTCCCTTCTTTTACTTTTCTTGTTTCACAATATTTAAGAATCAATATTTGGTTTAAAAATATTTCACAACAAAGTAGTTACAAGTTATCAAGGGCCATTATATTTACAAAAGACTTCACGATTTCTAAACCATTTTCATACATTTAATACATTAGAATGACAAGCTCATGATAAAAGTAAATATTTTTTGACAGTAGAATAAATATGACTTGAGGGTATCCATGGTGGAATAAATGTTGTACAGGACTTCCATCATGGTTATTAAATGTGAAATGGCATTTTCAGCTACAGATTTCAGTAAAGGCTTTGTAAGCCTTATAGTTTAAAAGTAAATCAGATACCAACTGTTCCAGGGTTTTTCCCAAATGCTTGAAGATGACTAGTATTTTTTATTGAAATATAATTTATTAGTTATAGGTGCACATCATAGTGATTTGAAAGTTTTGTACATTATTAAATAGTCTCCACAGTAAGTCTAGTTCCCATTCATCACCATATAAATTTATTAGAATATTACTAACTATATTCCCTATGCTGTATATTACATACCCATAATTTATTTATTTTATAACTGAAAGTTTGTTCCTTTTAATCCCCTTCACCTGTTTTGCCCATCCCCCAACCTATCCCCTCTCTAAAAACCAACAGTTTTCTGTATCTAAGAGTCTGGTTCTTTTTTTGTTTGTTTTTTCATTTGTTTTGTATTTTAGTCTCCACATATAGGTAAAATCATATGGTATTTATCATTTTTTGACTTATTTCACTTACCATAATATCCTCTGGGTCTATCCATGTTGTCATAAATGGCAAGATCTCCATGATCTCAGCGTCCTGGGATCGAGGCCGGCATCGGGCTGTCTGCTCAGCAGGGAGCCTGCTTCCTCCTCTCCTTGTCTCTCTGCCTGCCTCTCTGCCTACTTGTAATCTCTCTCTCTGTGTCAAATAAATAAATAAAATCTTTAAAAACAAATAAATAAATGGCAAGATCTCATCCTTTTTTTTTTTTGGCTGAGTATTATTCCGTTGTACATATGTATCTATATGTCTTCTTCTTTGTCCATTCGTCTATTAATGTGTAATTCATCTATTGATGGATTGGTTCTGTATCTTGGTTATTGTAAATAATCCTGCAATAAACGTAAAGATAAATGTCTTTTCAAATTGGTGTTTTCATTTTCTTTGGAAAAATACCCAGAAGTGGAATTGCTAGAATTTATGGTGGTAGTTCTATTTTAAATTTTTTGAGTCAACTCCATACTATTTTTCATAGTAGCTGCACTAATTTACATTTCCATTAACACTGTACAAGGGTTCCTTTTCTTCATTCTCACCAATACTAATTATTTTTTGTCTTTTTTATAATAGCCACTATAATAGATATAAATTGATATTTCATTGTGGTTTTCATTTATGTTTCCCGGATGATTAGTGATTTTGAACATTTTTTCATGTTGCCATCTGCATGTCTTTTTAGGGGAAAAAATTCTATTCAAGGTTTCTGCCCATTTTTTTTTTTTAAGTTGGGTTGTTTGTATTAAGTTGTATAAATTGTTGATATATGTTGGCTATTAACCCCTTAACAAGTGTATGATGTGCAAATGTTTTCTCATATTCAGTAGGTTGCCTTCTGGTTTTGTTGATGGGTTTTTGTTTTTGTTTTTTAACTGTTTAAAAGTTTTTAGTTTGATACGATCTTATTTATTTTAACTATTGTTCCCCATGCCTAAGGAGACAGGTCCAAAGAAATAATACTAAGACTGATGTAAAAGAGATTACTGCCTATGACTTATTTTAGGGGTTTTCTGGTTGTAGGTCTTACATTCAAGCCTTTAATCTGTTTTGAATTTATTTTGTATATGGTGTAGATCATGGTCCAGTTTCATTCTTTTGGTGTCAACAATTTTTTCAAAACACAATTTATTGAAAAGATTTTCTTTTCCACATTGTATATTCTTGTCTCCTTTGTCATAGATTAATTCGCCATATATTTGGGTTTATCTCTGAACTCTCTGTTTTATTCCATTTATTTGTGTGTCTGTGTCAGGATAGTGCCAATACTATACTTTTTTGTTTAATATAGCTTTGCAAGATACTTTGAAATCAAGGAGAGTGATACCTCCAGCTTTGCTTTTCTTTTTCAAGATTGATTTAGCTACTTGGGGTCTTCTGTGATTCCATATAAATTTTAGGATTCTTTTTTCTAGTTCAATTAAAAAATGCCATTAGTATTTTGATAGGGATTGAATTCAATCTGTAATTGCTTTGTGTAGTATGGACATTTTAACGATATTAATTCTTCTAATCCATGAGCATGGTATATCCTTCATTTTATTTCCATATCTTTAATTTCTTCTATCAATGTCTTAGAATTGTTGAAGTATAAATCTTTTGACTTCTTTGTTAAATTTATCCCTAGTTGATTTTTATTACTATTTATTTTATTTCTAGTTGATTTTTTATTATTATTTTAAAATAGAAACTCAATAATTTCTTAAAGTTATAATCCCTAATGGCAGGAAGAATTTTATATTAATTTCATGGTAATAAGATTGTGATTCTAGTGAATAAAAATTATATTATGATTTCTCATTTTGTGTTTAATTTCCAGCTAAACTTTTGAATAAAATCTTAACCATGCATTCACTTTTATATGTCAATTAGTTTGAGAAATATAAGCATTTGTTATGTATTATTATTCCATAACTGTTACTTATTTTTGAAAAACACATAACTATATCTTATAACATTTATGTCATAGCATAAAAACTTGTAATGAAAAAATTTTTCTGTTTTTTGGGGAAAATTGTGCTAAGTCCAATTTAGTAGCGTTCTATAATTTCCTTAATATTAAACTTAATAAAAAGATGGTGCTGTACTTGTAAACTGGTTTTTACCAAAATATATCGACTTTGAAATTTGAAATTAAAAACAAACATGAAATATATATGTTCTGAAGCTTCATGAATGTGTAAAAATCTCAGGAAGATATATAGATTTATAAATTCAAAATACTTCTATCTGACTTTTTTCCTATATTTTAAAGTTGATTTTCCCTAAGGCATTATTCTCCTAATTTCTTCTTTGTTACTTTTATTTCCCCTCTTGACTATGTTACCCAACTTCAGGGCTTTAAATATACAAATGTGTGCGTGAATCCTATGTTTATAATTACAACTATGACTTACTCTCAAAATGATCATTTTATAGTCTGATCGAAGTCTTTATGTGAAGTTCTCAAATTCACATCCAAAATTGAACTCATCTTCTCTTTTCTAAAATGTTTTTCTACTCATATGTTTATTTTCGAATAGCATTAATATTGTCCTAATCATCCAAGATTTAAATTTTTGAAATAATTCGTTTTTTTGTTTGTTGTTGTTGTTGTTGTTTCCCTATCTGTAATCAGCCTCCCTGGTTCTATTCAACCCTTTCCTTCTTCCTGATTCTTATAATTTCTAGTAAAATATAACATTAATGCCCAAGCTACTGTTGTGTCATTTCATTGTTTTCCCAGAGCTCAAACTCTTTCAGTGAACCTAATACCCAGATGCCAAAGAATTTCCATACAAAACAGCTCACATAATGGTCTTCCTTTCGAATATATATTTGATGAATTTACTTTAAATAAACAATGTGAAAATTAACAACAACAACAACACAGTGGTTCAGTCCTCAAAAGAAGCAGAGAGAGGGAAATAATCACTTAATTCTTATTTATACTGAAGAAAAAAAATAATAGCCAAAAAAATTTAATTGTTGAAACAAATCTACATTATTGGTAGAGTCTTTAAAAATGTTTTATGAGATTTCTTTCTCTCTCTCTCTCTTTTTTCCTGCACAGGAGATGTTAGCTTTTCCTCGATAGTATCACTGTTTAAATCTGTATACATAAAAAACACCATTTAGGAGCCCTGAATGTGATGAAAGCATGCTGCCTCCAGTACACCTTGGAACATTGCCTAACAGTCAGTGTTCAGAAGATAATTGGATAATTTAGATATCACCTGTGGAAATCCTATAATTTGGCAGTTTTTAAGTAGCAACAATAGCTCTCAACTGCATGTGTAACTGCTTTCAAATAAGTCAGATTTCATGGGAATTAAACTGAAGGGAATTTTTGTATTTTCAATAAAAATCACAAATTCAGGCATTGTATTATTGTATTATTTTACATAGTCATCAATTTAATTCGCTTTTTAATATCATATAAGTCTTAAGATTAAATCTTGAGAAAACAGTAGTGTATTATGATAAGTACAGCACGGTCATTGAGAGTTTCAAGTTTCTTGGATTAGGTACATTTCCATTAATAATTTATCATCAATTTAACATCTCAAATTGTGCCTAATATCTGTATGTTTAGTGTATTTTTATTTCTATACATCCTACTCTCCTAGGTCTCCATTTTCATTCTCTTTAATTACTGGGTTGAAATGCTGCTTCCATATGTAAAGTATCATTGTCATTGAGGCAAACCATTTTCTTCTTGCATGGGAGATATGCTGCCCCATATTTTTTTTAATTATTGTAACTTTTTTCTCTAACTAGATTATGTTTAGATAATTCTCTCCAATTTGATGTGACAGTTTTCTAAATTGTTTTTCCATTCAAACCTTAAACTCTGCCAACAAATATGAAGTGCCAGGAATAACTGACAACAATGCATAGAGCCAAATACTACTGGTTTCAATAAAACAGTATTTGCAAATACATAGTAAGCAATTATCAAATATTTTTGTACTGCCATTCTGTGATCCAAATCCACAATTTTCCTTAAACAGTACATATATCCAATTTACATAAAACAATTTCTTCCAAGGTGTCCTTGTGGAAATGTGTTCCAAATGACATTTAATCACAGGTGCCAAGAATGAATCCATACTGTGTTATAAGTGCAGACATTAGATCATCTGCTAATGTGCTGTCAAATTTTTTACTATCTAAATATTTTGGCAAATAGTAACTTAACTGGAAAAAATATGAAAGAAAAACTAGTTTAGGGGAGCCTGGGTGGCTCAGATGGTTACGTGTCTTTCTTCTGCTCAGTTCATGATGTCAGGGTTCTGGTATGAAGCCCCACATTGGGCTCCCTGCTCAGCGGGGAGGCTGCTTCTCTTTCCCCTCCGCGCTTCCCTTCATTCTCTCTCTCTCCCTCTCTCACTCGCTCTGCCACTCTCTCTATCTCATATAAATAAATACGATCTTAAAAAAAGAAAACTTGTTTAATACAAGGCTAAAGTCAAATGTATGCATCATAACAGAAATTAAGGGAGAGTTTGAATCCACTTTATTATATACTTGTGTTGTTTCTAGCTAAGAAAAAGGAAGATTTCTTTTTTCCAGGTATTTGGTTTTAAATATATGACTATAATCACAAAACTTTGTTCAAAAATATTTGTCTGGAAGGCAACAAACTGTGCAGGACAAAAAGAAAAAAAAATGCAGTCAAGCACATATACCTATGTATGTGAGGGTGTGTGTGTATATGCACATATACATGTATGTAAATTTATAACCGTAAAGAGGGATAGATGATAGATCTACATTTATTTATTTATGATGATTGGCTAAATTTATATGTAAATAGACATATTATATACATACATACATTTTTACTTATATACATACATACATTTTCTAAATTGTTTTTCCATTCAAACCTTAAACTCTGCCAACAAATATGAAGTGCCAGGAATAACTGACAACAATGCATAGAGCCAAATACTACTGGTTTCAATAAAACAGTATTTGCAAATGTTAGTGTGTGTATATGTGCTGCTTTAGTATTTGGATATTGTGAAATTTTCTCTTTTTTAAAGATTTTATTTATTTATTTGACAGAAAGAGAGAGCGATCATAAGCAGGGGGAGTGGCAGAGGGAGAGGCAGAAGCAAGCTCTCAGCTAAGCGGGAGGCCCATGCAATCCTATGACCCTGGGATCATGACCTGAGCCAACAGAAGACATTTAACCGACTGAGCCACCCAAGTGCCCTGATAATTTGAAATTTTCATGTGAGCAATTCTTAAGTATATATGTCCTTAATCTATATTTCAATAAGAGAATAAAGCAAACAAGTCAGTATGGCATTTCAAATTTTATTGCACGAAGAGGAAGAGGATACCTCTATTACTCCAAAGACAAGATAATATATTTTAAGTTGTCAGATTAAAAAACAATGAATTGTGAAATCCTTAGGTATCTCACCCAGTACCTAGCTGATTTTCCCTTTTTTATTAAGACCATTATGATTAAATTAAACAGACAAATACAGTATATTTGAGGTTGAAGATTCAGCATCTTACTCTTTGATACTATTAGTCTTTAGTCTTTATACTGTAACTGAACCAAATTTAAGGGAGTGTGTGTGTTGTAAAAAAAATAGTTTAAAAAATTGTGGAACAACTATTCAAGAGGCTTCTAGAAATTGGAATCATGGTTTGTAGGATACAAAATTAATTTTCGATGTTTTTTGTCTCCTTGTAAGACAGTGTAAATTCAAATACTGCAACTATAAACTTAAAGCAACACAATTAAACAATCATAAAAACATATTTGCAAGTGCTATGTAAAATTAAGCAGCTCTTTAGACTACGAGTTGATGAGATTGTTTCCCTTTTCTATGAAACATGTAAAAATATTAATCCATATACCTTGAATTTGGGTTAGTTCAAATTGAAAACAGCTCACTATGTTTTCTGCCAGAACTCCTAGCTTTGTAACTCTTTATAAAAGATTGTACAATTTGTTTCTGCTTTACTTAAGTATGCAAATTTTTATTATGAAAGACAAAAATGCAAACCACTTTTTAAATGTTATCAATTGTCATAGACTCTTTAATTTAGAAAATTTAATTTGTAAGGATTAATAAAACCATGTAAGGAGAATAATTATTATTCAATAATTTGTGACTTATAGAAAACAGAATAGAACTTGAAAATATCACCTCTGAAAATATTACCTAATATTCCTAAATATTTGGCTGTTCTATATAGAATAACTAAGCATTTTAATTGCCAATATATAATTCAAGGGACCATATCTACTCTATTATCATAAATAATTTAAAAACAAGAAGGGTTTTTTTAATAGAAACATGTCACCTTTAGGTGGATATGTATTATTTCATTTTTGCTTGATTTCTTGTTTGGTTGTCTCTGACATGGTAGGATAGTGTTACTCAAAGACTATATATAGATATGAGCATCACATTTAACATTACTAAAATGTTTTTAATTAATTAGAAAGTATGCTTCTTAATAAATTGCTTAATTAATTAAGAAATATATTAAAAATTAGTACATATTTAATTTTTTTTAATTTTATTTATTCATTTGAGAGAGACACACACATAGAGGGAGCACAAGCAGGGGGAGAGGCAGAGGGAAGGGAGAAGCAGACTCCCCTCTGAGCTGGGAGCCCAACATGGGGCTCCATCCCAGGACCCTGGGATCATGACCTAAGCTGAAGGTGGATGCTTAACCTACTGAACCAACCAGGCAATTACTATATACTTTAGTATTTGAAATACACTTTAGTATTACCAAAGTCTTCTAAATATCTATAAGTTCATGGAGAAAATATAGCTTTCTCCCTCTTAATCTAAGAATAAAATGAAGTTTTGTATATTGACTTTTTAAAATGGTTTAAAATATGACTAGGAAAATAATCAGGGAATTTCATAGAGATGGATCTTTTAGGAAGGAATGAAAAGTGGAACATCACAATAATTTGGTATGAGATGCAGTGGCTCAGATAACAAGATCATAAATGTAAAACCATAACCTTTTCCAACAACGTATGGCAAAAATGCTGCACAATTTATTCAAGGAAATTTATACTATTTAAAGCAATTTAAATTTCTCAATAACTTTGACAATCTACCTGGGTCCATGCAACAAAATATAAAGAATATAATAAAGAACAACAAACAAACTTCTTCTGATCTCCAGAGGTTTAGTCAAATGGAGCAGTCTGAAAGGGCTGACGTGAAACAATGGTCATCTGGTATTATTATTTTTAAGCCAACCTGCCTGGGACAATCTCATTTACCGATAAAAATTAGGTTAAAACAGGCAAAATTAACTGAATTACTGAGGATTTAAAAGTGCTATAATTGGCAGTTCATTTTGAGGATTTAAAGTACTCAATATTTGAAATTTTGTGAAATGTAAAAACTATTTTAAAATGTCACCTTAAAGCAAAACAAATGCATATTTATGTTAGAAAATTATGAAATGAAGAAAAACTATTATCCAAAAATCCAACCTCCCGTGCATACTGATTATTAAGATTTTATGTAATTATATACTCAAAATACTTCTGTATATTTCTCATGTACATATTTAAATCTTCTACATAATTTTTTTACTAAAATGAATTAATACTGTATAAGTTATTTAGTAACACTATTCAATGATTATATAACATAAATACATTATAGAACAATGTATTTAAAAGAGTTATTTGTTGGGGCACCTGGGCGGCTCAGTTGATTAAGCGACCACTCTTTATTTCAGCTCAGGTCCTGACCTCAGGATCATGAATCAGAGCCCCAGTAGGGCTCTCCACAAGGGCACAGAGCCTGTTTAAAATTTTCTCTCTTTCCCTCTGTCCCTCCCCCTCCCCACTCTGCACAGGTGTGCATACTCTCTTTCCAAAAAAAAATAAAAAAAATAAAATATAAAATATAAAATAAAATAAAACATAAAAGAAAAGAAAACAAAGAAACAAAAAAAGAATTACTTATGCCATCATAAACACACCTGTCCATATACCATACAAATGTGAATTTAAAAGCTCTTGGTATTGAGGGTGACTAGTTTGGTTTTCACAGTTTTTTCAGTTCTCTAATTCTTAGACAAAATTTTAGAAATCAACAGTGATGTTTTTTGATAAATACTTTTATGAGGAAACTTTACTATCAGTTAGATGGAGAGGTTATTCTAAACTTTATTAAATATTATATAAGGATAACTATAAAGTAAACCATAAACCAAGAATAAATAGATCTCAAGAAAATAAAACTGTATAGATATTTATGAATTAAAAACATTTTTTGCAGGTTCTTCGAACAGACATAAATTTGTATAAATTTATACAAAACATGATTATTTGGTTATACTTGATACATGATTATTTGTTTACATTTTTTATAGACTGCTTCCAAACTTGTATGTGTATTATAGCTACATTTGAAGGTTTAAGAACCCCTGAAGATACATGCCAACCTAGAGATTCTAATTTAATTGGTTGGAGGCTTAACCTGGATACTTGGATTTTAGAAATGTTTCCTGCTATAATTTTTAATGTAAAGCCAGAGTTAAGAGCCATGGACTTTCACCTTTAGGAGCATGGAGAAATCTAATTTTGCAGTCTCCCATTGTTGTGAAGAAATATTCTTCATGTGTCCAGACATTGGAGTAAAGGTACAATCTCCCTATAAAACATTTCCTGTTTTCACTAGTATTTTTCAATTGGTAGACATTTAAAATCTTATTTATATACTTCAAGAGGAATATTTATATTTTCTTTTTCAGAACTGTCAAGTGTATTGGTACACAAGTGCCTAACTTCCAATTTAGCCTAAAGCAATTCTGGCTTTAAATAACCCCTTGAATGATTTCTCATCAAAGATGCAAAAGATCAATGGGAAAAATGAAGG
The DNA here is from genome assembly GCA_002007465.1 of Ailurus styani. NCBI lineage: Eukaryota > Metazoa > Chordata > Mammalia > Carnivora > Ailuridae > Ailurus > Ailurus styani. The sequence continues at coordinate 1,285,077 of LNAC01000437.1, read as the reverse complement.
TACTTTTAGGTTAGAAGAAGCACCTGGAAATAGAAATTTCTCCATTAAATAACAAGTAGATCTAGTGGAATTTCTTTGGCCGGGGTTTATTGTAGATTTTGCATTTTACATTTGGAGTATTGTATAGAAAGCTAAAATGTAGAAAAATCTATAATCCACAAACAGATATATTTGTCGCTATGCTCACTCAAATAAATGCATATGTTTGAAAGATACATTAATAGGACATACATGTTCACTTTTCTAGACAAATGTAGTTCTGGAAGCATTTTATTTATATTAGCAAGGTAACTTTAATTAGATAATTCTGCAATATAAACCTAATACTTCTTTGTACAGGATGTTTTTCAAATCTAAAAAATTTTCTTAAAATAATCATATTGAAGAGGATTGCATTTTAAAACTATTGCACCATATGTATAGCCAATTCTGAAAACAAATAATTTTATTTAGATTTTTTATTTTTATTTTTTAAAACAAATAATTTTAAATATCTAGTGTTTAGAAATTGAAACTGATAATCGTTTGGTACCAGATTGCTCTTTTAATAATATTTTACATTAAAAGAAAATGTATATTTTTTGTGACAAAAGTTCAAAGAATTTTACTCTGACTCTAAACTATACACTACAAGAAGGTCTTAGATATCATAAATATTATTAATAATTTGTTCTGTTGTTTGTTGGCATATGTTTGGCAAAGAATAGTAGTCAAAGACTTTGAAGTGGGAATGTATGATTTCAGAGAGGATCTTTCACAGGTGTTGAAGCTCTATGGGCCTCAGATGTTCTTAAAGATCTGAGACAACAGAATTTCTCTCCAAACCATTAAAGTTTGAAGAGCAACTGAACAGATGTTCATTCTTTCATTTAATATTTCAGACAGCTGCATAATGGCACTGTGTTGTTTTTTCACTTTTTTTTTAAATAACATTTAAAAACTAAACTTGGTTTAAGGTCACTTTTGATGACAGTTTGAACTGGTCTGACAGCTGTTTAAATGTTTTTGACATCTGCGTGGAAGATGAAATTCCTATCTTTCTTCTGCCTGAATTGATGCTATTTTTTTGAATAATTTTTGTTCTTTAACAAAGTCAGCAAAAATAGAATAATTTACTGAAAGGTGATAGATTTGGTGGTGTGCACACCTGTATATATAGTCTTTGCCTTCATAATTTGTCACCCCTAAACAAGGGACACATAACATTCCCAGAACTTGTATAATTTAAATTTCTCATATGTAATTAAAATTAAAAGAGTTTATTTCATTCATACTTACGAGCTATAAAATATTATTGCTTATAAAAAAGAATTCCCAACTGTTCAGTGTCAATTCCCCCAACAGGTATAGCAGATGGTGAGCACAGATATATTAAATGTAATCTGTGCAATAACCTTAAATATACATGCAATTATTAGAGATTAGTCTGAATATTTGCATGAAAGATCTATGGGATGCCCAGATCTGGTCTGGCTGGACTCTGCTTTTCCTCATGGCTTACGAGTTTTGTATGAGAAACTGCAAGGCCTCTGGGGATGTTTTCATGTCCTCTGCATACCTGATTTGTGAAATTGCCCATGGGGACATATTTTATAACAGATGGCAGAGAAGAAAGAAAAAAATCTGAGTGTTTGAGGCTTAAACCTGATCACGGGGAGTATCAGCACTATATTTTGCCTCAAAGTAAGCAGAAATAAACCATGGAAAAGCAACATGTGACAAAACAGTGTGTAGCAAAGATATGCTTCTAGATTTTTCTCTGGAAAACTTGAAACTATCTTGCTAAAGGTCTGTGCATGGCTACACCTACAGAGCTAGAAAGGATGACCTTAAAGAGGCCAGTCTTCCCTGTGGTGAGGATGAAAGTAAATCACTTGGGCCCTAAGGGACCAAAAACCGTATAGATAAATCTTAAGAGAAACTGAGCACCCTTATAAACTACCATCGGTAGCCGTATATCTGGAAGGCATGGAATTATGTCTCAGTAAAATAATTGTTGGGGTCTATTATTATGCACAGAAATATACATTACACTAATTAGCAGGCAAATATAATGTAAGAAAACTAACATTGTTTAATTTTAGTGGTAGCGCAATTTATGTCACATTGTCTCCACATATACAATATCTAAATCTTCAAAATCTTAATAAAATTATCTAAGCTCTTGTGGCTAATAAGAAGCAAACAGGTCATTCAATTTCATATTTAATTCCAAAGATTACTTTCTTTCTACCAAAGCTATCATTTTACTTTCCTGAATAACAATACCTCATTGTTTAGCAGTCATTCAACTAATATTCTGTTATATTTTAAGATCATAATATTTTATTCATTGACTGGAATTTATTTGCCAAGTAAATAAAAAGCATCAAAACTTATATGTACTTAGAATACTAAAGAGCCATAAAAATGATTTAGTTGAAATCACCTATTTTCTGGATAAACAAACGGAGGCCAAAATCATCTATATAATTAGTTACAATTGGAGGAGAAAAATACTAGTTTTTAGGGCTAGAGCCCTTTCTTCCTCAAAATGACAAGCTGGCAGATGTTAGAGAGTGTAATAAAAGTCCAAGATGAGCCACTCAGACTGAGAACCTAAAACACTGTGTTGAAGTTCTCAATATTTAACAAGTTATCGTGATTTTTAGCAGTCTCCTCTTCATGGTCTGGTTACAGTGGTGACTCGTTTAAATCCTTTAGTTCTATTTATTTTTTCTTAAAAATTTATTTATTTATTTGACAGAGAGACAGGGAGAGAAGGAACACACACAGAGAGAGTGGGAGAGGGAGAAGCAGGCTTCCTGCTGAGCAGGGAGTCTGATGAGGGTCCTGCAATCATGACCAGAGCTGATGGCAGCTGCTTAACGACTGAGCCACCCAGGCGCCCACATTTAGTTCCCATCTAAACAGAATTTCTTAAAGCAAGTCTTTTCATTGCTGTTTTATTATTAAGCAAAATACACCATGATAAGAAAACTAAAATTTTGTAAAGTTTTTTTTTTTTGTTTTTTTTTTGTTTTTTTTTTTTACATTCAACAATCATTTATTTAGCACCTGAAATCTGCCAGGCCCCATGCTTGAGTCAGAAAAGAGAGAAAGGAAAGAAAACAATAAGGGGGGAAAATGACAGTTTCTCTGAAATGTGGTGTGAGAGTTTTTGTTTTGTTTTTAAACTTAAAAATACTAATGGATCACTTGGGATTTGCATTTCTTCTAGGTATTTATTCCAAAGAAATGAAAACTTATGTTCATATGTAAACCTAAACACAAATGTTTTAGAGTGGCGTTATTGATGACTGCCAAAACCTGGAAACAAACCTAAATATGCATTAATGGATAAATGAATCAACACACTGTGTTACATCACTCCATGGAGTATTATGTAGCCGTGACATAAACAATTCTTGATAGCATTATGCTAAGTCAAAGAATCCACGCTCAAAAGGGGACATACTCTATAATCCTATATAATTGAAATTCTAGAAAGGGGAAAAGTGTGGGGACAGAATGAGAGAATTCTTTGGGGTGTTGGAATTGTTCTTTTTTTTTTTTTTTTTGCCTGTAGTTGTGGTTACCAGAATCCATGCATGTTTAAAAATACAAACAACTATATACTAAAAAGTGATTTTTATAATATATAAGTTAAAATAACAGTGATATTTTCTAATACATGGGAATACAATTGAAATAATATCAATGGAAAACATTTCAATAGTTATACTTATCTTCTTTGTTAAATATCTTTCATAAAACACATTTTAATATAGTTAATACATGAATTATTTTGTTAGAAGAGGCAGTCAACCTAGACAAATGCTTCGTTCTTCTAAAAGGTGTTTTCTAACTAAGAATCCATCTCTTATCGCATTCTGAAATTCTTTCTGTCAAGTTAAATGATTCTTCAGAGAAAAATTATTTGTTATCAATATTGTAGAAAATATTTTGAAAACTCATAGTAATGGGCAAGACAGCAGATAATAGAAGTCTTCTTCATTTAATGGTGGCCAAATCAATACAAAGTTGAGGTCACCACAGTCAGTAATAAGAGCTGATTCAGAACGACAGCTATTTACCACCACAGGTAGAATTCAGACAGCTGTGTTATGATCTACAGATGGCTAAGCAATTTATAGCAGTAATATTCACACCTTTAAATGAGAAAAGTGAACTCCACAACCTGAGATTTGGAACATTAGATGGGGAAATTGCTGCAATGCAACTCTTGGTTTAAAAATATAAGGAAAAACAGGAAAAACAAGAGTATACATTTTAAATACTTCTTTTCAATTTACCTAAAACCGTTATAGGTAAGAAGAACATGTTAATGCTCAACCTAGTATCTTTATTCTATATTCATAGAAAGCTGCTTTAAATTAATTTACTACATTGAAATTGTTGACATAAATGAACAATATATCTTTTATATTTTATACATTCAAGTAGAGTGAATTTAAATTAACGTTAACATTTTTTAATAATGTAAATCATTTGATTAAAAAATAGCACAACTTGTTTTTCCCCAGTTTACCAGTCTTTGGAGCTTTGGTTACTTTTAGGGGTTTAGAATTATTTCACCAGCTTCTCCATTTGAGTGATATCCTTATTTTACCAAATTGCGAAGGAATACTTTTTAAGTATTATTTCTCCCCATTCACATCAAATTTCCATTACATATGTAATAATTGAATTTTATTTTATCAAGTCCAAAAAGTGTGGGAGAATGCTAAGTGGTTTTATGTACTTAAGTGATTGCATAAATTTATTTGATAAAGTGTTTTCACATAAAAAAATTTTGTTAACCTTAAAGAAAGCTCTCAGGTATGGATATTTGTTGGAGATAATGCCCTCTTAGCATTGTTTGCAGTTTATTTATGAAGTAATTGAGTAAATCATCTGTTATACTTAAACAATTCTCCAAAGTACTCTTTTATAGAAACACAGGTACCATATTTGGAAATTTACCTAATTAGAGTAGTATAACTTATTCCAAGATGTTTCAATATTAAATTTAAACTTCAAATGCCACTTTTGGAACACAGAAATCATTGTTGTCCACAAAATCCTAATGATTTCTACTTAAAAGCATTTTTTACCTCAGTGAGGAGTTTATGTCGTATTATCCTAAGAAAGGAAAAGTCATCTCATAGGGTTTCTGAAGTAGCCTAGACTAGAGGAGGTTATTTTTTTATTTCTTCTCCCCCCCCCCTTTTTTTTTTTGAGGAAAGATGAGCACCACTAACAACACAATGAAATTGGGAAGAAAAAAATGATATATGAGATATGGAGAAGATAGAATATACAGAACTATTGATTAAGGAGCTGCAGGGGATTAAGGAGGGTGAATCAGGTGCGGAGGGAATGAGGCCACATTTGTATGGGAAGTAAAATTTACTTTAATGGAGTATGAATTTATTCTACTTGCTATACTATTGCCAAATAAAGATTAATATGCATTGTCTATAATTTCGTGCTGTGAGTCCAAATGCATTCTTAATAAAATCAGAGAGGTTAAAACAGTAGTTCTTAAACTCCTCAATAGCTTTTATCGCAGTTTTAGTTTCTGCCTATAGAATACTGCTGTCACCAAAATATCACTAGAAATGACATCCTGTTCTTCACGAAAGCATTAAGACAATTATCTTAAACAAGAAAGTTAACAGAATTTCTTAACCACTATGGCACTTAAAAGATAGATAACTGATACTGATTTTTTTTCAATATGCTAACCAAAGTTTCAAAAATTAAAAAAAAAAGGATTCTTAAATTTAATGCATGTTTCCATAAGATTTGACCTTTCTTTACAGGTCTCTGTCCACTGTATATTTTTATATCAATTTATAAATATATTTAGAATAAAAATCTGAATGTTATAGTTGTACGATTTTATTAACACTAAGATAATTTAGAGACAAAAATGTGTATATATGTATATATATACATATATGTACATATATACATACATATATAACCTGTAACCCAGAATATTTACCTCTACCTTATCTCAAACCCCAACCACCTATAGAATACCTTTCACAAATCAAAATGAAGTTCCACCCATTATTCAAAATTAAATGTAAATTTTTTTATTTCTCTTAGAGAATATTGTAACTATCGTGTTCGCTGCCTTTAATGTACTAATCATGACATATTCCACCTTATTTTCAACATGTGCTGGTAATTGCTTATACAGTAATATAAAAACAGCCATAGACTGCAAGAAAATTTGTGGAAGAAATATCCAGTAAAGGACTGCTATTTGAAACATAAAAGAACTCTTAACTCAACAATAAGAAATCAAACAACCTGATTTAAAAATGGGCCAAAGACATTAACAAACACCTCACCAAAGAAGACATACAGATGGCAAATAAGCATATGAAAAGATACTCCACATCATATGTCATTAGGGAAAAGCAAATTATAACAATAATGACATATCACTACACTTGTGCCTCTTTGTACTTTCCCACAAGACTTGAAAACTTATTTCTATACAAAAACCTGTGCAGGGAGAAACATACCACTCTGTTGGGGAATATTAATACTGGCAAGGCTGTGCATGCATGGGTGTAGAAGGCAGATGGGAAATCTCTGTATCTTCCTCTCAATTTTGCTGCAAACTGAAAACTGTTCTAAAAAATAAAGTCTATTAAAAAAAATTAAAAAAATAAAAAATAAAGTCTATTAAATAAAAGGAAGCTTTCTATGTACAGAAGAGTAGAATACATTAAACAGCAGAACATCAAAGAATAGCATATTGTACACCTGAAACTAATATAACACTTAATAAGTTAATCATACTTGAATTTAAAAAAATAGTATAGATCATAAACTTATAAGGTATTCTCTATAAGACTCCCAAAATATATTATTTGTAAATGAATAAGGGTTGGAGTAGAATATTATCTTCATATACATAGATATTTATCTTTAAAGCATTATTGTTAAATACAATCCCCTTCTATAATTTATGATACTATATTGATAAAATATGTACTTTAATTTTAATATAATTTAGCCATACATTAATTTTCCATTTATCCATTAGACTGTTGTGATAAATGTCCTCTTAAACATGTATTTTTCATTCTTCTGTTTTTTTTTTTTCCTTAGAAAGCTTTCCTATAAATAGATGAAGCATATTGTCTGGATGTTCAAGATTGTTTGCAATTTAAAAATTTATAATTAATTTTGATTATTAATTTCTTTATTTATAATGGTTTTTCCAGAAAGCTTGCACCAATTTATATTTATATTGTAAATAAGTCATTTTTAATTTCACTTTTTCCTTGTCAACAAATGATGTAATTTGAGTAAATTTTTGTTTAGTTAAAGTTGATTAAGTTAGGAATATCATCAATTTGCTATCTTAATATATATCTTAATTAGTAGTAAGTTTAACATTATCTGTACATGTTCGTTAAAAATTTAAAAACTTGGGTGCCTGGGTATCTCAGTTGGTTGAGTGACTGCCTTCAGCTCAGATCATGATCCCGGAGTCCCGGGATTGAGTCCTGCATTGGGCTCCCAGCTCCATGGGGAGTCTGCTTCTCTCTGACCTTCTCCCCTCTCATGCTCTCTCTCTCTCTCAAATAAATAAATAAAATCTTAAAAAAACATTTAAAAACTTTTTTGAATTGCCTTTGTTGTTTGGTGCACTTTCCTTTGGTATATAAGTAATTAGTATAATTAATAAGAGACTTTAAAATATTTATATAATTAACTTCTTTTATTTAAGACTCATTCCAGTTGTTTTCAGAGAAATTGATATTTACTTTTTATCTTACCTTATGATAATTTAATAATATAGAGATTTTAAAATTTTTGTAATTCTACTTAACAAAACTCTTTAACTTTTCCAATGTTTGATGTCTTATCTAGAGAGCCACTTCTTATTGTGACTTTATAAAAATATTTGTATACTTTTATCTCACATTTTATGGTTTTATTTTTAATAATTATTTGATCCATTTAGAAATCACTGTGGCATAAGAATATTGTAAACACTTAATTTTCCAAGTAAGAAAATAAATATTCCAAGTCACTAAATGAACATGCTAAATAGTTTCCCTGTTTCCATTGTTTTTCTTCCAGACAGTCAGTTCTCAAAGGATGTGAAAATGAGCTTCAAAAATTATAAATCAAACCGTGTCTGAAACCTCTTCAAAATTTTCATCACATTCAAAATCAAATCCAAGCTCCATATCAGGGTCCGGCATAATGTAGCCATTGTCTAAATTCTCTACTTCATTTGTTTTTTGAATTTTTGAGAATGGTTAATATCATGTTAATCACTTTTTGAATAATAAGAATAGAATAGTGAAGAAAACTGACACATTTCCTGTGTCACCGTGCTTATGCTTCAGTGGTATGGGCATGTTTAAATGAATGAATGAATAAATGAATGAATAAGATACTAAGTAAAATTGTAAGTTCAGGTGGTGAGCTAACCATAGAGCTGTAACCAGAACTGGGGAAAGATCTGAAGAAAAGTTGTATATTTAGACAGGAGGGAACAGGTGGAGGGAACACTGAGTCACAGCCAATGCAAAGTGCCTGGTGTATTTGAGGACTCCTAAAACGGTAGCTGCGGAACGACAAGGCAGAGAGAATAAGAGACGAGTTAGGAACATAGATTCAGGACAGATCACGAAGGGCCTCCTTACACCAGGGTAAGAGATTTGGATTTTCTTCTGAGAGTATTGGGAGCCCAGTGAAGTGTTATAAACAAGAAATGGCATGCTATGAACACCATTTTTTGAGGATCTTTCTGGCTATAATGTGTAAAATGTAGTGTGGGGAGGCAATAGCAGTTAAGAAATAATCGTACGATGACAGTGGTTTAGAAAAAGGTAGTAGACACTGGGTGAGGTGGTGAGAATACTTCAATTTGAGACACATGTAGAAGGTAAATAAAATGGGATTTGATACTAGATTTGACTTAAGATGGGAGGGAAAGCAGTCACCATCAACTTCAATCAATTTTCTTCAGCAACTGAGCACCACAAACAGATAACGGGATTAAAAGTTGGTGGAAGTTGTAGATGGAAAACCAAGATTACGATTTTGGTCATACTGAGAGTAAGGTGATATATTAGACCTCAAGTGAAAATACCTTGTAGGCAGATGGATATAGGAATCTAGTCTGGAAGAGAGCCTGGGTCTGGATATGTAAAACTGAGTATTATTAGCACATGGATGTTAAAGACATGAAATCAAATTATGCCAGTCAAAGCCTGAGTATACACGAAAGAAAATTAAAAAACCAGATCCTGGAACACTCCAGGTTTCAGGAGACATAAGTAGAAGGATTAATGAGCAAAGAATAGTAGTGTCTGAGGTGAGAGAAACATTGGGAAGTGTGGTATCTGAAGTCAAGTATAACAAGTGTCATAAGAAAGATAAATAAATGTTACAGAAACTAAGGAAGAAAAATAATGAAGATTGACCATGGTACTTAGTCATTTGTGACTTTGTACAGCGCAGTATCCATGGAATAAATAGTAACAAAGGCTAATTAAAGAGAGATCAAAGAGAATGGGAAGTGATATACAAATTTTGGAGGATCTTTGCTATAAAGGAGAGGAAAGGGTGAATTACAGTTGTCAAGGGAAGTAAGATTAAGGATGGACTTTGTTATTTTAAAATGAAAGATATTACAGAATATTTTTATGCTGAAGGGTATGAACCCTTCTCTTTTCAATAAAATAGGAACAGTGCTGTTAGAATTTGGTTAGAAACATTTTTCCTGATATTTATTTATTTATTTATATTTATTTCAACTCCTATAATTATAAGGAAGGAATGTGGATTTTCCCAGTGCTTTATTTATTGAGTTAATCATAAATTTTTCATTTCCATTTCCCTTGTATTTATACAGAATGCAATCACAATACCTTTCCTAATATAATTATATCTGAGTTAAAACTTATTTGGTCATGATGAATTTTCTTTTAAGATCTGCTGCACTAGTAACAAAAGGATTGCCAGTATTCAGTTGGTAGTTTTGCCAGTTTTCAGTTTGGTATGTTTTTGAATGAGATAGTCCTTTAGTTTTCATTGACAGTTGCTGTATAGATCAGATTAATTGATAGAGTCATGATGCTACCTTTGTTAACATAGATCGAGAAGTTACTATGAGACTGCTCAGAAAAGTTTTTTTTTCTTTCTTCTTCTTCTTTTTTTTTTTTTTTTATTTTTACAGAGAGAGAAATAGAGCGGGGGAGAGAGGGAGAGGGAGAGAATTTTAAGCAGGCTCCATGCCCTGTGCGGAGCTCAACAAGGCCCTCGATCTCATGACCCTGAGATCATGACCTGAGCAGAAATCAAAAGTCAGAAGCTTAACCAACAGAGGCACCCAGGCACCCCTGTTCAGGGAAGTTTTACTTAAAAGTGAATCAACAGTGTGCCTGGGCAGCTCCGTCAGTTGAGCATCCAACTCTTGATTACTGCTCAGGTTGTGATCTCAGGGTCGAGATTGAGCCCTGCATGGGCCTCCCCACTCAGCACGGAGTCTGTTTCTCTCTCTCCCTCTCCCCCTCCCCCTGCTCACATGTGCTGTCTCTCTCTCTTTAGAATAAATAAATAAATCTTTTTAAGAAAATGCATTACCAAATCATTTTGTGTATCTTACACACTGGTAGGTGTTTATCATTTAATATTTTTAAAAATCATTATTTCTATTATTAAAAAATCTTCTAGGATACTCCTGGGAAATTGAAGGTGAGTCAAACTGTTTAGGGACTTAAAAGCTATTTCTCCTGGACTCAGGAAGACCTCAAGGGGACTGGGAAAGTGGAAACAATGTATCCACTTCTCTCTCTAGCCTCTTCCAGCTTCACTCCAAAGCTGAACTATGCCTCATTTCTTGTCCACTGTGAAGTTGGTAAAACAGATTCAAAGGAGGAAAGGTAGAACCTGTGTCCCTGGGGCCTTTGGGAGAAATCAATTCCCTTCTTGCTCCTCCAGTAACAGGAACTAAGATCCACTCTTGGAGATTTGACACATTTCTTCACTCCCTTTTTTGTAGTGACAAAGGAGTGTCAGGCCCCACTCTCAATTGCACTGTTTCTTTTCACAGTTTCCAAAAGGAGATCCCTGAAGGAAGGGCGATGCTTACTGCAGACATATATTGTCTTATCCTAAGGTCCCAAAACCAAGACATTGAGTTCAAGTTGAGAAAGGGATTCCAATGTTAGGCCTGTCCAGGAATGCCTCAGACCTCTGATTATGGAGTGGGGTGGAAGGGGTGGGAGGGTATAGACATTCATCCAGGCAGCAGAGCTGACATCCAGCAGAAAGCCAGGACGGCTTTCTATGTAAATCCCTCCCATCATAAGGAATATTTACATTCCCTTCTCCCAGCTCCCAACATGGGCCCAAGTTTTAGAGATGGGGCAGGCATCACAGAGTACATTGCATTTTCTTTCTTTTGGGCTAAAAGGGATTCAATTTAGACAATAAGATGTTCTCACATTTCCTAAGTTTGTAGAGAAACAGGTGCTAAGACACAAATGACATGCTTGCCTTTTGATCATCTGTTCAGACACATAAAAAGGCTTTGGGGCCCGGCAAGACAAAGTGCAGGAGGTGAAAAGGGATGGCCTCATGGATTTCTGGGTGTTTAGAACTCTAAAGGGCCTGAAAATCACCTACTTTCAAGTTAACAAATTAGGTTGCCACAGTTTTATAAATGCTTACTAAATGCAGGAAACATCTGGGTCAAAGACAAAGTAATTTCTTTCTCGCCGCACTGCAGGTAGCCTTTCCTTGAGGTCTAGATAGGTTTCTGTGGCCCTGCATGAAGGCCATGCAGGGCAAATCCAGGTGAATGTGTTTGTGTTCCACCAAGGAACCCCTAGATTAGCAAATCCCACATCTTATAAGAGGCTGCTGGCAAATAGGCCTGGCATTTGCCTCAGAAAGACCTATTATTATCCTTGTCGGGAAAGATAGCTGCTGCTTCTCCCAAAGGAGACACTTCTCTATTTTCCAAGACTGTCTGTGATACAAACATCTTTGAAATGACCGTTAAGGATAAAAAATGCCACAAGCTGTGTAGAAATACTATGGAAAATTGCTCCCTGTTCCTCAATACAGGGCGTTCCTTTTGGCAGATAACTATTCTTACTTTTTTACTTGGTTTTATTTTGTTTGTTTGTTTGTTTTTGGCTTTATTAGATCCAGATCCAGCACCTGTCCTAAACAAAATTCGTGTTTTTTGCATCCTCTTAAATTGCTCTTGAAGCCCAATGTTTTTATCGGAAAATAGAAATATGGGAATGAAATAGCCAAGGAGTGCCTCATGAACACTGCACTTAAGAATAAGGAGCAGTATGGGGCTTCTGCCTGGCTCAGTTGGTTAAGCGTCTGCTTTCAGCTCAGGTCATGATCCCAGGGTCCTGGAATCCAGACCCCCTTGGGGCTCCGTGCTCGGCGGGGAGCCTGCTTCTCCCTCTCCCTCTGCCTGCTGCTCCCCCTGCTTGTGCTCTCTCTCTCTCTCTGCCAAATAAATAAAATCTTAAAAAAATAAAGTGAGGTGATTGAATAGTGGAGGTTTGGTATAAGCAGGGCATTTCTCTATCATTTAGCAAATATGAGGAAAATTTAAAGGATCTTTGTACTCTTGTATGTTGTCTGTTTCATTAAGGAAGCCCTCAGTAAATTCATATTAACCAAGTACTTCTGCATTTTGCTCAGTGATAATATCATATGGACTATGGCATTATGCTTCCTGTTAGTCTTATTTTTCAGTGACATTTTATATTTTTTAATATTTAAGAAGCATTTTCATAAAAGATTGAGATTTGCAATGACAGCTGCTCGGTAAGTAACATTTTGAATGAGATATGTTTTTACATTCCCTTCTCTTCATAAAGTAGTGAAATAAAAACCACATGTGCCTAAGCAAGGGCAACAGATCACTGAGTCTTTAACCGATATTTGTTTCCTGTAATCTCTGTTTATATCCTTTCACCCCTTCATTTTTATCTCTTTCTACATTTTGTCTTTTTTTCCATCCTCAACATATTTGTGGACACCCACTTTTAGAGTTCTTTTTTTTTTTTCTGATTTGGGGGTCATTAATTTCCTTGGGTTGAACATAGGGTGATTTTATTTGAGGCATGTAGTTTTCATTTCAGGCTTGCATATTTATTCCAAACTCTAGGTATGCCTGATATGTGTGAATCCCCTAAAGTCGCTAGGCATAACATTTCCTTTCTTGGTCCTGGCTGTCTTTAGTTTTTAAAAAAGTTTGCTTCTACTTTCAGTTGCTTTTTGCTAAGTTATTCATGTTACTTCTAATACTTACTGGTTTATGATTCCCTTTTGTGGCATTTTTTTTCAACCTGTTCCTAATGAATTTATAAAAGAATTGAGTTTCCTATCACTGACATTTTTCTATACTCTATACATTTTTTATAGTCATACATTAAAACAACTTCCAGAAGACCGCACCAAAAACTGAAATTCATCATATGTCAATCATGTTTTATGGCAGAGACACAATGTAAAACACTGTGTGGGTCATATAATAAAACACTTTTTATTTAAATAAAAAGTGTTAATAATTGTAGTGAGACGACTTACCCAAGGTCCTGTGAATTACTACTATTTTGCTGAGAACAGAATGCAAAGTCTTACATGTCCCATTCTTTTCTACTTCTTCATCATTTCTTTAGTGAAAGACATACAAAGGAATAAAAATATTGACCTCTATTTTTGGAGGATCACCCAAAATTGGAAAAAGAAGGAACACATTACCTTTTAAATCAAATCCTTTATTTTAAAATAAGTATAGATTCAAATGTCATTGTAAAAGATGATACAGAAAAATCCCATGTACCCTTTACTCAATTTCCCCTAAGGGGACATTTACAAAGCTGTAGGACAGTATCACAAGTAGGGTATTGACGTTGAAATAGTCTAGATACAGACCATTTCTGTCAGCCCTTGGATTCCTCATGTTGTCCTTTTATAGCCATACCTCTTTCTTCTTATCTACCTTCTCTTTAACTTCTAGCAAACACTAACCATTTCTATATAACTGTGTCATTTTAAGAATATTATATAAATGGAATCATACTCTATGTAACATTTGAAGATTTTATTTATTTATTTGAGAGACAAATAGAGCACAAGTGAGGGGAGGGGCAGAGGGAGAAGCAGACTTGCCGCTAAGCAGGGAGCCCCATGTGGGGCTCAATCCCAGGACCCTGACATTGTGACTTGAGCAGAGGGCAGATTCTTGCCTAGCTGACTGAGCCACCCAGGCACCCCAGGATTTATTTTTTACTCAGCATAGCTCTTCAGACATTCATAGAGGATTTTGTATCCCTTAAAAGCACTTTTGTATTTATTGCTGAATGGTGCTCCCTGATTTGGATATACCAGAGTTTATTCATATGTTAAAGAATGCCTGGGTTGTCCAGGTTTTGTTATTATGAAGAAAGTTGCTATAAGAATTCATAAAAAAAGAAAAAAAGAGAGAATGCAAAATCGTGGCTGCTCTATATGGGCCATTTCTCAGAAAAAGTGCTTGCAGTGTGCAATCTTGACGTAATGGCTCCCTTCCAGATGAAGAGTGGGTTTACAATATAAGTAGTGGATGACCTCAGCTCACAGTTCTTCTTTCCTATAATGTAACCCTCTGGGTGTGCAGTCATTTATCTCAGACCACTGTGCTGTCCCTTGGGGACTGGAAACAGTATCAACAAGAAACTCTTGCTACAACTTTTGCTGTGAATAGTGAAGTTGCTTGTCTCTGATCTAGGTGTGTTGTGTCTTATGACAGCATCCCTGAAAATTAACCAGCTATATTTTTAACTTATAATTATGGCAAAATCTTAGATCTTTCAGTGTTCTGTATAATGGACATTTGTTAAAAGTAATTGAGAGATGTTGACAGTGTGGATAAATGTTCATAGCTAATTCAGTTTTATTTAATCAAGAACATATGTGATTTGACTAGTATTTATTTAAGGAATATATTTATTGAAACCAAAAAATAATTTGTATTAGTTACTACCAATTCAAAATTGGAACAGAATAACTTTAACAGGATATTACAGATACCTTTAGAAATGACTGGAAGTTGTAAAAATAGAGTTGTACAAAAAGTTCAGTTTCACATAATTATGTTAATATGTGCCACCAATTGCAAAAAACCCCCCAAAACCTCAATTTCTTTCTTAAATGTTAAAAAGTGCTTAATTAGTAAAGCAAAAGTCTGAATTCAGAACTCTGTAAGGCTTATGGAAATGATGAAATTCATGAATTGAAATGATAATCAACACTGTGTGAAAATTGTTATTTTTATTGTTCTAATCTGTAAAATTGTTGCAGTTTTATAAGGTAGTGACTTTTTCAGTATTCATTATCATTTTCCTTAGATAATAGAAATGTTAAGCAAATAAATTTTTCTTATTCTGTAAGGTTTTTGAACATCAATATACGAAGAAATGGGAGATTCAAGTTTTCAAACTTCTAGAGCCGAATTAAAAATCCCATGAGGCAAATTAGTTTTATAATGATTTTTTTCTTTATATAAAATAAATCTGTGCTCTAGATTGACATCTTGTTAATTTTTAAACATAATATTTTTTTCAAAAATAATAATACAGAGGAGATTATTAAAATGTCTCATTATCCTTGATAATAACTCTGGAAATTAAAAATAAATAGTATTAATTGAATACATGGGAAGGTAGGGGTGGTCAACCAATCCACTAAGTATGACACGAAAATGAACGTCACCCAACAGCTTTTAAACCGCCCTTATTATTGAAAACATTTTCTTGCCTATTTTTCCAGAAAAAATATTTTTATCTACTTATATTGTGTTTATAAGATGGTTTTCATGCCCCCTTTAAATTTGTTCCACCTCATTATTTTTATCATTTCCAGAGTATTTTGTTGTACGAATGTAACAAAATTTGATAACCAATTCTCTATCAATGATCATTTGTTGATTTGACCTTCATTCCAGTAAAAATAATACAATGAATAATCTCTTACATATACAGTGGCATGCTTTTTCAAATATAGTGGTGGATAATTTCTAGTAGTGAAATTGTTGCATACAGACTAAGTGTATTTTCTCTAAAAATGTGAGAAATTTGTTTTCCCACTTACAGTGGGAGACCCTTTTTTAAGAGAATATGTTAGAATATTCGTGATAACAAATTTCTTTACATTTGCCACACCTTATATCCTTAGAGCTTATTAAACTTATTGACCAATCCATTAATACACTGAGAAGACTAGAATATAAAGGATTTTTAAAATACATAATGACATAGGAAAGATGTTAGGTTTCAGAGCCAATCACCACGAAAGAATTCTTGAGATGTCTCTGGTGAAAAAAACCTGGTTTTATTAAAGAACAGGGACAGGACCCATGGACAGAAAGAGCTGCACTGGGGTCATGAGGAGTGGCCCATTATATACTACCAAATTGGGAAAGGGTTAGTGTAAGTCTCTAAGGAATTTTGAAAACAAGGTTTCCAGGACCCTATGGGGGTTAGCTATTTTTGGGAAGAGGTCATTTATTACTGTTTAATAAAACCTTAGTCATGAGACCCTTCAGATATATATCAGTGGGTCACATGCTTGTAGGATGATTGCCAACATGTGACTTGGGGGGTAGAAATAAAGGAAGTTTCCAAAGGAATTTTTATATGTTAAAGTAGACTTACAGGAACTTGAAGGATCAGGCTAAGATTGTCTTTTGCCCTTAGCAAAGTATTAACATCAAGGCAGTTGAGTCCCTAGAGAAATGTCACTCTACCCGTTTCAAGGACATGTCAGTGGGCTGTTAAGTAGCAGGAAATTTAATAATTTTTCTTCTGCCTTTGTTTCCCACATCACATAACATAAACTAGCCTCAGTGTCAAAAAAAGAAATCAAATGGAATATTTCGGGGTATCTAATTGATCTACTTTTTTGTAGCTCGGATATTTCACGGAATAAGAAATATAAACTGGTGTGATGTAGGTCCTGTAAAAGATGACATTGTTTATGAAACTCTATGGTTGAATATATAAAAATTCAATCCAAAATAAGTTAGCCACATTAACATTACTATATGTATATAATGATTTTGCAACGTAGGATTTTGAATTGCTAACTCATGTCTCCTTTTGATTTCTACTGATAGCTACTTATTCTATCCTTATGTTTAACCAAATAATTTCAGTGTGTACAATCATGTTATATTCCTGAAATGTGGAATTCCATGATATTTTGTATACGTTAAAGAGTAAATTTTAAGTTTGTATGCAAATTTGTAAGTATGTATACACTATTGTGATAAAGCTCTATTTGCTTTGTATCTTCTGTTCCTTTGGTATATTATATTGCTGCTATCATATGCTTACTACTTACTTTGAATAAAAAAACTTGTTTTTTTTATACAGTTGAAACGGTATAACTATGACAGCATCTTAAAATCAACCCCTGGCCCTAGGTACTACATAATAGTTTGTCGCAGTAATCCAACATCAAAAGTTTCACAATTTTGTATTGCTTCAAAGATAAAGCAGTATTTGCTTTTAGAATACCATTTTTTAGATTCTCCTAAAATCTAAGTACTTGTAATATCATAAGGAGAATTTTACCAGCAAAATAGCATCCTAAATATTTAAATATGCATATGGACTTTATTTGATATTCTCTTTAAATGTAGAGTAACAGAAGGGCTGCTGTAACAGAGAGTTAGACACAGAGCCTGCTGATGGATATCAGGCTGTGCCAGTTCCACTTAAGATTGGACCTGTTGAACGTGCTGTTCTGCTTCCTCTCCATAACTGAACTTCTAAATGATCGCATCACTGTGCATGTGGTGAGCTCTGTGGATGCTTATAAACATTTGAACACTGATTCTCTGTGCCTGAAGAAGATAATTTTAAATGGATCTTTTTGTTAAAATTTCCATTCCGGGAAACATTAAATCTGTGTTTGAAACAGGTTGTACCTACTTCAAATGTATGTTTAATAAAATATTTAAGTATGCTTGAAAATTCCCAAGTAATAAGCAAGTGAAAATTATGAAAAGAATTAAGATCAATAACATGGTTATATGAAATGGGATTGCTAAAATTATATGAGGCAGAAATAAATACCTTTGAAACATACTTATCAATGAATATGTAATATATGTGTGTACATATATATACAATATTTTGTTTGAGGGTGTGTGTGTGTGTGTGTGTGTGAACACGCATGCATGTGCATAGATGCATGTCCCTATAAATTTGTAAGTAGTTTAAAAAAGTATTTAATCATTAACTTTCAACCCCTATCTTTAGCTAACCTTGTCCCCGTCATTACTAGTTTTCCGTTGTTGTCCACATCAACAGGCAAAAAGACTTAAAGAATTAGAAATACTAAAAAAAAATCTTATCACATTCATAAATTCCCATAATGAACAATTCAATCCAAAAATAAAAAAAAATGAGTGATAGAACTGGGACCACAAACTAGGCAGCTTCCAGTTTTTCTTTCACAGTAGACATATTTTTAAAACAAGATCAGCAGAGCCATCAGGTTTGAAATACAGTGTTCCAGTACTCCGATCTTCTCTTCATATGTCTGCAAGCATTCACTTGGTTCATCACACAAATATGATCATTTTAGAAGTTCAGTCATGCAGTATGGTGAGCAAAACTTGAACAACTTTCTAAGAAGTCAAAAGCTATTTATAAATACATGATAAATCATCTTTTACATTTTATAAAGACCACAAAAGCATTTTCTTCTTTGACTAGTCACAATAATTGCATTAAGTAAGCAGGTATTTAAGAAGGTGGAAATTAAGATTAAGCATAAAGGAAATACATTTTACTCACAACCTTCTAAATCTTTTTGCTTACACTTTTCTAAGCTAAATTAATTGTGTTTGCATTCTCTTCACCTCTTCAGAATTGGTTAAGTGCTTTGCACATAATCTTGAGTGAAAAAAAAATTTGTAAAATAAAAAGATACCACTTTCACAGAAAGGAAAAGGTCACATGAAAACTGAATCTAACACCACATTAACACTAGCAAAAAATTAGTTTTCTTATACATTTTACATACTAGAACTCATACTGGAGATTTGCTATAACAATGAGAGTAACAGTAACAACGATTTTGAAAAGGTTTTATATATTGAGTCTTTTTTTTTAATATATATTCTAAGCACGTAGCTTCTTGTCTTTTGTTTCAGAAAGCATAAACATCTTAGAAGACAGTCCTAAGAGTTGTGAAAAGTGGGATGTTTGCGGGCATGGGATAGGAAGGTGGAGGCTGACATTTCAATATAGATATGTTAGGAAGAAAAAGAAGCAAAAATTTCCCTCAAGTGAGGAAGGAGACTGTTGATTTTGTGTGGAATGTATACCTGTGCTTGCCTCCCTGAATCATTCGGGAGAGGTAAGAAATGATTTTATGGTATGCTTTGGGAGTTCGGACGTTATATATTAAGACTACCATTTCAAAAGGATGCCTGGCAGTCTGTGATTATTCTTAGCATAGAAGCAGTAGAACTGCAATAGCCTTATGAATGGAAGACCACAGGGGCTTTTGCCCTTATTCTGCCAAGACCTTTATACTAACCAGTGATGTAGGCAAATAACAGCTTAATTTCCTATTAGGTAAATGGTATGGAAGATTAGGATCAGACTTATTCTGATTTTTTACAAGATCAACTAACACAGCAGTGCTTCTCATTTTTTGAAATATTCATTACTGAGATAAATGTTTTGAGCAATTTTAAAATAAGAAAGATAAATGGTGTATTTTGTCTTTTTTCAATACCCCCAAAATAACTTTTGATGAAGAAAGAATATATCTTTGACTCATCCATTTACAAACAACTGATACTTAGTGACATGAGCCAACACAAAGTTGTGTTCATTCTTCTCTGATTTCATGGTGTGAAAAGTGGCAGAACCTCGCTGATCCTTTGAACTGAAAGGGAAGAATGAAAGTTTTTGTTTGTGTGTGTGGTTTACTTTTAATTTTTTTTTTAGTAATGTCATCTGTGTCTTGCATCTCTTATGAACTGTTATATATCCACACAAGAAGTACTGAACACTTTAATATGAACCAACCCAAGCATTGATAAAAAGAGGATAAATAATGTATTGCATTATCGCCATTGTATGTAGCTTCATAACTGAAATTTGTATTTCATTACATTAGATCTATTAGACTTGTAATTATAACTAAACTTGTTCCATCAGAAGTGGAAAGTATATATATCAACAGAAACACAAGATAAGGAAAACATTTATTGAATCATATAAAGTTAATAAAGATTAAAACCCCAGTTTCAAGTCAGAAATACTGTGAATATGATTTAAAAGTCTTGATACTAGGCATAAAAACTTAGTATGTAACATCAAAATTGCATTGGTTTCAGGCCAAAGGAATGTAAAACAAAGGAAGATAATGGTGAGAATGCCTTTTTAATTGAATGAGAGGATTTTCCTCCAAGAAATTGAAAAATCTAAATTTAACTTAAATAAAAACTCAGAGTATTAAAGGAAAGTAGATAAAAATAAGTTTCATATGTTTACAATTATATTTATAATACATTTTCATTTTATATTTGAGAAGGAAACTATTATGATAGCTTATTCAGGATTGCAAGGGGCCACAACAGCTAATAAAAGACATTCAGTGAGGAAAGAAGAGCAAAATCAATGAAAATATATGCTTTCCTTCATATTTTGGATCCAAGTGTATACATCAAAATTACATTTTTGCCTGAGAGCTCATTGTTGAATTTGTGCTTCCCACCTCTCCAGTCTGACTTAATCAAAACAGCATTTGGGATTTTAATTTCTATTTAGGTAGACCATATAATTATGCTAACTTCTCTGACTCATTCCTTTTTCTTAATCCACTTTGAGTTTAGCCAAGGTCATTTTTCACACAGGTGCCAAACCTTCTCCTACCCAACTAATTAACTGTTTTCTGGTTTTTGATTTTATTTAATCTGTTACTTCTCTTCATGACAAGAAACACTTTTACCAATTATCATCTTTGTTGTGTGATTATTTATCAGTCCATGCTCGCAGTCTTAGCTACTTAAGACAGTCGTTATCAGTCTGGCTCTGCCTGGGGGTCAGGTGCAGACAGAAATCTAACTGGAGGTTCTGAACCAGGAGCCCTATGGAGGTGTTTGTGCATTTGCATTTATTTTTTAAATCTTCATCATGATTCCAGTACACAGTTAGATTGCAAAAGCACTAGTGTGTAGTTATTAATATTCCACAAACAGCAACTTGGCAGGAAGTAGCAATGTTCATTTGCAATTTAGTGGAATATAAAGGGTTCATTACTATGGAACAGAATAGAAAACTCAGAACTGAACCCACAATTATATAGTCAACTAATTTTTCATAAAGCAGGAAAGACTATCCAATGGGAAAAAGAGTCTTGACAACAAATAGTGTTGGGAAAATTGGAGGACAACATGCAGAAGAATGAAACTGGACCACTTTCTTAAATCATACACAAAAATAAATTCAAAGTGGATGAAAAACCTAAATGTGAGACCTAAAATCATAAAAATCTTCAAGGAGAACACAGGCAGTAGCCTTTTTGACATCACTATAGCAACTGGCTACTAGCTATGTCTCCTGAGGCAAGGGAAACAAAAGCAAAAATAAACTATTGGAACTTCATCAACATAAAAAGCTTCTGCACAGTGAAGGAAACAATCAACAAAACTAAAATGCAGCCTATAGAGTGGGAAAAGATATTTGCAAATTATATATCTCATAAAGGGTTAGTATCCAAAATATACAAAGAACTTATAAAACTCAACACACAAAAAAACCTCAAACAATTTGGTTAAAAAATAGGCAGGAGACATTAATAGATATTTTTCCAGAAAAGAGATACAGATGGCCAATAGACACACAAAAAGATGCTCAACATGACTCCTCATCAGGGAAGTAGAAGTCAAAACTACAGTGAAATATCACCTCACACTTGTCAGAATGGGTAAAATTAACAACCCAGGAAACAACAGGTATTTGTGAGCATGCAAAAAAAAGGGGAATCCTCTTACACTGTTGGGAAAGCAAACTGGTGCAGTCACTCTGGAAAACAGTATGCAGTTTCCTCAAAAAGTTAAAAATAGAACTGCCTTATGATCCAGCAATTGCACTACAAGATATTTACCCAAAGGATACAAAAATACTAATTTGAAGTATTACATGCACTCTGATGTTTATAGCAGCATTATCAACAATAGTCATGTTATTGAAAGATCCCCAATGTTCAACGACTGATGAATGGGTAAAGAAGATGTATACATATAATGGGATATTATTCATCTATAAGAAAGAATGAAATCTTGCCATTTGCAGTGATGTGGATGAAGCTAGAGTATTATGATAAGTGAAATATGTCAGTCAGAGAAAGATCAATACCATATGATTTCACTCATATGTGGAATTTAAGAAACAAAACAGATTTAAAGGGAAAAAAAAAAAATAGGGGCTCCTGGGTGGCTCAGTGGGTTAAAGCCTCTGCCTTCAGCTCAGGTCAGGATCTCAGGGTCCTGGGATCAAGCCCCACATTAGGCTCCCTGCTCAGCAGGGAGCCTGCTTCCTCCTCCCTCTCTGCCTGCCTCTCTGCCTACTTGTAATCTCTGTGTGTGTCAAATAAATAAATAAAAATCTTTTAAAAAAATTAAAACAAAAACAAAAACAGATGAATGTATGGGGGGCAAAGGAGAGGCAAGCCAGGAAACAGACTCTTAACTATAGAGAACAAACTGAGGGTTGTTGGAGGAGAGGTGGCTGGGGAGATGGGCTAAATTGGTTAAGGAGGGCACTTGTAGTGATGAGCACTGCATTTTGTATGTAAGTGAGGAATCACTAAATACTACACCTGAAACTAATATTGCACTGTATGCTAACTAACTGGAACCAAAATAAAAACTTGAAAAACAAAGTGTTGGGTGCCTGGGTGGCTCAGTGGGTTAAAGCCGCTGCCTTTGGCTCAGGTCATGATCCCAGGGTCGTGGGATCGAGGCCCACATCCGGCTCTCTGTTCAACAGGGAGCCTGCTTCCTCCTCTGTCCTCTCTTTCTGCCTGCCTCTCTGCCTACTTGTAATCTCTCTCTCTGTGTCAAATGAATAAATAAAATCTTTTAAAAAAAAAGGAAAAACAAAGTGTTCATTACTTTGTCACTTTCACAAGAGACAAGAATGCTATACCAAAGTGGAATTGATTAACTTAATAGAAGTTTGAAATGTTGTACTAGTTTTAACCATTGGCCAATCTAGTCCAGACATCTGACAGTAATTTGGACAATATAAATCATCACTGGAGTATTTTTCTTTAACTTAAGACAGTTAATAATTATTTCCTTTATCCCTCTGGCTGAGTAGGGTAGTTTGTACTTTTCCACAAAGAACATGGAAAAGAGAGAGAGCCTACAGGGATCTATGATCATCCTGATGCTCACTTTGGGTCTTAATGATATGTCAGTCCCAATTCTATAGCAGGTCACCTCTCTTGGCTCAGGCTAAGATGTAATTCTGATCCAGTTTTATAAAGCTTATCCTTTGCTTTTTTTATTTCAGTTTTCTCTATTACCCGCTTGTTTGATAACCTGCAGTTTGATAACCATGACATATGGAGACAGACTGTCTCTATTCAAATATCAACCCTGACACCTACTAGCTATGTAACCTTGGTGAGTCACAAAATTATTTCCTTTGCACCTCGGTTTTTTCAGCTGTCAAATGGGAATAATTTAATTTCTATTTCATAAAGTTATGTAAGTAATATTATTTAATTAATCTAAAGTGACTACAGTGTTTCTTAGTACACAGAACTCAGCAAGAATTTGCCGTTGCTATTATTGTTATTATTGAGAAAATTGTGCAGTAAACTGACTTTTCTTAAACTTCAATAAAAAAATCAAACTCCAACTTAGTAGATCTTAAAAATAAACATGTCTAGTACAACAGAATGCTTATCCATATACTAATGAATTCTCTGGCTCAAATAGGCAAGCTAATTGGGTCACCACGTTATAACATGATGGTCATTCTTGAAAAACAAAAGTTTCATAAACGGATGAGTTAGTTATATAATTAAAACATAGATACATCTATTCTGAAAATAAGAGTACAAAATTTCACAGAGTAAGATAATCTTTCCAGGCTATATCTTTATCTAATAAATATTTAACATCTAATGTAATATTCTTATGGGGATATAATGATAAATACAATAAGCAAGGTCTAGCCTTCAAGAATTTAGAGAAAAAATAAAGTTAGAATATAAGTAAGCTTTATCAAGTGTTCTCATATGGAAAACTTAAGATTTTTATGAAAATCCGGTATGGAGGCAACACCTAGATGGGGGAGGAGCAGTGTCCAGGATTGCTTTCCACACACACAAAAATAACAACATTAAAACAGAAGAGGTTAATTACAATTTATCCATGTGGTGTGTAACAAGCATATCCCTAATATCAATGTGTATTACCTTAGAAGAGCTGAAAGAGGTTCAAAATGACTAAAGTATAGAGAAGCAATGAGGTAGACAAGGGATATAGCAAGGGATTAGTTAAGCAAAGGACAGCAAATGAGCAAATGAGAAATCTGTTCAATTGTTTTGACACTTTAAACATGTTCTTAAAAGTAACAATATGCCTTCAAAGTTTTTAAGCTAGATCGAAGCTACATATAAAATAAGCCTGGTGAGTCACATGCTCACAGAGTTTTGAATTTTGAATGAGGGATCCACGAGGGACTATAAATAGAATAAGATGGAATATTAATGGAATAGATGGAAGAAAATTGTTGGAACAAAAGGGAAAGAAACAGAGAGTACAGAGAAATAGCACTGTAAATAAGGTGTGCTTCCCTCTGTGAGCCCTCCATCTTCTTTGGCCTCCTATTCTTCCTTTGAGTCCAATATGATCACTGTTTGCTTAGGATAATAAAAATCTGTTTTTGTTGTTTGCAATCAAGAATCCAGACTAATAAAATTACCTGGTAAGACGATATCAAGTGAGAAGAAAAATGTGCCTGGATAGTTCTGTGGGAAAGTCCAATGGGTAGGTGATGATAAAGCATTAATGGGAATGAGCTGTCTGGGAGGTAGAAGAGAACACTGGAGAGTTTGTTGACAAGGAAGGAGAAGGTTTGAAAAAGGACAGTGTGTTCAGCTGCAGGAATGCTGCCTAGATATTAAATAAGATTAGGAAGAAATACTGATCTTTGAAAATTGGGGCCAAGAGAATATTCATGACTTAAATGAAATGTGGGTTTGATAAGGACAGAGTGATCTTAATAAGCTGAGAACTACTTGGAGGGAAGAAATTAGAAATAATTAATGTTATGGGAATCCAGTTGTTAAATAATATTTGTATTCCTGTTAGCAGCTGTCTAATAACTCTAATACTACTCCAGAACTTTGTACATGTAATTTCAACTTATTGTTTTACATCTCCAAATTAACATATTCAATAATGAACTCATCATCTTTCACCCCAAATCTGTTTTACCACAATTTCCCTCCACTTGGCTGATAGAAACTTTTTCCTAATCATTGTTTAGAGGAAACATTGTTTGGTGACACTCCTGATTCTACTTTTTCTTTACCATTTATGACCCCCTATCAGTCCACGAATTCTATTTGTTCGACCTTCAAAATAATTCCAAAATGTAACCACTTCCCATCTCCTCACAGCTACTGTCATGTTTCTGGCAAACATATCTGTAGATCTGATTTCCTGAAGTTTTCTTGCCTCTTCTTTTATTCTACCATACGATTAAATGCTCAACTTCATCTGTCACAGATGCAATCAGATCATGTGACATCTTCACTCAAAACATTTCAAGAGCTCCTACGTCATTCAAAGTGAAAGGTAAGGACTTTACCAGGCTCGTAAAGGCCAACGTTATTTTATTCTGCATTTCCCTGCTTATTTTTTTTTCTTTTCTCATGATCCATTCCATCCTAAGCACTCTGGACTTGTTGTTATGCCTAAGGCTCTAACTAAAATCATGCTTTCAACCTTTGTGCAAGGGATTCTTTCTGCCTGGAATGTTCTTCCCAAAAATGACCCGCAAAATTAAACATCTCATCTCCTTAAAATATTTATTCAAATATTGCATCTTTACAAAACCTATTGTGACTCTTTATTGCAAATTTCAAACTGCCCTCAAAAGCACCCAACTCCTTATCCTCTGTTGCAATTGCTACCATCAAATATACTATGTAAATATTTACTGTATTTACTGTCTTTGGTTTTCCCTCTAGATGGAAGCTATATATTTTTGTCTGTGTTTTTGAATGACAAGCATCAAGGTCTTTATATAAGCAATTATTAAAGCAAAGTAGGGGTTGAAAACATGTTTACTTGAATTGATTGTAAATATATTTTTCAATAAGTTTAACTTTAAAGGAAAGAGAAAGATTAGGGAGTATATGAAGAGGACATAGGGTTGAGAGGTTGAATTTTCTGCTTCTGTTTCTTCTAGTTTAATTGAGGGATAATAAACATGCATAAATTCTGGGAAGGAGCCACTAAAGGACAGATTGAAGTGATAGAAGAGAAAAATTTTTGATACTTACTTCCGTATCTATTCACTAACATTTTTATGTTTATAATCTTTATAATCTTACATGAATAAAGTGAAAGTAATCATAGATTCTCTGTTTAATGCATTATAATTTCTTGAAAGTAATAACTTAAGAATAAGTTACTTTAAGTTTTAGGTATTTTCAATTTTTTTCCAATCACATCTTTACCATATATTGGTTTATTCATATAAATATGAAACTAAAATGTGATTTATTTATAGTATGAGAGAAGACCATCCACAATATATACTTATATTTTATTAAAATGTAGGTTAATCTCCAAACATAGGGTAGTGGTTATCTAATGTGTGCTTCCCATCTGAGTATATGAAATATAATCAGATTGATGTATGCCAAAAGGCAGTTACAAGATAATGTGTTACAGAGAATTCAGAGCTGAGACAAATGAATTATAATATGTGAGCATGTGTACATTTTTAAGTAAAGTTGAAAATTTCTAACAAATTTATAAATTTTGTCTGTGTATAATTTTGTTATATAATTTTATATATTTTAAATCATATTTAAAGCTATATTTGCCCTTATAAGAAAAAATATATGCTCAATATGAAGTTTTTTATGGAATAATATCAGTTTGGTTTTTAAAGCCTCATCTTTTATCTGGATTTAATGTGTTCTA
Source organism: Ailurus styani (assembly GCA_002007465.1). Taxonomy (NCBI): domain Eukaryota; kingdom Metazoa; phylum Chordata; class Mammalia; order Carnivora; family Ailuridae; genus Ailurus; species Ailurus styani. The sequence continues at coordinate 1,257,827 of LNAC01000437.1, read as the reverse complement.
TTAGGAAGATAGTCTTGTTTCTTTCAGTCTAACTGAATGTAGGTCACTGGCCTCCTCTGAACGCACTCGTTTTACTGATGAATGATAAATCTTTCTTTTTTCATATTGTCATAATAAAGAATTTTTTCTTTTCCTTTTCTCTTTTTTCTGTGACTAAATATTGAGTCAAGGACATATTCACCTTGGATGCAAAGATTTTCTGTGTCCTCAGAAGGTGTCACACACATTTGCAGCAAGCTCATCCACCTGCAAATATACATTATTTTCTTATTGTAGTTTTCACTTACTGAAAATGGGTACCATAGAAATAAAATCCATACCAGCTTGGTCAACCTTATTGAAACCTATATCTCAAAATTGCTGGTTCTTTTTAATTGATGTTATAAGCAAATAATGAATCTTTGAACACTACATCAAAAACTAATGATGTACTAAATGTTGGCTAACTGAATATAATAAAAAAATTTGGAAAAGCACCCTTTTCAAAAATTAGTTTTGCACAAAACGTGTGTGTTATTTCTCTGGGAGTGATGGACTATAAAATCCTAGTCAACTGATTTTTTTTTAATTTTATTTATTTATTTGATAGAGAGAGAGCAGGAGAGCACAGAAAGGGGGAGTGGCAGAGGGAGAGGGAGAAGCAGGCTCCTCACTGAGCAGGGAGCCTGATGTGGGGCTCAATCCCATGACCTGAGCCAAAGGCAGTCAGTCACTTAACTGACTGAACCACCCAGGTACCCCTCCCCCAGTTAACTGATCTTAAAGCTCTTACTTGCAAATATGTTTTTATCATGATCAAATTTGAAACGTTGAAAAATTGTAAGATTTAATTAACCTGTTTGAGATGGTCTTGAAAACTACCAACACAGTGGTATAGATTTTAGAATACAATACTACACTAAGAAATAATTAATTTTCAACAGTGTTTCAAACTTTTAATGGTTCTAGCCTGCATGAAATACTTAATACAATTAGATTTTTATGTTTGATGTTTTCCTTTGGACCAATGAGCTTCTCTTAGAGCTCCTTCATCTATTTTTCAAGGTCAAAAGAAATTCATTGGTTCATCAATTCAACCAGTAGATTTTTATTGAGTTCTTACAGTAATTTCAGTCCAGTTCTAGTCCCTGGGGACTCAAATGAGATGTCTCAGAATGAAAGTCTACTTGGGGATAAACAAGTAAATGTAATCAGGATGGTAGGTCTAACAATAGGATGATGAACACATTGTAGAAGGGAAGCTGCTGGGCTGCCACCCTCAGGTCAGCATAATTAGAACCTGCTGGGAAAAACACATGTCCAGATTAACCTTAGAAGTGTTGTGGGAACTGGCAAATCGGGCAAAGAAAATCTAGGTATAGTTACCAACCAAGGGCATTCATGTTTGTGCAAAAAGGAGCACCTTCTTGCCTTCCTTTCCCTCTTTGTCTCTCTCAGGCTTTCAAGTTTCCAGTGTCCCCGAAAAAGGTCTCAAAAACCAAGTAGGAAAAGGTGCTCAGTGTGTGTCTTCACTGTTTATTCTGCAGCTCTAAAGACCAAGTAATGGTGTACTCTGTTCTCTAATTTGAATCTTTACAGAGCAATTCTCCACCCCAACCCCAATTCCAATGGGTGGACCCATATTTGGGAGAAGGAAGACAGACAAATTCTTGTTAACAGGGAAAAATCCAATTAGGGAGAACCCTGGCTTTAGTCATGTCTTGTAACTGATGCCTAGACTCACCCTCAGAGGTGTCAATATAATGAAAGCCCTCTCACCAATCATTTATTTTAGAATATTATAAGCAAAATTAATATAAGGCTCTCACATGATGGCAACAATAACAGTAAAGAAGAGATACAAAGATGATTGACTAATGCACATAAAATATTTCACCTCTAAATTTAATTTGTCTTCATATTCTGAAATGTTCATGTGACATTAATATTTTAATAATACTCATTTTTATTAAGTACATTGAAAAGTACTTTCATAGCATTCTATTCCAAACTGATAAAAATCAGTTCGGAATGTTAGAAAGCAATTAAACAATAAAAATAGCAGATAATAGCTATAATATTAAAGGAACACAAGTTATATTGCCAATGTAGATAGATTTCACAAAATGAAAAATACATTTCCTGTTCATAAATTTTCATTTAAATAACAGCTTTTTTCTTTTTATTCTCATAATATTTACATGTTATTTAATGGGTCCTGTAAAACAATATATATTTAACAGTCACTAAAAAAATAAAAATAAAATAATTTCATTCTCCTAATACCCTTTTTCAACTAAGCTGCTAATCTGTTAATCTGTTAACTCTTAACACCTTCCAGACTCAGAAAATATATTCAACTGGATTAGTGAAACATGTGTTAAAAGTTCAAGTATAGACTTATGGAATGGTAAAGGTTGGCTAATTCTTATTTTAAAGATAATATTTTAAAATATATTTTTCAAAAATATATTTTTTTTTCAAAAAAAGAATATTGCCTGTGATATTTACTCAAAGATTCAAGGTTTTGTTACAATCATTCTTTGAATGTACAATGTGAGTTCATTATTTATTTAATTTTTAAAGATTTCATTTATTTATTTGATGGTGAGAGAGAGAGAGAGATTACAAGTAGGCAGAGAGGCAGGCAGAGAGAAAGGAGGAAGCAGACTCCCTTCTGAGCAGGCAGCCTACCGCTGGGCTTGATCCCAGGACCCTGAGATCATGACCTGAGCCGAAGGCAGAGGCATTAACCCACTGAGCCACCCAGACTCCCCTTCATTGCTTATTTTAAAGTTGGTGATGAAGATTGCTAATTAGTTTTCCACTTAAAGTATGAACCAGGGGGCACCCGGGTGGCTCAGTTAGTTGAGCAGCTGACTCTTGATTTTGGCTCAGGTCATGATCTCAGGGTCCTGAGATCAAGCTTGCCTTGGACATAGAACCTGCTTAAGATTCTCTCTCTCCCTCTGCCTACACCCCACATCCCATGCTAGTGCTTTACCTCTAATAATAATAATAATAATAATAATAATAATAATAATAATAATAATAAATAATTTAAAAAGTATGGACCATATGTTAAAATTCTTATTGTTTTTATGAGTCTTTTCCCAGATACACATTCTATAAATAGTTTGTCACAGTCTGTGGATCACTTACTTGTTTTCTTATTAGTGTCATTCTTAAAATTTTTATTGAGATAGGGGCACCTGGGTTGTGCAGTCAGTTGGGTGTCACGACTCTTGGTTTCAGTTCAGGTCGTGATCTCATGGTTGTGAGATCAAGCCCCATGTAAGGCTCCATGATCAGTGCAGAGTTTGCTTGAGTTTCTCTCTCCCTCTCCTTCCACCCCTCCCCACCATGTGCTCTCTTTCTTTCTAAAATAAATAAATAAATATTTTTAAAAAGTTTATTGAGGTAACTGTAGAATCACCTGCAATTATGAAAAATAAAACAGAGAGACACTATTAAAACATTTACTTAGTTTCTCCAATGGCAAAATCTTGCAAAACTTAGTGCAATAAAAGAACCAGGATATTCACATTGATACATTCAAGACATATTTTCCTCAAAGGGAAAGATCTCTCATCAGTTTTTGAGTAATATGTATAAATGGTATGGTATTTTCTTTTTTTCCTATGCCCTTCACCCATTTCTCCTATTCTCTACCCCTTGCCTCTGGCAACCACCAATCTGTTCTCTGTATCTATAAGCTTGCATGTGATTCTGTGTGTGTGTGTGTGTGTGTGTGTGTGTTTAGATTTCATGTTATAAGAGAGACTATGGTCTTTCTCTGACTTATTTTACTTAGCATAATGCCTTTGAGGTCCATCCATATTGTCACAAATAGCAAGATTTCACTCCTTCTATGGCTGAATATTACATTATGTGTATATATGTGTATATATATATACATATACACACACACGTATCAGGAGTTTCTTTATCCATTCATCCACTAATGGACTCTAGGGTTGTTTCTATATCTTGACTACTATAAATAATGCTGCGGTGAACATGGGAGTGCATATTTTTTTTTCAAGTTAGCATTTTCAGTTTCTTCAGATAAAAGCCCAGAATTAAAACTGCTGGATCATATGGTAGTATATTTTCAATTTTTTGAGAAGCACTAATGCTATTTTCCATAGTGGCTGTAACAATGTGTATTCCTACCAATGGCGTACAAGGGTTTCTTTTTCACCACATTCTTACCAACACTTGTTATTTCTGTCATTTGATCACCATCCCAATGGTGTGGGGTATCTCTTTATGATTTTAATCAGCATTTCCAAGCTTTGCGCAGTGGCAGTATCGTAGCCAATGAGGTTTATCCGAGGCGCGATTATTGCTAATTGAAAACTTTTCCTAATCAGCATTTCCCTGATAATCAATGAAACTGAGCATCTTTTCAAGTATGTATTGGCTTTTCAAGTATGTATCTGTATGTCTTCTTTGGAAAACCATTCATAACTTCTGTCTCATTTTTAATTCAATAGTTTGCTTTTTGCTGTTGAGTCACATAATTTCTTTATATATTTTGAATATTACCACCTTATCAGATATATGATTTACAAATATCTTCTCCCATTCAGTGGGTTGTCTTTTCATTTTATTGATGATTTCCTTTGTTGTGCAGAGGCCTTTTAATTTGATGTCCCACTGCTGCTTTTGCTTTTTTTTTTAAGTTTGTATTCAAATTCTAGTTAGTTAAATACAATGTTATATTATTTTCATGTGTATAATGTAGTGATTCAACATTTCCAAACAACACGTGGTGAATTCCAAGCAATACGCAGTGAATCATAGCAAGTGAATTCCTTAATCCCCATCACCTATTTAACCCATCTCCCATTCTCTCTTCTGGAAACCATCACTGAGTTCTCTAATGTTAAGAATCTATTTCTTTGTTTGCCATTCTATCTCTCTTTTTTCTCTTTGCTTGTTTGTTTTGTTTCTTAAATCACACCTTTGACTGCAATCATATGGTGTTCATCTCTCTCTGATTTAGTTCACTTAGCACAATATGTTCAAGCTTCATCCATGTTGTTGTAAATGGCAAAATTTCATTCTTTTTTATGGATGAGTAATGTTCGTGTGTGTGTGTGTGTGTGTGTGTGTGTGTGTATCTTCATTTTCCATTCACCAGTCGATGAACACTTGGGCTGTTTCCATTTCCATAATTTGGCTTCTGTAGATAATGCTGTTATAAGCATTGGGGTGCATGTATCCCTTCAAATTAGTATTTTTGTATTCATTGGGTAAATACCTAGTAGCGCAATTGCTAGATCGTAGAGTAGTTTTATTTTTAACTTTTTGGGCAACCTCCATACTGTTTTCCAGAGTGGCTGCATCAGTTTGCATTCCCACCAACAGTTTAGGGGGTTCCTATTTCTCCACAACCTTGCCAACACCTGTTGGTTCTTGTGTTGTTGATTTTAACCATCCTGACAGGAGTGAGGTTATATCTCATTGTATTTTTTATTTGTATTTACTTGATGATGAGTGATGTTGAGTGTCTTTTCATGTGGTTGTTGGCCATCTATATGTTTTCTTTGGAAACATGTCTGTTCATGTCTTCTACTCATTTTTTAACCAGATTATTGTTTTTTGAGGTGTTGAGTTTGTTAAATTCTTTATAGATTTTGGATACTAACCCTTTATGAGACATATAATTTGCAAATATCTTCTCCCACTCCATAGGTTGCCTTTTAGTTTTGTTGATTGTTTCCTTCACTGTACAGAGCTTTTTATTTTGATGAAGTTCCAATAGTTTATTTTTGCTTTTTAACTCTTGCCTCAGGAAACATATCTAGAAAAAAGATGCTAAAGCTAATGTCAAAGAGGTTATTGCCGGTGTTCTCCTCTAGGACATTGATGGCTTTCTGTCTCACAATTAGGTCTTCCATTCATATTGAATTTAGTTTTGTATACGGTATAAGAAAGTGGTTCACTTTCATTCTTTTATATGTTGCTGTCCAATTTTCCTAACTCTGTTTGTTGAAGAGACTGCTTTTTATTTTTTTCTATTGGATAATCATTCCTGCTTTGTTCAAGATTAACTATATAGTTATGGGTTAATTTCTGGGTTTTTTATTCTGTTCCATTAATCTATGTGTCTGTTTTTGTGTCAGTACCATGCTGTTTTGATCACCACAACTTTGTAATGTAACTGGAAGTACAGAATTGTGATGTCCCCAGGTTTGCTTTTCTATTTCAAGATCGCTTTGGCTATTTGGGGTCTTTTGAGGTTCTATACAAATTTTAGGATAATGAACATTTATTTCTATTTGTTCTATTTGGACATTTAATAGAAGAGAAGTGACTATGGATGAACCCTTTACAATGTTGACGTTTATTAAGTCTTCAGATCCCTAGAAAAAAATGGTGAGATTAGAAATATATTTTTGATGTTAAAAATTACAGAGTACTTCATTTGAAAGTCTTTATTAAATAATATTTTTAATCAATACTGATAAAGATGTATACTTTATTTAACATTTCTCTGGTGATATGTTAACATATTTTTAAATAGTAGCCAATATGTATAACAGTGTATTTTTGAAGATTTATAAAGTTGTTTATAACTTAGATAATACTTCAAAAATGTTAAAATAAGTAATCTCTGATATTCTTTATCAATAATATCATATATAAAATCTAATGATATCATGTGCCCCCAAGTTTCTCTATATGTGTTTGCACTATACATGTCTATGTTGTACATACTATATATGAGATAGTCAAGATTTATTTTAATTGGAATCAAAATAAAACTTTTATGAAGGAATTATTATGCATAATTAATTATACTAGAATGAGATTAAATTATACATGGATATAAACATTGAAAAGAATATAGTATATGAAGATGTTTTTAAACTCCATTTTCTATCATTACATGAAATAACTTTTGAATACTGTTTAAAATTAATTTTGTTCCATACAATAGACTGTGTCTTGAGCATATCGCTGTCATTTTTCATGGGGTATAATTTGCAGATACATTTCCATAAAATTGATTTAATAATTGTTAAATGTACATTATGCAATGTTCATTTAAAGACAAGCTTTTACTGTACTCTTGATTTTCAAACAAAATTTTATTTCATAGTACATTAATTTCTATTATGTATTTTTGCACTTGTCATTAACACACTTTCGTTATTTCAATAAACAAAACTAAATATGGTATTAGCTGTTTAGCTCCATGCTTCAGTAATTTCACCAAATACCTTGAAGACAAATAAATGAATGTAGTAAACTATTGTTTTAATTATATTTATCGATTCCAGTGTGTTTAAATACTTATTTATTTTTTAACAATAGTGTTTTTATGTCTATAAATTGATTAATGACTTGTAATCTTAGTCTTGAAATAGTAGAATCTACAGCTGGCTAAGTAATGTGTTTTCTTACAAATTACTTAAAATATAGATGCCAAACACATTGCATTCTCCATTTAATAGGAGAAGTGGCTTGCCAAGAAGTCCTTTTATCACTAGCTATTCTCCATACTGATACAGCTGATGGAAATGTAGCTTTCCATTTCAAACTAACTGCATCATAAAGTGCAGTCTCCAAGTACACAGAATGTCTACAAAAAGATTCTAAAATTTGAAATGTTATATGTGTTCTGATATTTTTTCCTGTAGGAATAGTTGAAGAAGTAAACTTACATTTATTCTTAAGTGTTTGCATAATTTTCACTATGATTTTGAATAATAAGAATATCCTGCATTGAATAACAATTAAGAATATTATGTAACCACATGATTTTAAAGTGTGGATTTATGAAAATATACGTCACTTGGTAATGGATATTTTTTTTTTTTTTTTTTTTTTTAAAGATTTTATTTATTTATTTCACAGAGGGAGAGAGATCACAAGGAGGCAGAGAGGCAGGCAGAGAGAGGGGGGGGGAAGCAGGCTCCCTGCCGAGCAGAGAGCCCGATGCGGGCCTCGATCCCAGGACCCTGAGATCATGACCTGAGCCGAAAGCAGAGGCTTTAACCCACTGAGCCACCCAGGCGCCCGGTAATGGATATTGAAAAACTTTATAACACTAAAATGTGTTTGTCTCTTTTTTGGTCATTTTGTGTTATGTACAATGTTAGATTTACTTAAGAAATTGTTATTTTTATTATCTCATTTTTGTTAAAAGGATAATGATAAAGAGAGATGTTAAAATTTAATTTGTTTCGTTCTTATAATCTGGAGACATTTCTCTCTCACAGTAATTTGTAAAGGAGTGGATGGAAGATAGGAAACTTTCTTTCATATTTATCTATATATATATATCTATATCTAATATCTAGTCTTATTTTGGAGAGACTAGAAAGTATTAAAGCTGTTAACTAGAAAACTAGTTGGAATGAAAAAGTCCGTTTATAATCTTATCATAATTTCTAATTGCATTATCATAGACTTCATAGTGTATTATTGACATATGCACATTCTCATGTAGAAATGTATACAATTGGCTGTATATAAAGATGAAATATACAGTGGGAAACTTTTAATCTTAGGGATAAATTTGGAAGAAAGTGTCTAACACTACTCAAATATTTAAAACTGATTTTCAAAAGGTAGTAAATGACTCCCTAATAAGTACTAAGTGCCAGTCAAAAAAAATAAATAAATAAAAAGTATGGAAGCTAAACTTCACTTCTTTTTTTTTGTTTGTTTCAAAGACAATACTTTTAGTCATGTTACAGTTAAAGGTCACACGATTAGAGGAGAGCATTTAGAACCATGTATTAATAACTAATCTGGTATCAAACAATGCTGATTGCTTTAATTCACCATCTAAGAATATTTCAATGACAACTTTACCTACAAAAAACACACATATTTTTCTCACTCTCTTTCTTTCTATAGCTCTATAAAGTTCCCTCTCTTACTCAAATTGGGTTACGGATGCAAAGTCATTTTGAAAAAAAAATGTATAGACTTTAAAAGTTTAACATCAATTGAAGTTCAAAACTTCATGAATTCTCATGGCTTTTTTTATCATGTTTTATTTTAATTGAGATACAATTAACAAATAACATATTAGTTTAAGGTGTACAACATAATGAGTTGACATGTGACTACACCGTGAAATGACCACTACAACAAGGTTAGTTAACATCCATCACCTCACATATTACAAATTTTTCTTGTGATGACAGCTTTTAAGATTACTCTCTTAGCAACTTTTAAATATACAGCACAGTATAGCTAGAGTCACCAAACTGTACATTATATCTCCAAAACTTACTTATCTTATAACTACAAGTTTGTACTTTTTGATCAGCTCTCCCCTTACCCTTCATCCCTCAACCCCTGGTAACCACCATTCTAGTCTCTACTTCTGTGAGTTTGGCTTTTTAAATTCCCACATCTAGCTGACACCTTACCATATTTGTGTTTCTGAGTTATTTCACCTAGCACAATGATTTTAAGTTCCATTCATGTCACCACAATGGGCAGATTGCCCTTATTTCTCATGACAGAATAATATTCTATTGTGTATGTGTGTGTATATATATATATACAATTTATTTTTTATCTATTCATCTACTGATGAACAGACATTTTGTTTCCATATCTTGGCTATCATGAATAATGCTACAATGAACAGAGGGTTGCAGGTATATTTTCAAGATCCTGTTTTCATTTCCTTTGGCTAAATACTCAGAAGTAGGATTTCTGGGTCATGTACTAGTTCTAATTTTAATTTGTTGAGGAACCTCCATACTGTTTTTTATACTGATTGCATCAGTTTACATTCCCACCAACAGTGTATAAGGGTTTTCTTTTCTTTTCTTGTCTTTTTCTTTTTTTTTCTATATCCTTGCTAACACTTCTTATCGCTGGTCTTTTTGATGATAGCCGCTCTAACAGGAGTGAGGTGATACCTTCACTGTGGTTTGGGTTTGCATTTCCCTGATGATTAGTGACACCAAACACTTTTTCATGTATCTGTTAGCTAATTTGTATGTCTTTAAAAAAAAAAAAAAGTCTATTCCATTCTTCTATGTATTTTTAAAATCAGATTCTTTAATTTTTTTTTCATTTCCATCGAGTTGTATTATTTCTCCATATATTTTGGGATATTAAGCCCTTATCAGATTTATGACTTATAAATATTTTCTCCCATTCCGTTGGTTACCTTTTCATTTTTTTGATAGTCTCCTTTGCTGTGCAACCTACATGAGTTTCTAATTTTCATTCTCACTTTTGTTCTTTTCTGACGCCATTTCTTACAATCTCTTTTCTTTGATAGGATGTGAAATGACTTAGTTTTAAATAATATTTTCAATTTTTTAATGTTTCCTCAGTCTTCAGAACAACAGTAAATCTGCTACAGTAATTGAATACTCAGTAGAAGTTGGATCATAGAGAAAAAAAGATTTAATTTAGATTTTAATTTAGATAAGATATTGATAATTTTTCTCAAGCTCTGGGTTACATGACCATCATTTGGGGAGGAAATGAATCCCTCGTTAATTTCTAAAGAGATAAACAAATACCACAGATATTCAGGTGCTTCCAAAAAATTATATGCTATTATTTTTAATAACACTTCAGCCGAAGAATTTATTGACTTTGTGAGCACAGAAATACAATGAGACCAGAACAAATGAAAATGTTTTTGCAAATTTGGATGTTAAATTTGCAAATATCAGAATAGACAATATAGGCTGCAATAAAGGTAAAATATGTAATTTTAATTATATGAGAGGTAGTTCTAATTAGGGGTGAATAGGGGGAAAAAAGGTGTTCTTTTACTTAAAATCCTCTGCCAAGAGTTTTCTTTTTCTTCTTTCTTTCTGTTTTTTTTTCTTTCCTTCCTCTTTCTCTCTCTATTCCTATATATATTTCTCTCATATTCTATAGCTCTATAAAATTTCTTCCTTTTCTTACTCAAATTGGTTTATGGGTGCAAAGTCATTTTGAAAAAAAATTATAGACTTTCAGAGTTTAGCGTCAATTGAATTTCAAAATTTCTCAGAATCCTTCCCACCTTAAAATTCTCTTGATATCTTCTATATATTTTTAAATTTTCCTTCCCTGTTAACATCTCCTTGATTCTAAACACACTAAAATATAATTTGAGAGTTACCTTAAAAAATATAAATGTATTAAATGTAAAAAGATCAAAAATGTTTTATACCACTTAATGAATATTTAAAGGAATAAATATATTAAAGGAAAAATGTAACACCTATATTAGTGTTTCATACAGGAACACTTAAATGTGTATTTGCTCACAATTAGATTGAAGAATGGTGAGTTTCCAGGTTGTCTGAGAATTAATTGACCTAATAAAGCTGATATACTTGCAGTTCAAGGACAGATACAAGACTTAAGGTCCCCAATACTGAGTTAGAGGACAACTAGACAAATTGTATAAACTGTTTTAAATATGTATATTTCTCAAAATTACCACTTTAGCAAAATTTAAAATAATATTTTGGGATACCAAAAGATAGTAATTATCTTTTCCTTGTCAGAAAAAAATGTAGACGCTATCAAAAAATGTTTTTAGAAGAGCATTAACTCTGTGGGACACAGGAAGTTAATAGTAGAATTCTATAACAACAGAAATCTATAACAACAGATACAGCTGCTTAAATTAACACTACTGTACTTATTATAAAGGAGAAATTGGTGGGAATAACATGTTATGTAATAATTTACAAATATTCATAGCAGACAGTATTTTAAATATGTGATTAGAGACATTGTGATGTCTTTTACTGAGACAAACTGGTATGTACATCTAATTTGGTCATTACTTAGTTTTCCTGGTATAGTTTTTATGAATATTCTTTCCTTAGAATACTTAAAGCTAGAAAACAGAAGTCTAATTAAAAGCAAAACTCAATTATGAATAAAATAGTTTATTTATTAACTTAAATTAAAAAAAATCCAAAAGTATAAAGAGCATGAAATAAAGTTGTTCCTATCCCTTTCACTTTCAGTATAGAAAAGGTTTCTCATCCCAAGGATCAAGATGAATCTTAAAAGCCTAGCACATTTGTCTTCCATCTCACTAAAAATTGAGTTTTCTGCTCATTCACCTAAATCAGAGATGAGTAAAGGTAGTGAGATTACTGTTAACCTTATTCAGATGACCCTTAAGTGAATGTTGATGGACTAGAAAGAAGAAGGAAAAGGATACATGAACAGAAATTAGGTTTGTTTGGGAAGACATGGGTGGAATGCATGCTGGTTAGGGAAATAAAAATGTCTCACATTTCCTGAAAAGAGCTTAGATTATACTGTTTTATTTTCCTAAAAACCTCAAAGTCTCTTTTTTGCCTAAACTTAAAGTCTAGACTGTTAATATGGCTTTCTATTGCTGTTATAACAAATCACTACACATTTAGTATCTTTAAAGTATACAAAGATTATCTGTGGTTCTGTGTGTCAGCAGTCCAGCATGAATCTCACTGGACTAAAGGCTTCTAGAAGACTATAGATTTGGGGCCTGTGCATGCTCTGTACATTCTCCCATTCTGGCCTCGGACTATTCCTATTCCTGCTTCTGCCTGGGGTTAGGTGCCCCCACACGGATTTGGGTGATTTGAGAGAGGTTAGGCATTGAGGAAGACTGGGGTTTGCTTGATAAGTAGCATAAGCCAGACTCCTTAGGGATGGGTCTGTGATGAGGGGCCTCTGGCACCTGGGTGTCCAGGTCCTTCTCATCCCAAGATGCCTCTGTTGCCCCTATCAACCTCCAGAGAGCCTGTGAGATCAGGCTTCTTCTGGGAAGAGTCGTGGTAGCCGCAGCACCTTGGGCTTGATTCTGTCATTCTCCAAGCTTCCTGTGAGGCCCAGCACATTCCCTCCTCTCCCTGGCCCTCAGTCAGGACCCACATTTACTCCTCCCACACACCAGAAGCCTTATAGTGCCCCCTGAAGGCTCCAACTGCACCCCATTTGTCTTTTAGGGAAATCCCACATTCTATCCAAAGGTACAAACTTTAGCTAAAGGGCCCAGCTCCCTCATCAAAAGACAATTTTTTTTTAAGTTCATTTACAGTTTAAACTGAAAACGCAGGCCAAGATTATATCCATTTAATTTGCCTTTCTCTTGTTAAAATTCTTAGTGTTATTCACATGTATATTATTTTTTAAAAAATCCAAAAAAGAGCTGAAATGTACTAATGCTTCTACATTTGAAAATTCAAGAAATTATTCCCCCCTCATTTTTCTTTCTATTGATACAATGAAAAGAAGAAAAAGTTGATATTTAAAGTAAATGAAATTAAGTCAAATATACATAGCAGTAGTAAATCTCTTTTATATTGCTAATTCTCTGTCCTAGGTAGTCTCCCTGTTTAATAATAGATGGTAAATGTTTGGTAGCATATTTAGAAGAGAGAATGCTCTCATGTGATTAAAATCAAGAGATGTGAGTCTGTTGCTTTCTTCAATGAACTAACTGGTTTATCTGGTAGGAAGAATGTGATGCACCTATGAACTATTTTTAAAACATTTTTATTACATCTCCAGTTTGAAAATAAGATATTCTTGTCTTTCTCTTGTGATTTAGGACACGCCATCTGCTCTTCCATCATATGCAATCTAGATTTCTGACTATGAAGTGATATTCTTACTGATGCTCTTTCCTACAGTGTGATTAAAGACTCTGTTTACACAGTTGGGGTTAAGCTTAAAAACTCTGCTGATTCCCCAGTAGCAACCAGGATAACAATACGAGAATAAATTCATTAACTCTAAGCCTATTGGCCCTTGATAATTGCCAAACCCTATCTTCAGATTCATTTCCCTTTCATGTTTCTAAACTCCAACCGTAAATAACTTTTCACTTCCTCTTGACTATTTGGTAAGTTTCAAAATTGTTTGCCTTTCTCCATAATATTTATTCTGCCTTACGATGCTTTTCTCCTAGTTTTCTACAAGAAAAATTACAAAATAATTATACTATTCCTGTAATATGGTGCTTAACACTAATTTCACATCATTCAAGGAGGCATGGAATAATAGAAAAATGAGAGGTGGACCTTGAATGCAACATGATTTTGTGTGCAAAACAAATCCTTCCAGTCTAGCTATTTGACATTGGTCAAATTATGTTACACAGTCTAGGAACCATTTTTTTTTCATCCATTATAAATGAGAATGAAAACACATTACGAAGATTTGTCGTAAGTTTTCCCTAAGTGAAGATAAACACTTGGCTCAATATTTGACTTGATAACAAGAAATAATGATAACAAAAGAAATATATTTTTCTATTCTTGGTAGCAATGTTTCTGAGAGTTAAGAGATAATACTTTGGATGTCGGGGCAAAGAAGATACTCATAAACTTAGTTACTTTTCTACCTCAACATTCCTACATAGAAATAGACATCGTTTGTTTTATTTTCCACATCTCACTGTTCAAAATACATCTGGAGTGCTGTGTTCCATCTACATTCCTCTTCCCAAACTTAATGTCTTCAATAAGACCAACACTACCATTCCTCCTCTGTTTCAATCTGATACCCCTCTTGGTATGATTTAGCAACTGTTTTACATTGTGAATTAAGCCATAAATAACATACTCTATAAAATTATAAAATAAAATAAGAGAGAGGAAAATAAATTGGTAGAGGTGAAGAAAAAGAAGGGATGATGATGTTGTTGCTGCTGTTGCTGATATTATGAAAGAGAAACAGAAAGAGAGTGAGAGTACACTAGAGACAGGATGTGCATGGGCTGGAAAGAGAGTGAAGGAGGGACAGAGGGAGAGAGAGAGAAAGAGAGAAGCAAAGAATAAAGCATCGAGGCTGGTAGAGATTTTTATCAAATTGATCATGAATTCATAATGAAAATTTACAGCTTTCTTCCTCCATTCTCACTCTACCCACTCAAATTCCTTCTAAATCTCACATGTTAAGATATTGTCTCCCCTGTGCAACTAATCCCTTTATTCTTTTTTTTTTTTAAGATTTTTATTATTTACTTGACAGAGAGAGAGAGAGATCACAAGGAGGCAGAGAGGCAGGCAGGGGTGGGGTGGGGGGGAGGGGAGCAGGCTCCCTGCTGAGCAGGGAGCCCTATGCCGGGCTGGATCCCAGGACCCTGAGATCATGACCTGAGCCAAAGGCAGAGGCTTAACCCACTGAGCCACCAAGGCGCTCCTAATCCCTTTATTCTTGAATAGTCTGAACTTTGGTGGTCTTATCTGGATAAGATTGCAATAATTTTACGCTTATTTGGTGCATGACAGGAGACTATTTTGGTTTTGTACATACACTTTATTTCCCCAACTAAGGCAATGTTATTTTACTTTAATATTTATGCTAATGTTATAAGTAAATATGTATGTATAATTTATTATGTGCCAGACATTTTTCAAAGAGATTTTCAAGTTCAACTATTGTTAACCTCACTGTATGAAGAAGAAAATTGTGACAGATATCTTAAATAACTTTGCCATCAGTTATTTACCTGGGATTTGTACACATGCAGTTTGGCTCCATAGTTCATATTCTCAAGCACTTAATTTTGTTCCACTTGGTCACCTGGGAATTGATCACACTAGGCAACAGTTTAACTCTTTTTTGCCTCTGGCTCAGTGACATGTCCAAGACAAACAGGTCTAAATGGGCAACACACTGTACCACCTTTTGGAAACATTCCTCTAATTCAATCCTAAGGCTTTTCAGGGAGCAGATCTCAAAGTCACAGGGATGGAAACAAGACATTTTGCAAGAAAGCACCTTTTACCTGTTGTCTTCAGATCCTTATATTCGGACTATGGAAGAAATGATACCTCATAAATTCCTCATTTGGAATATACACGATATAGCACCTAATTCCAATATCCCAGTAGTGGTCGTAGTCAACACAGGAAATGTCTTCAATAAGCCATTCACATTATTCTACTGGGCTAGCTGCTTTGAAGATAGTTGGAAGATGTATCATTTATTTATGTACCAGGTACAAGTGTCAATATAGCTGTAGCCCATGGATCATAGCCCAATGCCAAGTTTTGTTTTATTTTTGCTTTTGTTTGTTTATTTGTTTTTATCTTTTTGCTTTAAAATGAGTTCTTTCTGTGGAAAACAAAATTAAATGGCATAACATTTGCTGGGAGCGGCATGGGCCTCGCTGGCTGATACAGTCACAGCGTGGAAACAGCAGCGTTTGCACAGCTCCTGCCAACCAAAGTGAACCTGGTATCTTCTCCCATTGCTTCTGATCCCTATCTCAGGATTAATCCTGTTACTAATAATTAGGCCTCTAGACACTCCTAACCAGACCGAGATTGTTAACCAAAACCATACGCATCGAATCAGACCCCATAGCCCCTAGGCAAGGACCTTAGATCTTATCTCTGCAACAGTTCCTCCCAACGTTATCTCTTTGAGCTCTTGCAGATCAGGAGGAAGAATTTTAAGACACTTTGAAGCCTGGGAGCTAGGAGTTAGCTCTGCCGGAAGAAGAAGAGCCTTATCTAAAGATAAGGCACAAGCAAAAGCAGAGCACTGGTTACTACGTGTTCCTTAATGATCAATGGCAAGTTATGATTCCATCCTCCAGTCCTGCGTGCCATGAGTGTCCTTGGGACACCCACTCCAACTTTCCCGAAGACCGGTTTTTACAATGAAGATGCAGATGTAATAGTTAAATACAAAGGCAGGAGGGGCAAACCCATTCCGGGCTATGTTACTTAAAATAGATAATCTGTCTCTGTCGTGGCAGGGGCGGGGGAGGGACTGACGCTTGGAAAAAAATGCAAAAATGTCTTTTTACTAATCAAAGTGCTTTGTATCTCTAAAAGTAATTAATCTTAACTATCACGCACTTGTTGTCCTGTCATGTACCGCCCAACTGACTGCCTATAAACAAAGATTCTGGGACGACTAGCAGAGCAGAGGTGCCAGAGATGCCTGCTTGGTGATCAGAAAGAATCTCATGGCTCTCTCATTTTCTCTCGCCGACACCGTCCATCCTTCGGGGCCCCCTGGACCTGCTGGAGCTGGACTCCGGCAAACATTAATGTTGATATTACATTTGGTAGGAACTTTTTTTTTTTTTTTCCTGGTCTCCAAATATGTTATTTAACGAAAAGAAACCAACATTGAGAATCAGTGTTAGCCTGATTAAGGCAAATTGCTGTCCCTTGCTATGATGTACAGGCTCAGGAAAATCCTCATTTCTCTTTGATGACTGATTCTTCTATGCTAGGGCATCACCTTAGAAGTCAGTGCTGGTTTTCACTGCTGACAGATTGGGCACTTTTCTGTATCCGTTTACTTATGTCTGTTAATAAAAAGACATGCATGTTTTTGAATTTTTGATAGACTTCATCATTGCCATGATGGCCACACTGTTTCACAGACTTTCAACAAGCATCTGGATGACTTATTGGTATCAACAAAATAGGTCATATTGTTTACTTGATGATGGAGATCTTTACCAGTAATGGGTGTCCTCAGTGAACATGAGATGTGACGCAAACTGTCTCGGATTCTTCGCCCACTCTTAGAGTCCATCCTTGGACTTTTCTCCCAGAATCAATCTTGTTCCCTGATAAATTGATGACTGAAAGAAAATGGTTCTGCAGCCCTTTAACCCATTCCTTATCTTTATCAGGACAAATGATATCCTGGTAAACATACTTAGAGTATTTACTAGTGGAAGAATAACAGGGAATTCTTATCTACTCAATGGATTTGCATGACTGTGCCTATTGTGTGTAGGAAGATATTCACAAACAAACTTAAATTTTATGGATTTGGGAGAACGTTACTGGTTGAAGAATACCAGGTAAGTTTTGTATTAACGGTATGTAAATTGAAATTATGCCTCAACATAAATGTTCTTCCTCTTTAAGCTATGTTCCATATGCACTGCTGAAACCTTACATGTAAATTCAAACTAAAATATATTCTAAGCAAGAGGCGAAATACAATTGGATCTATATTTTTGAACTTCTCCAAAAGAAAAATGCTTGCTAAAAAAAGAAAAAAATCCTTGGATTTTTTGCTCTTGCCTATATCCTTTAAATTATTAGTAAAAAAAATATTATTATAATTTAAAAGAAAATATGACCAGTTCTTTTCCTCTTTATAATGATAACAACATCACAAATTATATTTATATTACACCAGAGTCCTAACAAGTCAAATATGAAGCATATCAGTAGTAGACTACTGATCCAAAGGCTGCAGTGTAAGTACTTTAAAAGTTATGATGAGGGTATCTATGTGTGTGTCTATGTGTAAAGAAATAACTGATGGAGGAGTTTTTTAACATGTCCTTGATAGATAAGAATGGAAAATATATATTTCACAGATACAAATCGCTAGAATATCTGAGTTATTATCTAGTTCCACTCTGTTTCTTTTAACAGATAATAAAGCCTAGCCACAGTAACTTGTCTTGCCCCAAGTCACACCGCCAGTTAGTTGTTCATTTCGGACAAAAGTGCTGCTATCTCAACTCAAGCCACTGCTCATTTTCCTGTATGGCTTTTTAATGTCATCTTTCTGAAAGAGGTCATAATACATAGATATCAAGTGGAATGACACAATGTGGGTGGATGGTAAAACAATCAACATAGCTTAGAATTCAGATAATCTTAAGATAAAAAGGCAAGTAAAGGTATGTAGTTCCAAAGTATATGTTGCTTTACTTGCTGTATTGGAGAATTCTGTGCTTTGTAATCCACCACACACACACACACACACACACACACACACACACACACACACACATGTTAGCATAAAACATTTCTCTTCTTCTCTACAGAGAAGAAGAACCAGTAAAAAAAAAGATAGAATAATACCTGTCACTTTTCCTCAAAGTAGAACAAAATGCCTTAGAAATTAGTGAAATATTGAAACACAGTCATTGATGTAATAGAAAGAAAATTACCTATCTGTAAATACAAACTGTGACTTTTTTTGGATTTGTTGTTGGAACACATCTCAAGAGTTTCTATGGGAGATTAAAAAGGGTATTAGACTGTATCAGTATGGAGCGCCAAACTGCAAGGTATTTTTGTTTGTTTTAGTTTAGAACTAATTGGCTTATTAGAATGTATAATACATGAATACATTTTTCCCTTGGTTCTATATAGAAGGTTTCAGAGTTGTCTGGTTCAGTTTATCTTTTACATACTTTTAGTTTTTTAAGATAAACTTCACATTTCATGAAGGTTTTATCTATTTTTCAATCTGTGTCTGCATTTGGGCTGCATTACTTAACCAAGGTCTGTGATCATTCTGTTACTGAGTCCATTATGGTCTGGGGATGGTGGCTTCTTTTTTTTAAGTAATGTCAAATAATGTAAAAAAGAATTTGACATATATTTTTAATTATTTAATTAGAACTGCTTATGTCAGTGTTTGTTTTTCCCATTCATTACAAATAATTAATAGTTGTATGTCTTGATTTACCATTACAAGTTGAAATCATATTTTCAAAACTGACACAGAAAGACTAATGCCTGCTTCAACACAGTTACAGTTGAGAGTAGATATTAAACTGAAATCCACTTCTGGTATATCGGCACCATAAATATTTCATGAAAGCACTTGAAGGAAGATAGGAACGATCCCTCTGTGTCCTGGGCAAGATTGCTCTTCTCAGATAATACCACTACATTCAGTATTTATTGGCTTTTATACAGATCAGCAAGGTTGCCAACAAGATGTTGTTCTGCTGACTGAATAACCTCGACTGCAATTGAATATATAATGATGGCTTGAGCATGTGTGACAACATTCTTTTGGAAAACACTATGTTGCAAGCATTAGGAGGATTTAGTTTTTAAGGTCAAATGCATACCTGGTTTTGCTTATACTTTTAGGTAATAAACAAATACTGAAAGGAAAGTAAATATACGGCTTCTATAAAAAAATGAATCTACGAGAATCTGAAGGAGTCCATTTCCCATATATATTTATTTGGGGGGGTATTATACTTTTTATGTAAAACTTAAAAGAACTATTTTCATATGATTAACTTCATTTCATACTTACACTATATTAAACTGTATTTATGTTTGATTTTTAAAGACAGACATTCTTTTTTGGAGCAGTTTTAGATTCACAGCAAAATTCAGCAAAAGGTACAGAGACCTCCCCAGATAGCCCCTGCCCTCATGCATGCCAGGCCTCCCCAACTCGTAACATCCCTCACCAGTGTGGTACATCTTCTGCAATTAATGATCTACATGGATACATCATTATCACCTCTGAAGATTCACTCTTAGCATTGTATATTCCATGGATTCGGATAAATATTTACAGTAGTTTTAATTATAAAAACCAACATTAAAAAAAATCAACATTAAGACCACATACCTAAGCCTAAGTGACTGCCTTATACCTAGTAGTTACACGTTGCACATTACTACTATGTGTAATGCATGATGATTGTTATCATTAGTGGAGTAGTATTTTACACGGATAAAGATTTCCTTGCCTGTACTAAGTTAAACAAAGTGGAAATGGAGATAAAGCAATGCAATAACCGTACAAAACTTTCCTGTTTCTGATATAAAATAAAGAGTAAGTGTTAAACAATCAAGTTTTACCGAACTAACACCAATTTTGTTAACTAACCTCACTCTAACATGTGAGTGTTTTTTGTTGTTTTTTTGTTTTGTTTTTTGGTTTTTGTTTCGTTTTCTTTTTGTTTTGTTTTCTTTTCTCCAAGAAAGTGGGCTAAATTTTGTAAAAAGTACAAGAAGTCTGATGTGCAACGTGAAAATTTACTTCGTAAGAAAAATTTAATGAAGATTTTGAAGGCAAAATTAATCATATTTTAGAGTATATTTCAACTCTCGATTATCAAATGGTTTTTATTGTCTCAATGGTGATATTTTCCCCTTAAGTTTCTCTTATATTCTGAAGAAATCTCAGTTTGAAAAAAAAATCTCTGATGTAGATTATCATGATATAATAAACATAAATAACTTATATGGTTATAGGTAATCCAATTTGTCTTTGTAAAACTTTGATAGAATGTTCAACTCGTGTATAAGAATACAAATTTCAGCCCTAGTATATTGTTTAAAGAAAATTATTTATAAAAGCTTCATTGCAGTTTGATCTACCAAAGATGAAATTTAGAAAAGAACTTTGGAAAGCAAGGTAATTTAGAAATACTCTAATTATAAATCTCCAATGTATAAAAAAACATGCTTTAGTCCTTTATAAAAAGAACAAAAAAATAAACCCAAAAACTAAGGAGTTTACATTAAGAATAATATTAACAAAAACTTATTCAGCTTGATGAAGGAAAATGTAAAGACTGTGACAGTCAAAAGGGCATTGCCCTAGGTGGATTTAATTTAGTGACAATAAAATCATTAGCAGTTACAAAGTTTTTTTTAGAAATTGTTTAATGTCAAATGTCTCCAGGCTCCTCAATTGCTTGGTTCATTCAAGGGCAAATGAGTCAAATACACAATAATATCTATGCCATTGTGTTTTATTAGTTACTTGGAATTTACTTTTAAAAGGAGAAACTCAATGCTGGCTTAGTTAAATTCATGAGACAAATATTCATACATGTGTGTTTCATCATGTATCTGTGGCTGTGAGTCCTCACTACAAATAAAATTAGGACAAAGAGAAATACATGACTATAAATTTTGTTGAAAATCTTGTTTTCTTTTTAAATACCCATTAATAAAATGAATGTATAAAATACTCATAATTTAGTTAACATTCAGATTTGTGTGTTTTACATTTGAATTTTATACACAGACAATTTTTCAAATGAGAAAAGATAACCTACTGCTTTATCTAAACATTAAAGCATAATATATATTGCTTATTGCACTGTGTGGTTTTTTCCTTTTCTTTTTTCAGTATCACATAAAGATTACGAGGTATTTCTGCCTCTTAGGAATGCATTTGAAGAATTGTAGGAATGCATTTCCCAAGCAGTAGACTTGCTTCCTTCTGCAGCTGCCACTCTCAGCAGCTATGCCCCACCTGACCTTCTCCCAACTTTCTGCACAGCCACTGTCCCTGTTCAGGGAAGACTGTGGTGGTGGTCTATGAAGGCAGCTCCAGGAAGGCTCTCTCCAGCATTACCTATATTTGGTCTACAGAAAACAAACTTCCTTGCTCCCTCCTCCTCAGTCCCAACTTTTGTTTGGATTTGAAGCTTGTCCCCAGCACAACCTTCTGTCGTCTGCTGTTCCGCCACTTCAGGCTGAGGTGGCTTCAGCTCCCCACATTATTGTTTATGCCACTCAAGTAGTCCAGGTGATATCCTGTCCTTTGACTTCGGTATGGAAGAAGCCCTTCTCTCGCTTTCTCCTGAACATGGTGAAAGATACCTTGGAACTGTTTCTGAAAGAACTCTCTCTCTTAAGTTTTTCAACCAAGGTCATTTGAAAAGCTAATGACTGGTGTTCACTAAATCAGACAGAATTTCTTTTATAATTTTGTAGCTCATCCTACATAGATATTTAACTCACATAATAGGATATCAGGTAGTTGGGGCTAACTCTTCTGACTTTGAATCATTGACGAAATTCCTTACAATAAATTGTTGACACACATGTAAAATCTTATGGCAAAGTTCTAAATACATATTTTTCCAAAATTAATTGATGACATCATCAATTAAAGGAACCACTAAAATGAATAGATTGTACTACATTCACAAAAAACTATGACGAATGTGTCTTACAAAACATATTTTCCATTTACTTTTCCTAACATGAAGCATTTTTAAGTTCAAAGTTTATTAATGTGTACAACCTAGAGTCAGGCAGAGATATTTAATCATTTAAAATTTCTTATGTTAGTATTCAATATAAACACAATTGTCTGTATGACATCTAATCATACAATCTAAACAGCTTCCTGTTTTTGAATGTTTCAAAATGAATTTCTAATTAACTAAGAGATACAACTTAAGACTCTGGTGGCATCAGATTATAGTCACTGATTTTATTTTATTTTTTTTATTTAAATTCAATTTGTCAACTCATAGTACATCATTAGTTTTTGATTTTGAAAATACTTCCTTCCTTTAAGAGCCCTATTTGGAGAAAGTGACTACCGCAGGGTCTGTATGGACAATTCTAATTTAAAAATATAATAATTTATTTTAAGAAAATGAGTATCAAACATTAGCCATGCTAGTGTTAGTTTATTATGCAGCTTCATCATTTTTATACTGTTTTAATTTACATTGAATGCAAGAAAATGACAGTGTGGCAACAATAGTATGAAACACACTCTCAAAATATTGATTTGCAGGAACTGTACTCTACAAAGAATTAAGGGAAATAATTCAAAGTAATCAAATATATTCTGTATATAAATGTTTTAATTTTTTCTGTTGCTCAAATGTGAATACCAGAAACTCAAATTAATATTGCTCTACAATTTCACTGACCTTTTTTTAAAGTAGCATGAAAGAAGCATGAAAATGTGAAGAATAAAATATTTGAGCAATCAAGGAATTATGGGCAAAAATCTACTAACAGTTTATTAGGACTTCAAGTGGGGCATCTGTGTGGCTCAGTTGGTTAAGCAGTCTGCCTTGGGCTCAAATCCAGGACCCTGAGCTGGTCATGATCCCAGGGTCCTGGGTTTGAGCCCTGCATCAGGCTCCTGCTCTGTGGGGAGCCTGCTTCTCCCTCTCCTCTGTGCTCTCTCTTGTACTCTGTCAAATCAATAAGTAAAATGTTAAAAGAAAAGTATATCAGGACCTTAATATAAAGAAGTAAGTAGTTTATATAAACATATTAAATTTTATTTTATACTATCAGAGCTTTAGTATATATGATTATATATATACACTTATTTGTATGTATAATATACAAACATAATTTTATTTTATGATTACTTAATCCTTATTAATATTTAAAGAATATTTTACAAATTATTTAAATGATAAATTCCAAATCTAGTTTACTCTTTTTCTTTCCAACATGCATATTTACAATCTTTTGTAAGAAAAATAAAGATATGTCTCAGAGTTAAATGGGAACTCAACAGAAAGACTAACCTAGTCTGTGCCTGTTATACAAAGGGATTTTTATATTTTGCAAATATATTGATTTTCACAACTGGTATCTCATGGCAGGCATATCTAATCAGTCAACTCCTATATTAATTGAATCACTAAAGTATTCAAACATGCATCTAACTTTAAGTTCAAAACAGTGATTGGAAAATACATAAAAAGTGTTATCATTTATATTGAACATATTACCCCACCTCATTTTCTTCAGTCATAAAACTACACACAAAACTAGTTAGGGGAAGAATACAAATAAAAATAGTGAATAATACAGACTTAACCAAGATTTTACTGAGGATATTCTAAGCGAAAGTAAGGTTTGTGCTATAGTTGTCTGCTTGATTACTCATTTTAACATTTAATATGAAATATCGATATGCCTCAAAGTTGAGCATGACAATTCCTGAAAGTCTAATTATCATAACTTTTCTTATAATTATATAAAAACCTGTGCAAATAGCTTATTATTGCTAATGATGCCCTATTGCAATGTACCTTTTTCAACTAGTGTTTATATAATGCTATTGTTTTTCAAGTCATGCTTAAGTTTTTTAAGTTTTGGTCATTTGCGCTTCAGTGGACACAGGTCAGTGGGTTTGAGAACTCTCCATTTTGTGAAACGTGTTGGCTCTAAAAAGTCTTTCCCAGTGGCCTTTGTGAAGTCATATATCGTTTTACAAGTTTAACAGTCTGTTAATGTTTACTATGATAAACAGTTCATATCTGAGAGCAAAGTTAAAGTAATAGATATCACCTATCTATTAATTGATCTCATTTTCTTACACTTTCACTATTCTTAAACTTTGTCCCCATAACACATATTTCCTATTAATTCTCTTAATCATTGTTTTCTACCCTCAAAATGTTTTATTTCTGCTTCATAGGGGTTTATGAATATTTGTAGTAGTTTCTGGTACATATACATAGAACGAAGCTATTTGCTGACAGTTGGTGATTTCTTCAATTCAGATAATTATGTCACAATTTGCCTTTAGGCATAAAATTAATAGGTTAATTCATATATTTAACAAATATTTAGCAGTGATATTCTGTGTACCAGCTATTGTGTAGCTATAACCAAAAATAAAGTGTTGTTTGCCTTTAAGGAATGCAAAAATTGGAAGATGAATTTTAATATGTACACTTGAGATTGTCAGATTGTATGTGTATGGTTTGCCCTTGTGATTAAATTGGTAATGACTAGATTAGTTAATACTTGAAATATGCTCAGTACTTCAATTCACTAGTCAGTCTCATCTGTTTCTATTAATATTACTTCAAATTTTAAAATACTCATACTTTGTTGTTCAGAATCAATGATTTATTTTTCTTTTAAATTTCCTTAAGGTTAAACTTTTTCAAATGTGTCTTGTAAAGGTAAAAGCTTTAATTTTAAAATTTCCTTTATCTGTAGTCTCTCTTCTCATGTGGAAAAATATTATAATAGATATGAGAAGTGGTATTTTGGGATTGTAAAAAATGAAATGGCTAAGCTTCCTGAATCATTATGTTCAATCATAGGCAAAGCAATTACTTCTCACCACATGAGTAGCAGCTCATAATAATAGCTAATAGCAGTTTATGCCTAATAGATACTATACTCTTCATAGGTGCAGAAAAGTCACTATGGCTATCTATTGCAGAATTAGAAAACTAACAAACATATCCTTGCCAATTTATTGCTGACCAGTAGTTTTAATGTATTAGAAATGCCGAAAAGTTTTTTTAATGGGGGATTATTGAAAAATAATGAAGCTTTGACAAGATATATGCAAAAGTAGTTTTATTTTTCTCAAAAATGTTCTTCATAGAATCACAAAGCTTAGAGCTGGTGAAGATTAAATGCTTATGACTTCCTGTTTTCAAAGAAGTAGATTTTGAAGCACAGTAATATATCGAATTGTCTCTACTGTTTTTTGCCCACACTTTCTCCCTGGCCTTGCTTCTTCTCTCCCAACTCGGAGAGGAAAAAAGTCCTTCCTTGATAGATACATTAAATGTTCTTCTTATTGACAATAGAAGTAAATAGTTTTATGTTTTTTTCATTCTTAAGTGGATGAGAGGAGGAAACATGCCGGTATTTTTCTCTAGTAATTCGCTAAGTGGAAAATAGGTAAATAGTACTGATATATTTTATTTTTTACACTTATGCACAAATATGAAGTGGACAGAAATATATACATATGCATAAATAGCAGGCATGCATCAGTTCAAAATAACGTATTTCAAATTCTTAGCTTAAGTGTTTCAATATAGAAATGCATAAGTAAGGTCACAAGTCAAGGTCCTGAGTTGAGCTCTGAGCTAACAGAGTCCTTTCCCTTAGTTTGTTAGTCAGGAGCTACTCTCCAGATCCCACTGAGTTCTCAACATAAATAAAAAGAAGCCTCATTTTAGTACCCGCATTAAAAAATGCTTAATGTTAATGATAATTAATGAATAAACTTTTTAATTAATGAATAATTTTATAGTAATTGATTAAAATGTTAAGACAAATCAATATAATACTGTCCCGAGTTAATTCTTTCTTGTTCTAAATATGTATTGATGCTAATTCTCTAGTCCCACCATTTGTATTTTCTCACCTGAAGAGTGAGCTATGCCTCTAGGTTGCCATCGAACGTAGGCCAACATAGAATTTGTTTTGCTTTGCATGAGGCATAGTGATAATCTCTAAAATATTAAAAAGGAGTACAGGTAATGAAACCTTGAGCTAGGCACCATGTTGAGTTTCTGACACATCTCTAGAACATTCTTTCCCCAATTTAATTTAAATACAGAGTAAGGTAAACACATATATTTTGTGAATAAACATTTTTCTTATGGATAATAGAGAAGTTATTTAATTAATGAAGATATTTAAATATTGAAAGAAATACAATGCATATGCACCTCCTAGATTGCAGAGACCCTGCAGAAATTCAGAGGCTTATACATAGTCTATTATAAGTTGTCTTAAATACATCTATTATTGGAAAGATTTTCTTTAGGGCTTTACTTTTTAAATCATCCAGTACAAGTGAATTGAGGTTATAACCCTAAAGTGTTTTCTTGAAGAACTTTTAAACATTATCACCATGAAATTAATTTCTCAGACTGAAAGTTAAAATATTTTGGAGTGAATGAATTCATGAACTTTTAGATTGTTTTCCTTGGTATCAGACCTTTATTGAACAATTATACATTTTGCCAATTGGTTTTAGAACAACGATTGATGTTATGATACCTCAGAGAAGCTTTTATTCAAGAATAAAAAGTAAAGCAGTTTATTAATATATAATGCTAAAATTACAATAAAGTTGTTATAAATCTGATGCAAATATTTACTGTTATATACTATGTTAATTATTACAAGAATCTAACCTAATATTATATCACAAAAAATGCATTTAATAAAAAATTCATTTAACAAATTTATAAAACAATGGCTGCTGTATTCCTTGGTTCTTAGGCCCTGTGTTCTATACCTCTTCACTTCTGATAAAGAAGAGATAGTTCAATTAGGAGTGTATTTTTCTTTCTTTTTTCTTAGCAATGGTGTTCCCATTCAGTATTCCATTAGCTGTGGTGCCAACCAGTGTCCTGTCCATTGACACTGTAAGATGATAGACATAATCTCTGTCTTTCAATCTAGGATATACAACATTAATTATAGTAAAGTTATAGCAAATAGTATATTTTAGTAAAGTGTATATATTTTAATAGAAGCAATACAAACTATGTGACACTCCATAAGGGTACTTAACTCCAAGAAGATGATATACCAACATTTATGCTGAATTCTTGCAGAGTTATGAGATCAGTATCAATATGTAATTAGCATTATAAAGGTTTGTTTTTAGTTGATCATTTACCAAAATAAATCTTGTCAGGTTTTGACTCAATTATAAGGTGAAAATTTAAAACCTTTGGTTTTCTTCTTGATTTTACAAAACATCAAAATTATAGTTAGAGGTTTTTAAATTTAGGACGAGTTGTTATAAAGAATGGGTAAATTAACTAGACTCGTTGCTCTTGAAAGCAAAACTATAATCATGACTCCTAATTCGCAAAGAGGAAAGAATTTTAAGACAGAACTGTCAAGTAGTGGAATAGAATTCATCATCATGAAATGCTTGCCACAGAGGCTCAGTGAGCAGTGGCTAAATTTCTTTCTTTTTTTTTTTTAAGATTTTATTTATTTATTTGACACACAGAGAGAGAGATTACAAGTAGGCAGAGAGGCAGGCAGAGAGACAGGGAGAGGAGGAAGCAGGCTCCCTGCTGAGCAGAGAGCCCGATGCTGGCCTCGATCCCAGGACGCTGAGATCATGACCTGAGCCGAAGGCAGAGGCTTTAACCCACTGAGCCACCCAGGCGCCCAGTGGCTAAATTTCAATAAGAGAATATTCTCACTAAGCATAAGGCTGGATGGACCACACTGGTCTCTTTCAATTAGGAGTTATTTTCAAGCCCACTAGGGTCTTATCATTACTATAGTCTATATCAAATATGCACAGACTTCTGAGCATGAATATGTGCAATCAATATTCTTATGTGCCTATGTATTTCAGGATTTTATTGGACCATTCACTGATTAATCAATACTTTCTTAGGTTACTGTTCAGTGTTCAATTACCTGAATACTTTTTTATATATGGGGAAATAATCCTTATGATAACAGTTCTCTTCATACTTTTTTAACATTACTTCTGATGCTGCTGGACTTACTTTGTCAGTTTAAGGTTTTATTGCCAATTACATACAGGAAGAGGTTTGTGGCAACCTGTTCCACTGAAATCATCATGCTAGTCAATGCGGTTCTGAATTTTAGCCTTTATGCCACATTCACAAGTACAGTGCCTTCAGATTCATCTTTCTAGAGTCTACCACATGCAGTTTTATGTAGGACATGATGTAAAGTAAGTGTGATATTCTTTTTTTAATATATTATTTATTTATTCGTCAGACAGAGAGAGAGAGCATGAGAATGCATGAGCAGGGGGAGCAGCAGAGGGAGAGGGAGAAGCAGGCTCCCCACTGAGCAGGGAGCCCCATGCTTAACTGACTGAGCCATCCAGGCATCCCAGTATGATATTCTTGTTTGCTTTAAATAAGGCAAGAGAATAATATCAACAAAATGAGAAAGTGAACAATAAAGTAAGAAAAAAGAGAATCAGCAATAAAGAAGCGAAGGAAAAGAGGTATTTGTTAAAAATTAAAAAGCTTGTATTCCTCTTAATACATAAGTAATACTAAACTTTCATAGAAGCAACTACCCAGAAATATACCCATCAACATACACCTAAACCAGTCTTAGTTCTATTACCTTACTTGGTGAAAATACACAGGAAATTAGGAGCACTTAGCTTAAGTTTCTCTTGATCAATTTTTTCTGGCTCTGTTCAAAAGGATTTATTTGATGCCATTGTCTCAAGTGTTTTAACTACAAATTTCCCTTAATGATTAATCCTTAAATACATATACTTGTAAAAATATTTAGTTTATAAAATTACACGACCTAAAAAACGTTTCTTAAAATTTTACTTCTGTTGATTTTTTTCAAGCGATATAAAACAGACAGTGTGTCACCAATTATTTGAAGTTTCACCAAGGCATTTTGCCTAAAAATCCTGTAAGCATGTATTTGTCCCCATTTAATGGCATCCAGATGTAAAGTTATGTAAATAACAATCATTTATTGTATGCTTATTCTGTGTTGAATACAGAACAGAGAGATGAGTTGGCATGAAAGGGAATTATAATAAATATATGGACTCCGAATTCAAAGAACTTGTGATCTGTTTGGTAAACTTACACAGATACATAAAATCACTAAAATTTAAATATCTTAATAAAAAAATAAAAATAACATTGTTTATCATAGAAAATCACTGTTTCTCAAAGCTAAAGCCATTAAACGTCAAGTTCAAGGTTATACTCTTTAGTTATAAAACAGCTTAGGCCCTATTTATCAAGATTAATTCTCAAGGGATTTGTATTTTAAATTTATTAGAGAACAATTCCAGTACAACAAATGAATAAACAACATGTACATAAATCTTTAACATTTTCATCCTAATTAGGAGACAATAAATTGCATAAATATTTGCACAAATATTAGGAATAATACAAATGAATAAAGTATAATTTTATTCCTGTGGAAAGTTGGTATGTCTGACACTTAACCTAGGAGGAATATCTGCTATGTTAACTGACACAGTGTCAATGCACGGTTCCCTCGATATAGGAAGCTATAAAAGAAAATATTTAAGTCGTGTTAACCATGCCATTTCCAAGTTATGTGGTAGGCATAAATTACCTTTTTCCCTTCACATATTACCATTCTCAGCACATTGGCTTAAAGGTCCACATGGAATAGATGCTATGCTTCAAGTATTGGGGAGGTTCTATTTATGTAGGAATAAAGCTCTAAAGATATAAAGTCTATAAAATTCTTATTCTGAACAAGCTTTTGAAAAACATTTCCCCCTTAACTAAATTAAATTTTGTCATTTACTAAACACTTAAATAGTAACTACAGACCTGGGCTAAATATTGGAGATGTAAATATACAGAATATATATACAGGTATACATGTACCATAAAATTAATTCCCTTCAAGGAGCAGTCTGTTAGAAGAGATAAGTAAGGGAATGATTAGAAAAAAATAAACTTCCAAAACACTAATATATAGTGTATTCTGGGAGCATCTAAACCAGCCTTTGGAAATACACAAAGAGTACCATTTGAAGGGGGTCAAGATGCTAATTGTAGGAATCATTTCTTCCAATTATTAGATGGAATCTTGAATGTGAATGACATTACCACTCACGGAGACAGAGTGTAACATAATACTTAAAAGCCTGGGCACTGGTGGGAGGAAGACATTGATTTGAATCCTCTTGTAAATTCATTTTGCCCATAGTCCTAAGATTTTCTCTACCACATAACCCCTTCATCTTACTCATAGTGGATTATCAGAAGTGACACGACCAGTCAATCCATAGGCTGGTAAATGACTGATTTAGTGCTGTGTCACAAGATCCTTGCTCAGCAAAGACATGAGGACTTCAGAGGGAAGAAAGAGATCGTTTCTTACAGGGTGTCAACATAAAGCTCAAGGGAAAGTGAGCAGCTTTTTGTGGTTGTACTTGTTCTTCTTTGATTTGGGGGGCAGAGTGGGCTAGTAGAAATTCAGACAGAACTCTTGTAAAGATGAGGTTCTGTAGTAGAAATCTATGAATTACTATTTCTTGTTGCTATTATAGTTTCTTGTAACTATTATTCATAATGTTACTACATTTGACAGGAAGGTATGTAGTTAAATAATAATCTACTCCATGGAGGTTCTTTGGATTAAGTTTCCAGTTCCAATCTTTGTAAGAATCAGTGCATCCCAGTGTCTCCTTTTCCCAGTAGGTCTGTTTTTAGTACTTAGAGAAGTTTAGTCTTGTGAGAAAAATTCTTGTTTTCCATTTTTCAGTATTTATCAGTAAAATTAATGCCCTTCTCAACCTTTATTTTTTGAGCAACTAAAAGTACTTAATGAACATAAGAAAGGCTTTGTTGGAAAGAATGAGCATTAGAAATGGTTATTGAAAAAGTACAAAAATCATTAGAAAGTGCTATGTTTAGTCTATGGATTTCTAGAGGTCCTTGAAAATTTGTCTTTAATTCTTAACAGAAACTCTTATTTTCATTATTAAATGGTAATTTATATATATGCTTACAATTTCTAATAAGACTATAAATGTCATCAGAAGTGGGATCATGACTTGATCACCTTCCTGTGTTAATGACATCCAAGGTAAAATTTTTTACATAGTGTTTCAATGATTTGTTGCTGTTGTTTAAATTTAAATCTCTGCAAAATTAAGGTTTGTTTTCTGATTGTTTTTGTAAGCCAGTGAAGTCACTGATTATTTAGAAACATGAAAACAAACTGCTATGTGAATCTCATTCAGGATATATCCAGAATTTTTCTTCAGATTTTTAAACTGAAAGAGTAGAAGCAAGAAAGTTGTTGTCAAGTATATATCATACATGTAACATCAAGGTGATTGTGTGTAATGTTAATGTAACATGCCTCTATGAAAAACGTAAAATATCTCAGACACCACTGTAGGTATATATGTATTATCTACTAGTTTGTTAGTCTTCAAATAATAAAATTCAACCAATAAGCATAGGAATTCCCAATGACAAGTGCTGATGTACCAATACTCTAATACTCAGAATATTTATATGCTCTAGATTCATAGTTTTAAAATGTGTTTTTCATGTTTAAACATGGCCCTTATGTAATGATTTTCCTTTTTTCTTTTTTTAATGTTTCTTCCCCTGGGGGTGGGGAGAAGGATCTGATTCTCTAAACTTGTTTCATTGATTAGTTTTAGGAAAAATGAGTTTTCTGGTTTTAGGGCAAGCAGAAGACTCATTTGTTAAATTAGGCATTTGCTTAATGGATAAAGGAGGTTCGGTAAGATTAAGGTCATGGATCTTTTCTTGTTGTCAGATAATGTGTTAAATAAAATCAAAGGGATGATAAACAGGGGTAATTGCAGAGAAAAGCATTCCTTTAGGGTTCAATCCAGAAATCTTCTAAAAAGTAAATTTTCAGGATGAACCCTCAAAATTGTCTTTAAAGTAGATAATGGGGCAAATAAAAGAATCATTTTCAAAGAATTAAAATTTCCTATTCGCTATTTTTAAGAAGATGATCAAATTAATTATGTTAGCGTTTTAATCTATGAATGTATTTACAAGTGATTTGTGAATACATTTATAAGTTATCTGTGGCAAATACCACTATCTTTTTATGACAAAGACAGTAATATTAGTCTTATTAAGATGAATCAAAAGGTCATATTAGGATGCAGATATAAGCGAAGCTCAGTTAAGAGATCACAATTAATTTAGAAATGTAGAGGAAAAATTAAATCACATAAGCCAAAGGGAAAACAAATATGTATTATTTTGTCTTTAAAAACACAAGGTATGAGCATAAAATAAATCCTTAAAATTCTTCCTAAGAAACAGAAAAGGCAGTGAAGAACAAATAAAAATTTAAGAATGAATAACAGTATGAAAAAAGTCAAAACAATGTTGCCATATTTATAGAAAATTAGATCACTTTGATGGTAGCACTACATCACAGCATACAATATTATGTGGGGGGAAAAACAGTCATTTCGCCAAAATAAATCTAGTTTCAAAATCTAAAATTAAAATCACAAATGATAAATAAAGACAGACTAAGATTACAAAAGAACCAACAAATATCAGAAATTTATGTCTGCATTTACATTTTAATATTGACATGATGAAATAATTCATTATTGAAAACAAATTAGTTAATTTTATCAATTGAAGGATGTCATATTGAAGTTGAATGGACATTTTATAAAGATTGAAAGATATGCATCGAAATTTATCATATATTTTTTTTCTATTTCTAACCCTGCGGAAGAAAGCCTCTACCTAAAAGAGAAACGTTTCAGAAAGCACTTGTTATTCACCGTTTTTCAAAATGATAAAAGTCTAACAATAGAGGACAGTGGCAGTAGTACCAGTGTATGTCATATAAAGTTTTATATTCTACAAAATTGTATTAATTCATCAACCATAATTTTGAAGCTAAAGCTGATTTAATAGCTTCTGCCATCATGTGTTTAAGCTTCATGTCATAAATAAATGCAATTTGATGAAACAAAACATAATTTGGGCAGAATTTCTGAACAGATAAATGATGAAGTTTTAATTTTAAAGGTCTCATTGTAAAATAGATCTAGTTAATTGT
Organism: Ailurus styani; assembly: GCA_002007465.1. NCBI lineage: Eukaryota > Metazoa > Chordata > Mammalia > Carnivora > Ailuridae > Ailurus > Ailurus styani. The sequence goes on along the minus strand of LNAC01000437.1, from coordinate 1,224,054 downwards.
GCCATTTTATTTCTAGACCGTAAAGCTGAAATCAAAGGCAGAGTTAATAAAAACACATATTTAGAACAGTTAATAGAATTGAAAAATTTTGATCACTGTGTTTGAAATGCAAGGCTACTATATTATTTTACTTGCCATTCAGATTTTTTGGGGAGGTCAGGCAAGAGAGAGAGGGAGAAGCAGACTCCCCACTGACAGGGAGTTGAACACAGGGCTCTATCCCAGAACAATGGAATCATGACCTGAGACAGCCCAAGCAGACACTTAACCGACTGTGCCACCCAGGCACCCCACTTGCGGTTCAGTTTATGCTCTATTGCTCTACAGTTGTTTTCTATCTGCACTATATTTAGTTTTTCCTTTCCCAATTTGACAGAAAAGATTGAATTAGTAGGTTCTACATCAACAGGACACAAAAAGCTACACTGAATAATATATACCTGATAAATAATATATACTTGATAATATATATAAATATATACCTGATAATATATACCAGTATTACCTTAATGAGGTTTTATAACATGATACTGTTATTGTGCTCTAATTTCTTTCATAGGATTAAGTAATTCAAGACTAAAATCTTCCCACCAGAGTGAGAAACCCTTGCCTCCAAAAACTCAAAAAATGAGTACAAAGAGATATTGGGGATTTTTAAAGTTCCTGCCACATGTAAATTTCTATGAAAAGACAGGCAAGCTCAAGACCTTAGAGTAAAAGTTTTAGGAAACACAAGAAAAAATCCAAAGCTAAATTATACCATAATTTATATTAGATAGTGGAAATGATTTTAATTTATTCATTTAGCACTTACAATATTCAAAGTTATACACTCAGGATATAATTTATACCATCACTGAAATATATAATTCTTAATTGATAGCATATAATGAACTCAATTTATGATCAAAAAAACTAATTCCCCAGATAAACTTACTAGTAAATACAAGACCAATGTATAGATAAATAGTTTGTAGAAATAGTTTATAAGTAACATTTATTGTAAGAACAAGAATTATGTGCTAACTTCTACCTCCAGTTTCAAGCAGTAGTATCTATTTTGGGAGCCCTGAAATTTATTTTGGTTAGATAATTACTGAATTTTTAAGCACAGGACAAGCATGTTTGGGGCACATAAATACGATAAAGTGTAAGTAGTATGCAAAACGTAAAAGAGAGAAGGAAGAGTAATTTAGTCCTGGAGAGTGAGTAATCACTTATCAAACAAATAATATATTTTTTAAAGATTTCATTTATTTATTTGACAGAGAGAAGGAGATTACAAGTAGGCAGAGAGGCAGGCAGAGAGAAAGGAAGAGGACCCTGGAATTCATGACCTGAGCTGAAGGCAGAGGCTTTAACCCACTGAGCCTCCCAGGTGCCCCACAAACAAATAATATTTTGAATAATATTTTTAAGAGAATATAGTTTAAGAAATGGAGAAGGGACACGTTCTTATAAACCATAATTTAATAGTATTCGTGAGATGGTAGCTACCAAATATGTAAGAAGAGTTAAATATTTTTGCTAAAGATCTTCAAGGATCCAGGTATACGCAGATGCAATTTTTAAAAACAGATTAAAAAGAAAAAAAAAAGAAAAAAAAGGAAATCCTCACCTGGTACGGTGATGTCACAAATTCTAAACTATTAAGCAAGAAATTTTTCAAAGCTGTTAAAACAAATATAATAGTCAGTTGCTGTGCCATGCTCACTTATGGGACTTCTCTACAAATTTCCTTACCAAGAAGTGAACTTCTTTAGAATTTTTTGTATATAGAACTGAATTCTCTTCTTCAATTTATCACAAGAATTTAAAAGAACCACTAACATCTAAGCTTTAAATTGTTTTGTTCATTGAATAAAAAAGTATATGTAAAATTTTATTGTCTCTCTTATATATATATAATATATTTTACACATTAAAATATATATATATATATATATATATATATGTAATTACTATTTTAAAATTCACAGCTAAATCCTAAGGACAATAGTTTGTTAATTGTCCTGCAGAAGCAATTTCCTTCATCAGTTAATTTAGCTCTTAATAAAAGTTTACATTTATAAAATGCATACCTTCTCTGTATTTGGAAGACATAATTCTATGTCAAAATAATGACACTTTTTTGGACAATACAAATGATATTTTAAATTCATGTTTTAGTGAATTAAAAAGGTTAAATATCTGGGCACACATGAGTATCATTTTCCATATATTTTATAAAAACGTATTTGATATATTGTAAACACTCTTGCAGCATATCATCTTCCTTCTATTTCATAATAGTTTTTAAATTACTCATTTTTAATATAAAATGTTGTTTAATATAGAAGTTATTTATAGTATTGCATATTTTGTTCCTTAATGTTTGTACGTCACACAGTGAATTTAAAAAAAAAAAAATGGTCACCTGGGTGGCTCAGTTGGTTAAGCGACTGCCTTCAGCTCAGGTTATGATCCCGGAGTCCTAGGATTGAGTTCTACATTGGGCTCCGAGCTCCACAGGGAGTCTGCTTCTCCCTCTGACCTTCTCCTCTCTCATGGTCTCTCTCTCTCTCTCTCTCTCAAATAAATAAATAAAATCTTAAAAAATAAATAAGGGAAGAAAACATTTCTGTATGTCCCCCCGCCCACATACCATTATACTGTGTTTTCTTCCCAAGCTATTTTTTTTAATTGCATCCTGAATGGCTTTGGGTTCCTGCCGGTCTTTAGCAATCACAGTCCATCATGGTGACAGCTATAATCTCATATTGATCATCAGCTAATCTTGGCCTTGATGGCACATTAGCCTTCAGTAATGTTTACCCAAACATTTTTATAAATATTTTTAAAAACACAAAATGTGTATATTCTGGAACTTGATAGGAGTAGTAGACATCTCTCTAATATTTTTATTCTCTTGAAAACCCAAGACCATTACATTAAACCTGTTCATATCCAAATATAATTTTGTTCATTCTCTCTGTTTTCTTTTTCCTTTAAGTGGATGAATTAAACTACTAAACTATCCTGGGTTTTAGACTTCTATATTACTATAATAAAGTAATCAGAAATCCCATGCACTAGTCAATTTTCATCATAACTAAAAGAAGAGCTCCAAAACTACAATTATTTATCTTTTTAGTCTAAATTAGGAGAGCTTGGGCGCCTGGGTGGCTCAGTGGGTTAAAGCCTCTGCTTTCGGCTCAGGTCATGATCTCAGGGTCCTGGGACTGAGCCCCGCATCGGGCTCTCTGCTCAGCAGGGAGTCTGCTTCCTCCTCTCCCTGTCTCTCTGCCTGCCTCTCTGCCTACTTGTAATCTCTCTCTCTGTGTCAAATAAATAAATAAAATCTTAAAAGAAAATAAAAAAATAAAAAATAAATAAATTAGGAGAGCTTCTCTTCTAGATCTATCAACTAATTTCTTGTCCACTTATTTCCTCTGGCAGCTAAACAGATCTTACATTAAAAACTGTTACATTGTAAGAAAAGAGTCTCAATAATAATAATTTCCTAGCACATTAAAAAGACAAGAATGACAAGAATTCTATGTAAATCAAGCTTCCATATAGTGAGCAAGTGAAATAAATGATCACAGAATCCTTCTTTTTTATTGCAATTAATTCCCATCAAGCAAAATTTGGTTTCTGGTTAACTTTCATTCATCATGAAACAAAATAAAATAAATAAAATTCTATCTTTTTTGTGGTTTTAAGATATCATGAAGAGTCCATTTCATAAAGCAAACTTTTAAAAAATAGAAGCAATAAGAAACTAATATAAACCATGATTTATAGTATCATTTGGGTCTAAAGACCAAAGATGGGGGTGAGGAATCAGATCATAATAAAAGTTTAAGTGGTGTCATGTAACTTCTTAAGTTTAGATTTTATCTTGAGTTTAAATGTTATCTTTAAACATTAAATATTTTTAAGCTGAGGGTTAGTATAATCATGTTAGAATAATCACTTGAGGCAGTGGAGGAGAAGACATAATAGGTATGATTAGAGAAGTAAAACTGACAAAAGATTTGCAAAGTCCCAATCACAATATGATAAGTATTTAGTCTATATTAAGAACAGTGGACATAGAGGAATCAAAAAAGTTACAAGTTATTAGGATGTGAATTAGATAATATTTTGTGATTCAGTGGGTGTGAGGAAAACAAGAGAAGGAAGACTATTTTTCTTCTTGGATTTTTCTCCCTCCTAAATTTCTGGCTTATCAAATTGGGTAGATAATAGATAGTTTCTGAGATGCGGAACATGAGAGAACAAGATGGAAATGGACTAGAGATGCAGGGAAGATGATGAATTAGTTTTTTACAGTTTTGCTTGGAGATATTAGAATGTAAGTAGTATTTGAAGCCATGTTAATACATAAAATTGTCCTGGTAGAGAATAAAGTACATGATTATTTTAGAGGCGGACAGAAGAAGGTCTTAAAAGAACTAATATAGTGTGGCCTGACTGACTCATGGATATCAAAAGGAGAAAGTTTCCATAAGGAAAGAATGGTCAGATATATAAAATTTCTCAGGGAGGTCAATGAAGAGACAGTGTGACTTCTGTCATATTTTTCCCCCAGGAAGAGTTTATAAGAATATCAGTCTATAGTCTGGGGAAGGGTGGGTCATCTATCGCCTCTTATCACAGTTCATGGAAAGAATGAGCATGAATTGGAAACAATGACCTGGAAATAAGCCTATACTAAGTCCAGGTCACATGATCCATGTGAAGGTGCCATGACAAGATTCTGATCTCTTAGTATATGACTCAGGGATATATACAGAACTGGAGTGAGATTAAAAAAAAAAAACTGACAAATCATAAACCAGTAAGTATAAAAATAATCAAAACTTCTCTTTTAAAATCATGGTGTGATGCACAGGAAACATAGCAGTTTTTAAATGAAATTCCAGATTGATCTGTGTCTTAATATTGGGTGAACGGATAAGTAGTATGAACAATTGGGAGTGATTGTGGAGTACAATACAAGATATCTTGTTACCTGGAGTAAAGCATTTGTGATCTTGTTAGTTAACAGAAGTAATATAAATAGCATAGTTTTCTAACAAGGCAATTGAAGAACCTGAAGAAAAATGTTAGTTGAATTTATCAGTGAGTGTTCTCCAGAGTAAAGTAACAGATGATAGAGAGGTGATAGATGATAGATAGATGATAGATAGATAGATGATAGATAGATGATAGAAGATAGATTGATGATAGATGATGATAGACATGATGATACAAAGATAGATAGATAGATGATAGATAGATAGAAAATAGATCAGAGAAAGGGAAGGAAAGAGAAAAGGAGGGAGACAGAGGTAGAGAGAGGGAGGGAGGGAGAGAGAAAGAATGAGACTTATTTTGACTAATTGGCTTATGCAACTATAGAAGCTGGTAAGTATATAGGGCAAGCCAGCAAGCCAAAAACTCAGACCAGGATTTCTGTTACAGTCTCAAGGCAGAATTGGTTCTTCTTCGCGAAGCCTGTGTTTGTTCTTAAGGCCTTCAACTGACTAAATGACACCCACCCACTTTATTGAAGGTAATCTCCTTTAATTATGTGAACTGATTGCATGTATTAATAACATCTACAAAGTACCTTTACAGTGACATTCAGATTAGTATTGGACCAAACAACTGGGCACCATAGCCTAGCCATGTTGACACATAAGATGAATCATCACACTAGGTGCAAATGGTGGTTTTGCTCTTTCATAACCGGTGGCCTTTGGCAAGGTGTTGACATGTCGATGCCTCAGTTATGTCACCAATACAATAAGTTTAGAACAGTAATGGCCTCATGGGGATACCCTAAATATTATAATTGTCTATATATATAAGGCACTTAAATACTTAAGTCAGTGTAAGCAATCAAAACTACTATTTAACTTTTACTGTTACATAATATAACTTTAACCATTTAAGTTGTTTCCTAAATTGCAATATTGTCTCAAGTAGTGTGAATTGTACACATCTCATTGAAACTGGCTGTGGCAAAAGGGGTAATCAGACCAGACATACTGCAGTGTTTAAATACTTTCACTATTAATCAAGAAAAAAATGTGAATCACCATTTAATTCATGAAAAATGAAAAATCATAACTTTATAAAGCAAAGGTAAGCAAAAGGAAGAAAGTAATAAGGAGAAAAGCAGAAGTTAATGAGTTTGAAAATAATGAAGACATAAATCTGGGATCTACTTTTCCAAAGAAAGTGGTAAATAGTATTCAATCTTATTATAAAAAGTAAATAGGAGATAAGAATAATTCCTAAAAATAGAAATGATAAAGAAGTTGATAACACAGAGAAGGATGATAGTAGTTAACCAAAGCTTGTACTCCATGGTAATAAAATATTCACATATAATTCAAATGGTTGGTTTTTAAATAATACCCAATTTATCATAATTGTTCTAGAAAGAGAAAGAAAACTAAGACTGTCCAATAATCATAAAAGAAACTAAAATCTTTCAAAATAAGTTAGTATCTTAAAAATGATGAATTGATGGCACTTTTTTAGACTGCTCATAATGACTTTAAAATATGATCCTTCATATTCTTTTTGGTGAAAGAGACATGCTTCATATGTAATCAGTAAGCTAGCTAGCCCTAATAGCCAATGTGATTATGAATTTAAGATAACAGAAAAAGGTTAAATCTAGAGTGTAATTACTGTTTAACTTGCTTGCTTCACTTTGTGGTGGTTGGTGTCCATAAGATGCCATATATTTGAAGGCCATACTCATTTTTTACTATATGTGTGATGACTCCATTTTGGTAACTGACAAGCGTTCTCAATAATTTTATGTCTCGTTTAGTTATGAACCCCAATATGATGCTTTTTAGACCAAATTATTCTAACAGTGTTTTTAGTTGCTTAATCATTACTTTTTCTTTTAAGGTTTTATTTATTTACTTGACAGAGAGAAAGAGAGAGAGATCACAAGTAGGCAGAGCAGCAGGCAGAGGGAGAGGGGGAAGCAGGCTCCCCTCTGAGCAGGGAGCCCCATGCGGGGCTTGACCCAGGACGCTGAGATCATGACCTGAGCTGAAGGCAGACGCTTAACCCACTGAGCCACCCAGGCGCCCCAACTCAATCATTACTTTTTATCCCCATTAAAGTTTTGAATTTTGTCAATAAAGTTATCATGTACACTTGACAATATATATAATCAATAAATTCAAGTAGGTTTTTGGTATGCCTTTTCATTATAAAATATACATTTTTATAATGTTTCATTTGAAGTATCTCTGGCTCTAATTAAAATAGACTTAAATGTTTGAATTTCAATCAATATTAATAATTATGCTAAAATAAACAAAAATTTCCATAAAATGTGCCCTTGAGAACATTTACAGAAAGAATTTATAATGCAGTTAAAATCAATTACTTGTGAGACGGTTTGCCTATGTACAGAAAATTCTAGAAATGTCATGAAATAAATCTTTCCGAACTTCCTAAAACAAGGTGCTTAATGTCAAATTTGTTCCACATTATTGTAATGAGAATTGTGTCCCTGCTATAGGGATTTAAGTCAGCAAGACACAGAATTTGCAAACTGGTAGCGTTATATCTTGGTAATTTCTTCTATGATGACAAATCAATTTTCTTCACTCTAATGGAAGTGCATGTAAACAGTATGTATTTTTATATTTTAAGCTTTTGTTATACAATGCCCAGATTTAAAACATGTTAGTAATATTTGAATTTACCCATATTCCTTATGTACAGTTAAATATGGCATTGTCTTTGTTCCCACAGAGCCCTCAGAACAAACCAACCATGCCCACCCCTTGATTTTGGACTCCCAAACTGTGAGAAAATAAATTTCCTTTGTCTTTTAAGCCAACCAGTTAGTGGTACTTTGTATTACAGTCTTAGGAAACTAATACACTTACTACGGATGATAATTTTGAATGTTTCATGTGCATGTATCATGGGGAGGTGTGGGATACATCATCTTTGCAAGAATACCTCCAGATATATTCATGTAAAATTCTTTTCTTTGAGGAAAAATTTATCTTTCTCATTTCTGGATTTATATTCCTGAAAAATCAGGAGCCATCTTGAACTATAAAATAACTGCACAAAAAATATTTATTAAATGAAACATTGTTTAAGGGTAGATTTAAGCATATAACATATATGAAAATTTACCTGAGGTCACTCTCAGCTTCATAAGACCTTCTGGGAAACTGAGTCAAATATAAATATGTGACAAACATATTTGTACTTACACACATATATATATTTAGTTTAAAATCTTCTAAATTATTAAGATATTATGTCAAAATCACAAAACTTATTTGAAAATTATAAAATTTAATAATAACAAATTCTCTAATTGAAGAGAGATGTGATAATATTCTTTGACTCTATATAAAAAAGTCTTGCTTTAAAATATGTCCAACTTAATCTATTTCATGTTTTCATAGGGCCCATGTTGTTTCCTTATATTTGTCATTGAATAGAGAAATCTTTCTTGGTTAGATATTTTTACATAAATTATATAAGTGTCTTATTGCTTCTTCCCATTATTAATCTGTAAAAAACAAACTTATTTTCAGCTGAAATTCTGCAGGGTGTAAATATTAAAATTTATATGATTCATCATATAAATTGACATGGGAGATGACTTGATGAAACTTTCTTTCTGGAGCACCTGGGTAGCTCAGTCAGTTAAGCATCTGACTCTTGATTTTGGCTCAGGTCATGATCTCGTGGGTCTTGGGATTAAGCTTCATGTCAGGTTCTGCACTTACTGGGGAGTCTGCTTCTCTCTCTCTCTCTTCCTCTCCCTCTGCCCCTTCCCCCGCTCTTGCTCTCTCTCTCTTTCTCTAAACTAAGTAAACAAATCTTTAAAAAATATAAAAGAAACTTTCTGCTAGATTACTTTTCTGTGTTTGTTGAATCTACTGTGTTAAGGACTGTATTTCTAAATTCAAAGTTCTTCTGGGAATAGTACATAATGTGACTACGTCTAGCCTCAATGCTCTGGTGTTTCTGTAACTTTACAGAGATATCCAACAACATGTCAAGGTTCTGGTCATTGGAAACTGCTTCCAAGTCAGCAAAGTGCTCTATCAACTTAAGATAAGTCCAGAAATTTAGGGACAACTCAGGTCAATGTGAATTTCTGGCATTGACAGGGTTTTTCTGCCCATTTTCTCTCTATGTGGGCATCAGTGCCAAATGACAGGGTCCATTTTGAAATCTGTGATTCCATCATATTAAAAGGGCTTGCAAATGAAGTTGTTCTGCTTCTCCAATGTTCTAGTTTCATTAACTCTTGTTCCTCTGAATTAGGGAGTTGCAGGCTTTTCATTGTACACCTGTTTTCTTAACATATCCTAACTTTCTTATCCATATTTCAGTATGTCTAACAAGAATTTTTTTTACACTGTGGGAGACTATATTCAGGTTTCTTCTGTGGAATATCCCCAGTCCTGTTTTTAATTTCTCTTTGCTCACTTTTATTTGTTTGTGTATGTGTGTGTGTGTATTTGTGTGTTTTCAAGATGAGTGGTATTAAACATCTGTATACAACCCACACTTTTTAAATCCTACAACTTGAATTTTGATCTCCCCATCTGAATAAATACTATGGGACTATGAAAAATACAATTCTGTCCAAGAATGGATAAATACTTATTACATAAATTAAAATTTGAAACAGTCTACAAATTGTATATATACCATATTTACAACTTAGTAGTATATATAGAGGGAAAAAATAGTATATGTTACCAGTGCTACCAGAAAAATAAAATACATTTTAATTTCTGTCAAACTTTCTGGGTATTAGCTGCTGATTTTTATATAAAAGCTAAAGAGTGTAAACAAGTAGAGTATGGAGGCACCTGGGTGGCTCAGTTGGTTAAGCATCTGCCTTTGACTCAGGTCATGATCCCTGGGTCCTGGGATCGAGTCCTGTATTGGGATTCCTGCTCAGAAGGGAGCTTGCTTCTCCCTCTACCTCTCTCCCTTGCTTATGTTCTTTCTCTCTCTCATGTGTTCTTTTTCTCAGATAAATAAATAAAATCTTTAAAAAAAATAAAATATGCAACACCGCATAACAATATTGAATACTTACTAAGTAATGTATTAGCTATGTTACCTAATTTTTGATAGTTAAACATGAAAATAATTCACCAAGGTAAATATGATCTGCTTTTGTCAGATGAGATCACTGGGATTTAAGGATAGTAGATGATAACCGAACTTCATGCAGCTTGCAATTGACAGGACCGGTCTTCAAATTCAGACTTCAGGACTTCATGTTTCCTTACCAATCCTTACAACAGTGCTACTCAAAAAGCTCAAGTCTCTACTTCTCATCAAGACATATCTTCAGATAAAATGAAAAGAGCTGGCTTTAAAGACACTTAATACAGTCACATGTTTTAGCCTGGTTTTTAATGACAACGTTTCTTGGTGATATGTGGAATTAGAAATATGTGTTCGTTTTTAGTGCCAAAAAGAACACACTCACAGGAGGCAAAAATCAATGGAGATTCTTTTCTAACATTGATGTTTACATGAATACGTTGTTTTGTTCTTGTAATTTTATTAAACTGATATTAGTGAAATTGATGTAATGAAAATATGTCTGCTTTAATAGTTCCTTGTATTTCAAGCACTTCAATAAAAAACTTTCTTTTCCTAGAAAACAGAAACCAGAGATCACTTTCAAATTAAGTGGAAGTTACTGGAAATATGTCAAATAAGTTGATTAACGTTATAATTATTAAAAAATAAAAGAATTACATATTTCTAAACAAAATTAAGAAAAACAATTTGAACACATGTTGTAGAATATGTTTTTCATCTTTGAGTATTAAAGTAAAATCTAAGTAACTCTATAACACGACCATGTGTATTTGCTTTTGAATTACTATCTGATTAACTTGGTATTTTTTGATGCTAATGAGTTTGCACCAACATTTACCCTATCCGGCCTTAAACAAAACAGAGAACCCATGAGGATGAAACACAAATTTTGCAAATGTTAAAGGAATAAAGCATCTGCAAGATATTTTACATAAGCATCATGGAATATATCCCAAAAGGCATTACTTGAAACTACGAAAAGGTTTATTATTCATATCTAAATGAATAGCATACAGTACATTTGGGAGAGCAAAACATATTGCTTTCTAATTCTTCCCATAAGCCTTAGATTTTCATATGAAAAGGAAATATAGCTTTCTTAGGTCAGTTGCTATTTTGGATCACCACATTATTTCTGTGTATAGCATAATATATTTTCTTCACAGATCAAAAGGTTAATTACCTAATGAAAGTTAATGTAAGGTTATAAATGAGCCAGAAGGTCAGGTAGGTCTTATAAGTAATGGAGCAAAATCCCTTTCATTAAATTGTATCCTAAACATTTTTTATTTACACAGTAGCGATGTCAGTGTAGTATTACTTATTATTAATATTTGTATTAATTTAAAACAATATTATAATACTAATACAGAATTTCAATGTTTATATTCATCCAGTTAAAAAATATAGCTCTTAAGAGGTGCCATTTAGGGGGTATATTCTATAATCATATAAATGGCTATATTACTAATTTTATTAAAAAAGAGCTTTAAGTTATTTGTAACACAAAAATCTATATAAGTTTGGAGTCAACTCAATATGCTGGAATCTAAGACCTGTACTCTTAGCTACTATCTTATAAGTAAAGCATTAAATGATATCATTTACATGAGGAATAAAATCAGACTTAATAGACATTGAGATCTTGACATAAAAAAATACATTTACAGGGGCATCTGGGTGGCTCAGTGGGTTAAAGCCTCTGCCTTCAGCTCAGGTCTTGATCTCAGGGTCCTGGGATGGAGGCCCGCATCGGGCTCCCTGCTCAGCAAGGAGTCTGCTTCCTCCTCTCTCTGCCTACTTGTAATCTCTCTCTGTGTCAAAAAAATAAATAAAATATTTTAAAAAATACATTTACAGAAGTATATTGCTGTAAGATACACATTTACTATAAAACAGGACATCATAAATAATGCAATATAAATAAATATATATGTAACAACATAAAGTCTATTCAAAACAGAGTTAATATTTGAAATGACCCAATCAGCAACCCATACTCTGAGTACCTACTGATTATATTAAATAATCTATATAGCAATCCATACTTCAGAGATAGCTACATAAATTATTTAAATAATATTACAAAGATTTTACAAAAGAGTCACTAATTAGAATGAAAGATTGTAGATCTATTTACAGTTGATGAAATTAATGGTATTAAAACATGTAAGTATGACTATATTATAAAGATTTTGACCTGCCCAGGATTCTACCATCTTCAATGTAGTGCTATTCTCTTGAGTCTGGAGCTCTGCTTTCATATTTCCTCCACTCAACAAGGACTCAATTTTTTTTGACACATCTAGAAGGTTGATCTAGCCCAGGTTTTTTATCTTTATATACACCTAAAAATTTAGGTAGTATGTTTGCATACTTGAGAGTGGGTACCTTCCCTAATTAGGAGAACAGATGTGTACTTGGATTTTTCCTCTTCCCAAATTTTATTTTTTCTTTTTTTTTCTTTTTTTTTTTTTTTTTTAAGATTTTTATTTATTTATTTCACAGCGGGAGAGAGATCACAAGGAGGCAGAGAGGCAGGCAGAGAGAGAGAGGGGGGGGGAAGCAGGCTCCCTGCCAAGCAGAGAGCCCGATGCGGGCCTCGATCCCAGGACCCTGAGATCATGACCTGGGCCGAAAGCAGAGGCTTTAACCCACTGAGCCACCCAGGCGCCCGCAAATTTTATTTTTTCTAAGAAGTGTTTGCATTTTATACATTTGGCAGATTTTAATCTAAAATTTACTTCTGTTATACCATCTTCACTACTTATAAGCAAAGTTGTAAAGAAAAGTCCTTTCAACTTCCACCTAATTCTGATTATTGGAGGATATTGCTATTTACCCAAAGAACTGGCAATTGTTAAAAGTCCAAATCCAGGGGTACCTGGGTGGCTCAGTCAGTTAAGCATCTGCCTTCAGCTTAGGTCATGATCTCAGGGTCCTGGATTGTAGCCCCAGATCGGGCTCCCTAACCAATGGGGACTCTGCTGCTCCCTCTTTCTCGTTATCCCTCTCACTCTCACTCTCTCTCAAATAAATAAATAAAAATATTTAAAAAAAAAAAAGCCCAAATTCATTTCAGTCAATTCACAGTATAAGTAAAAAAGAAAGACAAGGGGGAAAAAAATTCCAGGGAAGCTTGAAAGAATGACTCTGTTTGGAGGTAACAGAAGATATGAGAGTCAACAGAAAACAGAGAGAAAACAGCACAATAGCAATAGAAAACAAATCTGGGTGTTCATTCTGGAAAGTCAAAGGGGAAGGAGTTAGATGTTAGAATTTGACTCCGTGGACCAAATACATACCTTTGGTATCTCTATTAGTGAACTTCCACAAATTAATATTATTTACTTTCTCTCAACTAGGTCTCAAATATACAAAGAGCAGAATTATAGTTTTTGATACTTTATCTCTACTAACTAGAAACTGCCCGATACATAATTAGCAATCTCTAAATACTTACTGTCTTAATAGGTGAATGAATACAGTAGGGAATCTTTGGTGATTTTAGATATATTGGTGGGATATATTAATCTATATTAGAAAACAAGGAGAGCCTGGCTAATTCAGTCAGTAAAGTTTGTGACTCTTAATCTTTGGGTTGTGAGTTTGAGCCCTATGTTGGGTGTACAGATTAATTAAAAATAAAATCTTAAGAAAAAAAAGTAAACAAGCTACAATGGAAAATGTGATACTAAAGAAATGCATGCTATTTGTTTTATTTTGTTTTAAGGTCTGGTAGTGAAAAAATATGAGGAAATTAGTTTACAAATGGTGAAAACCCATTCTCCACCAGTGATGAGAAAAAAAAAGAAAACAATGATAAATCTGAAGAGAAAAGGAAATAGATAAAAGAATATGAACTTCATGAAAACCTGAAAGGACTGGCTTTGGAAATGAAGAAAACTCAAAATGAGTTCTCAAAATGAGGGGAAGAAATGGAAAGATGTTTAATCACAAAAATTTTGAAGATGTTGGAACACAAAGGGAAGAAAATAATAAATTTTCTATTACATGATTCTATTTCTCAATAAAGGAGAAGATAAAAAAGGTGGACCATGAAATATTATATGAATAATTATGGTGGTGAATGTGTCAAAGAAATGGGAGAAGGAATAACTTGACTGGAAGTCAATGTGCAAGTGTTGTTTTCTTGGAAAATATGGGTCCTGAATAATATAAAATGAAAGAAGAATGAAAGGCTAATGTTAACATGGCAAGACCATTTTTTCAATATTAACATTTGCTGTTTCGTTTTAGCAAGACAGTCTAACATATACTACATGCTTTTAGAGGAACAACAAGGTCAAAGCTATTTTCACAATGATGTGAAGACGTTATTCACCTTTTTGACTCTTATTCTCTCATGATTGTACAGTTCAGCTATATGGAAGCTACACAGAATGTGATAATGCAATAGACAAAATGCAGAAGTATATAAGATAATCCAGCTGTCTTCTATAAAACTAGGATCAGAGAAATCTGCAGAAGTACTGAACAGTGCCACTCTCATTGTTTTTTGTTGTTTTAGAAAATATAGTTAGTGTTTAATTTAAAAAATATATTAACATGTAATGGATTTATTATTGCAAGTTGGACTGATGATTAAATACTTTAAAATTTTATGTTTTAATATTAATATGGCAAACATCAATAGATATAAAGCACATAAACAAAGTCCTCTGACAATTTTAAACATTTAGGTGAACACTGTGATCATGACATTTAAGAACTCGGTATAGACCACAGGGCAGCAAGCTAACCCAAAAGCCAAATCTGACACATCACCTGTTTTTGTATGGCCCATGCACTTAGTGGTTTTTATGTTTTTAAATAGAAAAAAAAAATCAAAAGAAGAATGTATCACAATACATTAAAATTACATGAAATTCTATTTTCAATGCCCATAAGTAAATTGTATCAAAACATAGTCATATTCGTTCATTTGTTTACTATTGTTTATGACTCCTCCGCACCACCCACTTTGTGAATCTCAGACTTGCCTAACCATCACCCCAATCAGGAAAGCCAATTCCTTGCAACAAATCTCTTAACATATCTTTCATACCGGTTCTGCTTTTCTGGTTGAACTCTGACTTATACAATTAAAATCTCTGTGTTGTTAAAATCAGAGAAATAAACTTTACTTAAAATTGTTGCTGAAAAAGACAACCTGTTTTGTTATTAAAAAGGCACCGAGGGTCACCTGGGTGGCTCAGTTGTTTAAGCGTCTGCCTTCAGCTCACGTCATGATCCCAGGGTCCTGGGATTAAGTCCCACATCTGGCTCACTGCTCAATGAGCAGTCTGCTTCTCCCACTCCCCCTGCTCATTCTTTCTCTCTCTCTGTCTCCCTCAAAAATAAAATCTTAAAAAAAAAAAAAAAAGGCAGTGAGAAGGAACACAGCTTCCAGCTGCTTAAATCCCAGAAAGAGAGATGAACCAGGGATAGAATTTTGCTAAGGATACTATGGATTTATGCTACAGTAAGCAGATCACTGCTCAATGTCCAACTCCATTCCTAATCCACACCCCAACAATTTGATACTCCCCTAGAGTACAAGCATTGGAACTGCCAAGTATGTGTGAGGTAAGCCATTTAGAATTGGGTGCTAGACCATGCCAATACAATGCCCAGTTATGCAATAAGGAAGATACTTTAAAATGTTTGATTGTGGACGCCTGGGTGGGTCGGTGGGTTAAAGCCTCTGCTTTCAGCTCAGGTCATGATCTCAGAGTCCTGGGTTCGAGGCACGCATTGGGCTCCCTGCTCAGCGGGGAGCCTGCTTCCGCCTCTCTCTGTCTGCCTGCCTCTCTGCCTCCTTGTGATCTCTCTCCCTCTGTGAAATAAATAAATAAAATCTTTAAAAAAAATGTTTGATTGTGTTTAACAGAAAGAAAACTTGCATAAATACAAAAAATACTACCATTAAAATTATTTCATGTTATTAATCTTTATTAAAGTGTTTGAACATGAAAACAACTGAACACTTAAGTAAGTACTCAAAGAGCAATCAAGTTCTTGAGACAAAAACATTCTGAGAAATATGACCCCCTATAATCTTATGAAATTGCTTCATATCTTAGGCACTTTCTAAAAATTCTTTCACTATTTTTCCTTCAAGTTATATGTTCAAGAATATATTTTAATATGTAAATATATGAATAAAAGACAAACTAAATAAAAATAACTTCCCTGATATAGTTCAATCCTTCAGATTACTCTCAACTTCTCCTTACCTCTCTATTATTCACAGATTTCATAAATATAAGTCTTACCATTTTGATCACTGTCTTAGGAAGCTCATCAGTTAACACCTGATTTTTACTGTCATAAACTAACTAAATTTATAAATATACCAAAATGTATTTAATTCACGTTCTTGTGGAAAGACATGTTGTTTCCAGGTTTTCAGAATTAAAAATAATGCAACTCTGACCATCCTTCTTTTACATATATCCTTGTGTCATGTAGAAAAGTTTCTACAGATATCCCTTTTGGAGTAAAATTTTTAAGATCTGCATATATTTTGCTACTCTAGATAATTTTAGGTGTTTCCCAAAGCAGCTGTAAAAATGCACACGCCTGCCAATTTTTTATAAGTATTTTAGTTGTTGCATATGCTTTTTGATATTGTCAAAATTTTTAATTTCTAGTAACTTGATGAATAGCAAATGGTGATTTAATTTACAATTCCCTGAATATTGGTGTAATTGAGCATGCTTTTTATATTTATATATGTGAAGTGTCTCTTCAGGTATTTTGCCCATTTACTGGTTATCTTTTCTCTTTTTGGTTTTAGGCATTCTTTGTAGATTCTAGGAGCTAATAACTTATTATTGTTATGTGTTTAAGTTATCTTCTCTAACTCTATAGGTGAGTTTTCATTGTATCTCTGGGATCTATTGATGATTGGAAGGCTGTAATTTCAATTTAGATATATACATTAATATTTTCCTTATATTTTCTGCCTTTCTATCTTGTTAAAGAAGTACTTTCTATGCTAAATTAACATGTGATATTATAATAATAAGTCCTATAATTATCACCAACTATTACAAAGTTACGTTATAATGATTTTATCCTATTTCTTTTACATTTATTTTTTTCTATTCACAGTAAAGCCTAATATAGTTGTATCCTGGGGACAGCAACTTAGCACAAATGTTTTAAGATGGAGAGCCTGGGGCACCCGGGTGGCTCAGTTTTTAAGCCTCGTCTTTGACTCAGGTCAAGATCCCAGAGTCCTGGGATCCGGCCCCACATCCGGACACACTGCTAGGCGGGAAGCCTGCTTCTCCCTCCCCATTCCCTCTGCTTTTGTTCCCTTTTTCACTGTGTCTCTCTCTGTCAAATAAATAAATAAATAAATAAATAAATAAATAAATAAATAAATAAATGAAACGAGAACCTGAGACGTTTACATGCCAATGGTTTTAAGATTCTTGCACTGCCAGATCCTGTTTACAAATATTTGCACATATTTACAATTTTTGAACATATATTTTTAAGTGAGACTGCCCGTAATTTTCACTTCTTAATTTGTCTTGCCTTTCTTGCTTTGAAAGTTTTGCTAGCATATTTAAAAAAAATAAGCAGTGTTCTATCTCATTCTTTTCTGTAGAAGATTTTCTATAAACATGAAGTTATATGTTCATTGAATGTTTTATAGAACTATCCAGGAAAATGGACTAAGCCAGTTGTTTTCTCTGTAGGAAATAACATAGGTTGTAGGTCATAAGGGTTTGTATTTATTTGAGTATCTAAAATGGAAAGTTGTATTTTTCTAGGAAATTATTACATACATTCTCAAATCTTTTAGAATAATGTGTACATATCATGCTTCTATATTTTGATATACTCATTTATAAACTCATGTCATCCCTCTGCCCCATATTTCAAACCAAGTCCCAAACATTATGCATCTCTGAACAACTTGGACATTTGTTACTCCTAGGCACAATGCCATTGAGATAGCCAAATTAATAATTCTTAATATCTTTCATCTCGTTCACATTCATGGGTTTTTTTTTTACATGTTATGTCTTCTAAGTCTCTCCTAAATAAAAACAATCTCTATTTGTGTATTTTTATGATGCCATCAGTTTACTGAAGAAACTGGACTATTTTTCCTGTTGAATGTCTTACTTTCTGGATCCATCTCTTTCTTCATTTGTGCTGTCACTTAGCTGGTTCTCCTGCTTTTGTATTCCCAGTAAAGAAGATATTAACTCCAGAAGCTTAATGAGATTTAATTGTGTTTCATTATTTTCCTAGAATATTCATACATGGTTTTGTGATTTTCGTATCATGTCACATCCAAAAACACATAGAATATTTATTGTGACTAAACGAGTGGTTCGGGGAATGTCAGCCTCATCCCTGGATTGTTTCAACAATTACACATTTAGTTGTTTAATCTTGTCTTGAATCAATAAATTATTTAGAGGTTTAAAAATGATGGTTTTTCTAATACAATATTTACTTGCAAAATTATTAATTAAAATTATTCTGCAATGAAGTATTTTTTCTCTCTCTCAAGAGCTCCATGACTATATACTTACTTTGAAATATACTTTATACAGAAAACATAGGGTAAATGTCTAATAAATCTTCAAAGAATACTAATTACATCAAAAGATGTCTTTTTATTATTCTCTTTCTCTACTATAGCATTAAAAACTCATTTTATAAATATATTAAATGAAGTTCAATAAAAGAGCCATTTTTCTTTTTCAGATTCAATGGTATCTTTTTTGTATTATTTCCTGTGTCTTTCTGATAAAACCAATTATTTTTAATGGCTTTTTTTTTAATTTTCTGGCATAAGAAAGTAACTTAGACTCCTATTGTATGCCTCCTGTACCCAACTTGGAATTAGCAATTCTTGTTTTTATGTATTTATTTATTTATTTTTGTTTTGTTTTGTTTTTTTTAATGGACAATGACATTTAGTAATTATAATCAAAGAATTAGGGTAATCATTGCTACTTGAGTTTGTTAATACATAATTGTTTTTTAGTGGACAAGCAGCAATTTATATGTATGGGTGTATTCATGAATTTGTATTATTAATATTATAAAATCATGAATTTATTTCCAATTAATTCTAACATTACAGTGTTTGTAATGTAACTTCTTGATATTTTTTCTTTGTTTTTAATTTAAATTCAAATTAGTTAACATATAGAGTAGTATTGGTTTCCGGAGTAAAATTTAGTGATTTATTACTTACATATAATACCCACTGCTCATCTGAACAAGTGCCCTTCTTAAGGCCAATCACCCATTCAGCCCCTCCCTCCAGCAACCATTAGTTTGTTCTCTATAGTTAAGGGACTGTTATGGTTTGCTTCCTTCTCTGTTTTTATCTTATTTTATTTTTCCTTCCCTTCCCCTATGGTTTGTTTCTTAAATTCCATTATGAATGAGTCATATGATTTTTGTCTTGCTTTTAGCACTTCACTTAGCATAATACATTCTACTTCTAGCCACGTTGTTGCAAATGGCAAGATTTCATTTTTGCTGGTTGAATAATATTCCATTCTATATATACACCACCCCTTCTTCATCCATTCATCAGTTAATGGACATTTAGGCTCTTTCCATAATTTGGCTATTGTTGATAGTGCTGCTATAAACATTGTTGGAAGCTTTTTGATTGCTGGCTGTGGGTCTGTCCAAGCTTTCTATTTCTTCCTGTTTCAGTTTTGGTAGGTTATTTGTTTCTAGGAATTTATCCATTTCTTCCAAATCGCCTAATTTATTGGTGTATAATTGCTCATAATATTCTATTATAATTGTTTTTCTTCGGTGTTTGGTTATGATCTCTCTATCATTCATTCTATTTATTTAGGTCCTTTCTCTGTACCTTTTGATTAGTCTGGCTAGAGGTTTATCAATTTTGTTAATTACTTCAAAGAACCAGGTCCTAGCTTCATTGGTCTATTTTATAATTTGCTTGATTTTTATATAATTTATTTCTTCTCTAATCTTAATTGTTTCCCTTCTTCTTCTGGTTTTAGGCTTTATTTACCATTCTTTTTCCAGCTCCTTTACTTGTAGGATTAGACTGTATATTTTAGACTTTTTTTTCCTCTCAAGGAAATCTAGTATTGTTATATATTTCCCTCTTATTACCATCTTTGCTGTTTCCCTAAGGTTTTGGACCGTCATGTTTTCATTTTCATTTGCTTGCACGTATTTTTTTATTTTTAATTTCTTCTTTACTTTCCTGGTTAACCCATTTATTCTTTAGTAGGGTGTTCTTTAACTTCCATGTATTTGTAGTCTTTCCAATTTTTTTTTCTTGTGGTTGACTTCAAGTTTCATAGATTGTGGTCTGAATATATGCATGGTATGATCTCTGTCTTTTAGTAATGTACAAGGCCTGATTTATGACTCAGTATGTGATCTATTCTAAAGAACGTTCCATGTGCACTTGAAAAGAATGTGTATTCTGTTGTTTTATTATGAAATGCTCTGAATAGATCTGTTAAGTCTATCTAGCTCAGTGTGTCTTTCAAAGCCCTTATTTTCTTGTTGGTCTTCTGCTTAGATGATCTTTCCAGTGCTGTGAGTGGGGTATTAAAGTCCCCTATTATTATTGTATATTATCAATGAGTTTATTTATGTTTGTCATTAATTGATTTATATATTCGGATGCTCCATAAATATTCACAATTGTTAGACCTTCTTGTTAGATAGACCCCTTTATTTTGATATAGTGCCCTTCTTTATCTCTTAATACAGCCTTTGGCTTAAAATCTAGTTTGTCTGATATAAATATGGTTTCTTTTGATGTCCATTAGAATGATAGATGGTTATCCATCCCCTCACTTTCAATCTGTAGATGTCTTTAGGTCTAAAATGAGTCTCTTATAAGTAGTATATTGATGAGTCTAATTTTTTAATTCATTCTGATATTCTGTGTTTTTTCATTGGAACATTTAGTCCATTTACATTCAGAGTGAATATTAATAGATGTGAATTTAGTGACATTGTGTTATTTGGAAAGTCACTGTTCCTGTAGATTATCTCTGCTCTTTTCTAATCTTTGATGCTTTTGTTCTCGCTTTCCAAATCAATGGGTTCCCTTTAATATTTCTTGAAAAACTGGATTAGTGTTCATGAACTCCTTTGTTTTTTGCTTGCCTTGGAAACTCTTTATCTCTCCTATTCTGAATGACAACCTTGATAGATATAGTGTTCTTGGGTGCATATTTTCCCCATTCAGCACATTGACTGTATCATGCCACTGTCTTCTGTCCTGCCAAGTTTCTGTGTACAGATCTGCTGTTAACCTTATGTGTCTACCCTTGTAGGTTAAGGACTTTTTATCCCTAGCTGCTTTCAGAATTCATTCTTTATCCTTATATTTTGCAAGTTTCACTACATGTCTTGGTGTTGACCTGTTTTTGTTGATTTTAAGGGGAGTTCTCTGTGTCCCTTGGACATGAATAAACCTTCTGCCCCTTTTCTTATTCTTCTTCTGTACTTCCTATGATACAGATATTGTGCTTCATGAAGTCCCTGATTCCCTAAATCTATATCTATGATCTCATAATGTCCTTCCCTCTCCTTTTCAGCTTCATTATTTTCCATAATTTTATCCTTTATTCCACCTGTTTGATCCTCTACTTCTCCCATCCTCATTGTGATTACATCCAATCAGTTTTGCATCTCAGTTATAGCATTTTTTAATTTTGACTTGACTAGGGTTTTTTTTGTTGTTTTTTTATCTCTGCAGTGAGGATTTCTCTGGTGTCTTCTATGCTTCTTTGAAACCCAGTTAGTATTCTTATGACTGTTGTTCTAAATTTTTATTCAGATATATTGCTTATATCTGTTTTAAGCAAATCGTTGGCTGTGACTTCTTCTTGACCTTTCTTTTAGGGAGAATTCCTCTGTTTTGTCAATATGTCTAGTGTTCTGTCCTTTGCATGTTATGAAAGCTTATTGTGTTTCTGCTCCTGACAGTAATGCTATACTAAGAAAGATTCTTATACACTGTCCAGGGCCTGGGGCTTCAGGAACTATTTACATTGTATGCTATGTGCACTCTGCTGTTTTGGTTTGGTTTGGTTTTTGTTTGTTCCCACAGGTCAGTCCTCTGCTGAGTTCCTCCTTACTTGCAGTGGGGAATGTTTGGATCTTTAACTAGGTGTCCTTTGATTTGATTGTAAAATAAGCCTAATTTAAAAAAAAAAAAAAGCTTGATCCAAGAGAAAAGGAAGAAAGAACAAAAAAGGAAATAAACACAAACAAAAAATGATAAGCCTGATTCCAAAGACAAAGAAAGAAAGGAGGAAAAAAGAAAAGAAAAAAGGGAAGGCTGATCCAAAAAAATGAGAAAAGGGATAAAAACAAACAAACCAATAAATGAACAAAAAACTATAAGCCTGATTCCAAAGAAAAATTTAAAAAAATAAAAATGAATAAGTAAATAAATAAAATACTAAAAGAAGAAAGAAAGAAAGAAAGAAAGAAAGAAAGAAAGAAAGGCAAAGAAAGACTAGTCCTATTTCCAACAGAACTTGAGGTACTCCACAATGGCAGGAGGCCAAGAGAGCAGAGTATGAGACTCACCGGCTTCTTGGCCTCACTCAAATTTCTTGATTTTTATAGTTATCTCTTCTGCAAAATCTTTGTAGTTAACAACATACATATAATTGCTTCTTTGTTATATAAATATGTATAAAATATACACATGTAAAATACATGTAAAATAGTTTGAATATAATGGTAACAATATCATGACTAATAATAGGAAGAAAGAATGAAAATTAAGGTTTCTTTATAAGTATTTGTTTTTGGAATATATTACACTAAGTAGAAATAAACAAAATGCTGTGTTCTCCAGTTTCTTGAATTACATTTTTTGTGTTTTGTATTAGGCAAATAACTCTCCACAGATGTCAATGTTCTAATCCCAAGATCTGTGACTATGTTACCTTGTATATCTTACCTACATAGTCACAAAAGGGAATAAAGGCTGCATATGGAGTTAGGATTGATAATCAGCTGACTTTAAAACCTTAGCATGGGGTGGGCGCCTGGGTGGCTCAGTGGGTTAATGCCTCTGCTTTCAGCTCAGGTCATGATCTCAGGGTCCTGGGATCGAGGCCCGCATCGGGCTCCCTGCTCAGCGGGGAGCCTGCTTCCCCCCCCTCTCTCTGCCTGCCTCTCTGCCTCCTTGTGATCTCTCTCCCTCTGTGAAATAAATAAATAAAATCTTTAAAAAAAAAAAAAAACCTTAGCATGGGGAAATGATGCTGTATTTTTTAAGTGAACCCAATCTAATCACATGAGTTCTTAGAATCAGAAACGGAAGGAAGAAGACTGAGTGAAAAGATGTGACATGGGAAGGACCTGAATGACCTTCTGGCTTTGCAGATGGATGAATGGGGCCACTAACTAAAGATTCTTAGTATTTCATATATTTTAACAGTTATATAGTCAAAGAGCTACTGAGAGACATCAATTTAAATTAACACACTAGAGCCTATCAAGGTTGTTTTAACTGTTAAAATATCAAAAAGTTTTCCTTGTAGTTTTTAAAAATATCTGACTTATTTTAAACTAAGTAACCTCTAAATTCATAGAATTTATAATGAGAAATCTGTAAGTACATAATAGTTTCAAAATATGCAGTTGCTACTTAACATTAATTTGATGGTTCCTATATTTAAGTAAAAACTTGCTTTGAACAATGTAATAAAAAATAAATTTGTGTGGTATTTTTCAATATATCAGTAAGAATCATGCATTTACATTTGAAAAGACTCTAAGTTAGCTAAAATACTTTTTAGAAAATATATATAATTCAATGGAAATGCTCTCTTTATCTCGCCTAACTTATGTCTGTTAAGATAAACTAAATTTCAATTTACCTAATTTAATCAACATACATCTATTAATGCACATGACAAAAAGGCTCATAGTGGAACAGTTCTTGAGTTGGTGAATAAATAAAATGAATCAATGACATTTCAAAGTACCTAGTATCCCTTTATCTTTTGCTCTACTTTATTGATCAGTATGGGCTTTGAATTTTCACTAGTTCTGCTCGTTTGCAAGATGACTGCTGCAGTTTTAAACATCCTATTTAGTAAAGAAAGTACCTAGCAGAATGTCCAGGGTATATCTAGATTATATGTATCTCATCTTTAAAAGAGGAAATTTTCTCAGAAATATGAGCCAAATTCCCTAACAACTCATTATCCAGAATGTTGTCAAATGCTGAAGAAAAAAAGCAGTCATTGATGAGAGTAGAAAGATCACTATGTTTGGCTTACAATAATTAGATTTACCCCTGACCAGAGTTTAATGACATCCTCTGAGGAGTGTTTATTCAATTAAATTGACTTTTATTATTTTAATAAGGCACAGGGGGTAGGGGAGGGGTGGAATAGCAGTTAGGATTGGCCAAATTATGTCATAAAAACAAACAACCTAAAAATCTCAAAAGATTTCAACCAGCGCAGTATATTTCTCACTTCTGCCAAATGTCAAGACATGGGCCTCTGTTCATCTAGGACACTTATGGATGGGGGCTAAGAAGACTATATTCCATTAAGTGTTTCCACAATCACAGAGACACAAGAGAGAGAAAGAATATGGAAAACTATGTGTTAGCGCTTAAAGCTTCTAATTGGAAGTGACGTGAATCACTTCCATGAATAATCTGAGTTTAACGTGATATAGATGTTTGATATTCCAATAGGAAGGAAGATCAGATATTTTTGAAGAATATGAAGTTTATAAAAGTGCATATTTTTGGTCACCATATATTTTGTTCCTTCCTCCTTCCACAGGCAGAATATCACCTCCCCTGCAATCAGGGTTATACCAAGCCACTAAAATCTTTGGCCTAAAAGCCAAATATAGGATAGATAATTCTTACATCAAAATTATATTTATGTACACTGAAATTTTACAAAAAAATCTTGTCATAAGCAAAAATATTTTGGTAATGAAGATATTGCAAGGTATAAGAAAACATGGAGTGATAATGACTATGAATAAATATTGGCATTTTGGAGACAATTGTATGGATTATTTAAGTAAAAAATTCCATCAACAAGAAATATATACTTCTGTAAAAAGGAATAAGCATCAATATTCCATATCACACTAGCACTTTCCCTGTTTACATTAAGATAATTGGACATAACTTCAACTTTGCACTTCATTGTATTTTGTTCATAAAGCTAGAGGTCACAAATATTTGAATTATTTTATTTGCTTAAAATAAGATTTCCCAAATAAATAAATAAATAAGATTTCTTTTAAATACCTTATGAACAAAATTAAATAAACAATTTAGGGGCGCCTGGGTGGCTCAGTGGGTTAAAGCCTCTGCCTTCGGCTCAGGTCATGATCTCAGGGTCCTGGGATCGAGGCCCGCATCAGGCTATCTGCTCAGCGGGGAGCCTGCTTCCTCCTCCCTCTTTGCCTGCCTCTCTGCCTACTTGTGATCTCTCTCTCTCTGTGTCAAATAAATAAATAAAATCTTTAAAAAAAATTAAAAAAAAATTAAAAAAAATTTAAACAATTTACTTGTAGGTATACTTTATACAGTGAATGATGAAACTTTGAACACTTGCCAGACTTGTCAATCTCCAATTTTTTTTAAATTTGAATTTTCCATGCATTAATTCCTTTCTTTCCCTTGTAAGTTAAATTTCACTTTTAAAATCCACACAGCGATGATCAAAATTACACACTATTCATACTGAAAATTTTTAAACCTGTTTCTCTAGAGTTCACCTATAAACAAAATAGTTGTTTTCTTAAAGGTTATAGAAATGAAAATATATACAATTTGCATCAACAAAAAATATATAGCCATGAAAATAATAAAGTAAATTGCTCATGATGGATCTCACATGTTTATAATTAAGAAATCTGTGACAATTAAAAACAAGATTGTTGACCTGCAAAAGAAGTTATCATCTTTAGAAATGTATAAGTTCACTTAGAGGTCTTATATTTGCTTCTCAAGTCTAATTAAAAATGTGCTAACATAAAGGTTATATTCCTACTTTTTTGTATTTGTTGTTAACCAGTCATCTGTTTCTTTCTACATAAATTGATTGTTTTTTATTCAAGAGAGAAAAAAATAATGGGAAATAATTTTCAAATAAATGCATTTTGAGTATTTAAAGTATTCTTCCATTCAACATATTTTAGTGCTCACTATGTATATATCAAGTATAGAAGTGAACAAATCATTTCTGATCTCATGGAGGTTATATTTTAGTACAGGATAAAAATAATCAAGCAAATACATAATATATAATTCAGATAGTGACTAGTGCTATGGATAAAAACAGAACAGTGAAAGGGAAAATAAAAGTGTAGGAATAAGCTGAAACTTAAACAAGATATCAGGGATAGCATCTTTGAGAAGGTGATATTTGACCAAAGACTTAATAAGGTACAAGATATAAATATTGCAGTTAACTGAAGGAATATTGTTCTAAAAAGAGGGAAGAGCCAAGTCCCTCAGACAGTCGAATGGCTGGCATGGTCAAGAAACAATAAGGCATGGTCTAGAGCAGTATAGCTTGAGAAGACTTGGGCTCACAGAAAAAAATGGAAATAGAGTCAGATAATTGTGTGATTGTGAGATTTGTAGGCCATTTTTAAGATTATGAGTTTTAATGGATAAAGTGGGAATCCAGTGGAGGATTCTGATAAAAAATGTGAAAAAAAATCTGTATTAGGCTTATAAAAAATTACACCAGTGTGATATTAAGAATTAACTCTAGAGAAACAGAGACAGAGAGTGAGAGAGACATCAGTAAGCAATAATTTCAGTTACCCAGTACAACCCAGATTGGATATGATCCAACATTAGTGACAAGAATATTAGGAACATAATAAGAAAAAACGTAGTTTAATTCTGGAAATATTTTGAAAACCCTAAACAAGAAAATTTGCTATTTTTTTAAAGATTTATTTATTTATTTGGGAGGGAGAGGGAGAGGGAGAGAAAATCTTAAGCAGGCTTCAAGCTCAGCACAATTCAACTCCAATTCAGGGCTCAGTCCCACCATCCTGAGATCATGACCTGAGCCAAAACCAAGAGTTGGATGCTCTACAAACTGGCCACCAAATTGCCCCAAGAAAATTTGCTTTTAAATTGTATGTGTAATGTGACAGAAAGAGAATTATCAAAGATAACTCTTCATGATTCAGGGCTTGAAAAACTGGGAAAGTGGAGTTGCTACTTACATGGATTGGAAAGAATGCAGGAGAAGAGTGCCCATTACACATTCAATTGCAGATGTTGTATATATGAGTTTGTGATTCATGAGAGTGATGCAGACTTGAAATATAAATATGCAAATCATCAGTGTGGAGATTGCATATTTGAAGCCATGAGATTAGGTAAAATACCTGGTAAATGAATGTAATGAGAAAAGAGAAGAGGGTCAAAAACTGAATATCAGGCTTTGCAATATTTAGAGGTTAGTGATATTAAGAAAAATTTTAAATGTAGGCTAGAAAGCAATGGTTAGTGAAGAGAGGAGTGCTGAGAATATCTTGAAAGCTAAGAGAAGACAGTGATTCAAGGAGGAAGTGAAGAAAAATGTCAAATGTTGATAAAAGTTTGAGAAAGATTAGAAATGAGACATGGCCATGAATTTTCAAATGCGGAGATTATTCATAATCTTAACAAAAGTCTTGTGTGGTAGAGTGAGCATAGGGGTGAAACTGTCCTACACTGGCATGGATTAAAAGGTGTCATAACAGATAAATGAGTATGTGCAGTGAGCTTTAAAAAATTTTTTTTGAATTGTTTTATTCTAATGGGGAGAAGAGAAATTTTCCAGGAGCCGAAATAGATTGTGGGGTAGGTAAAGAAGGTGAAAATATCATAGAATCAATGGGTTGAAGGTGCCGTTGAAGTTTAAGGATTTTCATAGTCTAAGACTGTTTGAGTCCCCTAGAAAAATGAAAGACAAGATTTAAAGATCAAAAGATTTTCCTCATCACAGGAAAAAAGTTTGTAACAATGTATGGCAACAAATCTTAACTAGATTTATTGTGATGATCCTTTTGCAATGCATACAAATATTGAATTATCCTGTACATTTAAAACTAATATAACGTGGTAATTATAACCCAACAAAATTTTTAAAAAGATGAAAAAAAATTTTTTTAAGATTTTATTTATTTATTTGACACACAGAGAGAGATTACAAGTAGGCAGAGAGGCAGGCAGAGAGACAGGGAGAGGAGGAAGCAGGTTCCCTGCTGAGCAGAGAGCCCGATGCGGGCCTCGATCCCAGGACGCTGAGATCATGACCTGAGCGGAAAGCAGAGGCTTTAACCCACTGAGCCACCCAGGTGCCCAAGATCAAAAATTTTAAAGCAAGATTTAACACGCATGGATTTTTCAAATTGAAGTTGCATCAAAAATGCAAATATAGATAATTCATTGGGATTTTACCACAGGATTGGCAAATTTTGCAGCATAAAATCTTGGAAGAGGCTATTTCTGATAATATCTAATAATGACTGTGATATACTGCTAGTACTTAACAAATATCTGTCTTCTTCTCTCTGTCATATTTATTACTAGATACTGTATTCTAGTTCCCATATGTGAAAATGAAGCTATGTGACTGTATTCTGTTCAGCAAAATGTTGATGAAAGTGATGAACTTATTTTAAAGATGTTCATCTAGATCTTCCCCTCTTTTACTTTCTTTAATATCTATTCGGACAAAACAATCATGCAAAGTGCTGTCAGAGCTACAATATGGTAGAGCAACTATACGGAAGGAATGTGAGTGTCTGAATAATTTCATAAAGAAGAGCCACTTCTTAAGGTTTAGCAACTCTCAAGCAGCAAGTGTGCTGGTCGCTGCTAGGTTGGCTTGCCATCCTTCTAAAAATGCATCTGTTAAGGAGATACAAACCTAAATCAATTTAGGCAATATATTACTTATGGTACAAAAAAAAATAGCATGAACTTCATGTTCTCATCGGGTCCCTTGCCCCTAAAGTCTCAGAGGGGCAATGTGGAGGTGAACCCAGGACAATGCTGTGTATAGTGTGTCTGTGTCATAGATGAGAAACACTGAGCATAAAACAGAACAAAACTAAGCTGAACAATCTTATAAGGCTGCTGCTGGCAAACCAGCCCATCCTTCCCTCTAAAGAGAGACATTGTCTTTACTATCCTGATTAAGTTCCTTATTTTCCCTCTGACCCTGAAGGAGACAAGTGCTTAAGTTTTTGCCATATAAATGTCTCTGATCCAGAATACATCACAGGGAAGTAATATACAGCATGGAAACTATAGTTAGTACTGAATTGCATATTTCAAAGTTTCTGAGGGAATAAATCTTAAAAACTCTCATCACAAGAAAAAAAGTTTGTAATTGTGTATGTTACAGAAAACGACATACGTGACGGATATTGACTAGACCATACTTGTCATGGTAATCCTTTTGCAATATATGCAAATATTGAATCACTATGCTGTATGTCTGAAACGAATATAATGTGTTATGTCAATTACATCTCAACTAAAAAAAAATATTTAAAATGCTAATGTAGGAGAAAAACCTGTCACAAGACACATAGAAACACCAGGTTGAATTGTCTCATAGCAACAGGCATCAAACTACTGATTCAGTCACTGTGTTGTGAGAAACAAACTTTATATTGTTATGCTGGTTATTTTTTTCTAATTCTACTGAGATATAATTGACATATAACACTGTATTAGCTTAAGGTTTACAAAATAATGATTTGACACCTATATGTATTGCACAATGATACTACAGTGTTTGGTTAACATCTATCAACTCGCATATTTACATTTTTTTCTTTTTTTTTAAGATTTTATTTACTTATTTGTCAGAGAGAGCACAAGCAGGCAGAGTGGCAGGCAGAGGCAGAAGGAGAAGAAGCAGGCTCCCTGCTGAGCAAGGAGCCCTATGATGTGGGACTCCATCCCAGGATGCTGGGATCATGACCTGAGCTGAAGGCAACTGCTTAACCAACTGAGCCACCCAGGCGTCCCTACATTTTTTTTTCTTGTGATGAGAACTTTTAAGATTGACTCTCTTAGAAACTTTCAAATATACAGCACAATTTTGTTAACTGTAGTTAACATGCTGTAAATGACATGCTGTAAGTTATACTCTCAGAATTTATCTTACAACTGGAAGTTTGTAACGTTTAACCTTCTTTACTCATTTTCCCTATTCTCATTGCCCCTTCTCTGGCAACCATCAATCTGTTCTGTTTCCATGAGTTTAGTATTTTTTTTTTAAGATTTCATGTGTAAGTGAGATTATACAGCATTTGTCTTTCTCTGTGTGACTTATTTTACCTGGTATAATGCCTTCATATTCCACCCATGTCATTGCAAATGGCAAGATTTCCTTCTTTTTTATGGCTAAACAATATCCCAATATGTATCACAACTTCTTTATCCATTCATCAGCTGATGGACACTTAGGTTGTTTGTATGTCTTAGCTATAGTAAATAATGCTGCTATGAACATGGCAGTACAGATATTTTTTTGAAGTAGTGATCTTGTTTCCTTTGGATATATATCTGGAAGTGGAATTGCTGGATCATAAAGTGGCTCTATTTTTAATTTTTGAGAGACCTCCATACTGTTTTTCACAGTGGCTGCACCAACTTACAGTCTCAGAAATATTGTATAAAGTTTCCCTCTTCTCCATGTTCTCACCAAGACTTGTCATCTTTTTTTTGTAGCCATTCCAAGACGATATTCCACAAAAGTTGAAAAAAAAAGAAAGAAAGAAAAAAGAGAGAGAGAGAAGCCAAAAAAAAGAAAAGGAAGAAAGAAGGAAAGAAAAGAATAAAAGGACACAAATAGTATAAGCAACTGGTGTTCCAATTAGACTCTGTATTGTTAAAATTGTTAGACATGATGACTAATATAATTACTATAAGAATTATCTGGGTTAAATTGAAAAAGGGGTATGTTTAAAATATGACAGAAAAAAAGGAGCTAAGAAGAAAAAAGAAAAACTGAAAAGGATCTTATTTTGTCAAAGACAGAATTTCACACAGAGAAATATCATCTTGGTGAAAGCTTGGGGCAGAGGGTAATGCAAAATTCCTTATCATTTTCCTGTCCTATAAATAGAGAAGATTAGACAAAAAGCTAGAAATGATACCTCTCAATCCCTGGCAGTGCAATAGTTTGTGTAGAAAGTAATTGAAATACCCCCTTTCTGTTCCTTTTAAAAACGCGTTGTAGGTTCATTTCCATTCCAGTATTGCTAAAGGAGGTAAACACCTCTCTGTGTATTTATCAAAGTGGAGAATGCTTAGTAAGTGATATCAGAGTATAATGGGTTGAGTGGTGGTCCTCAAAAAGATATATCCACACCCTAATCCCTGCAATATGTGAATGCTACTTTATTTGGAAATGGGGTATTAGTAAATATAGTTAAGGGTCTTGAGATAAAGAGATCATCCTGGATTATTCAGATCAGCCTTAAATTTGTGTCAGGTTTCCTTATAATGGACACAGAAAAAGAAAAGCAACAAGGATTGTGCTCATGGAGGCAAAGACTGGAGTACAGTAGCTGCCAGTGAAGGAAAACTGACAACCACCAGAAGATATAAGAAACAAAAAACAAATATCCCCCAGACAATCTGGAGAAAATAAACCCCTGACAATAACTTGAGTTTAAACTCTGGTTTCCAGATCTATGAGAGAATAACGTTCTGTGTTTTAATCCACCAAGCTTGTGTTTATTTGTTAGGACTACCCTAGGAAACTAATGCACAGGAGCAAAGGTAGCGCTTATCGACCCTGCCTCAATGAACTTAGTCTATACTCTGGGTAGGATAAGGCTGGCTATAGAAGACAGAGAGTAGAAAACAGAGGCCTGTGACCTGAAACACAAGCTTCATGTAATCAGTACATTTTATGTGGAGAAAACTGGAAACATTTAAAATATGATATTTTTCATAATTAATAAGCTATCTCTTGCTTACTCTTTGATAAATTGTTTTAATTTTATTAAATTAATTTCATTCCAAATGTATGTCTTGAATGGCTGCTAAGGACCTAATAGTACCAGTGGTACTAATGAATGAAAAACAAAATGGTAAACCAAGTAACCACCCTGAATATATACTGAAAAGGATGGATTTATGTAAAGCGGCATTACTAATAAATTGAGTAGTATATTATTCAAAGATTATATCATCGAGAAAATCTGTATTTGCACTTCAATAGGGCAAATAAAGACTAAATATCTTAAAGGATGCACAGGAAATTAGTAGATATATACTAAGGAAAGGTTGCTGGGTGTACAAAAAAAAACATTGTTCAACATAGTATTGACTACATCTGTATTTAACACTTCCTAGGTCAGCAATATGCCAAGCAAAATTTTGTATAATTGTGCATCTCTAATGTAATAAGAAGACTCATAAACCATTTATATCAACTGTGAAGTAGGTATTTTTATTACCTACATTTTGTTAGTCACTTTATATCATAATGGATTTAGCAGAGGAAATTATAAAGTAAGCAAAGGAGTAAGATATTATGAATGTCTCAAGGATCTTGTAATTCAGTTATGGACATAAAAATATAGTTAGAATTTGAGATGTACACCCACATCTCTCCACATAGAGTTAGAGACACATATCCAATTTCATGCCGTTGATCTTCAGAGGTTAAAAGAAGCAAAGGTAGGCTGTACTTGTCTGGAGTGACTTCAAGTAGCAGATAGGATCTGAATTAGATGTTAGACATTTCAAAGACATTGAAAGAAAATATGGAGAAAAAAATCAGAAATATAATAGTAAAAAATATCCCAGACCTGAATGGCATAAGACTTAAAATAGAAAATAATGTTTAACAAAACCAATGAAAAAATATTCATTCATCTTTAAAAAATCCTTCTAGATATATCAAAAAATATGTTGATACACTAACTAAAAATAGAAATATAAATATTCCAGAAGTTGAAAACAAAACAAATTAAAACACATAATAAGTCTAATGGAACAAGAACCAAACTGTTAAGAAATTTATTCAGCTAGTTATTATTAAAAGTTAATGGGGAAACTTCTTCAAAGTTTAAGAGAAAATAATTTTGAATGCATAAATTTATTCCCACTTTACTTTTTTTTGATGATAACTTCAGGATTTTTTTTTTCTCCCAGTGTAATTAGGGAATAAGAACAAAGATCAAAGGGCAGGGTGGGCTCACCTCAGGACAGTGATAATGGAAGGTCTATCAAATAATTAACATTGTAAATCTATTTACCAGGAAAGAGATCTCTAAGAAAAAGAAATCCCAAACTATTGCTGGGCACATTGTTTGAGTGGCACTGGGGTTGTGACATCAGACTCACACACAGAAATTCAATGCTAGAGCAGTATTTTCCTCAAAATTGAATGTACTTACATAGTCATAGAATCCTAAATTTTAACATTTAGTTTCAACTCCTACGATCAATTGAGGTCACAAAATTGAAAGCCAAATTGAAAAAAAAGATTAAACTAATATTACAAAGAGAATGAAAAAATTATCATCATTGAAGATATAAAAGACATAATTTGTAGGTTTGAGAATTGAAATTTGGGAGGGAAGGTGAATACCAGGCAGGGAGGACTAATCTCTTCAGCTTACAGAATTGGAGCAGAAATACTGTTGTGGGCAATGGAATATGAAATAGAAAAAGAAATGTGCTGTTTGTGGGGCACTTGGTGGCTCAGTGGGTTAAGCCTCTGCCTTCAGCTCAGGTCATGATCTCAGGGTCCTGGGATCGAGTCCCACATTGGGCTCTCTACTCAGCAGGGAGCCTGCTTCCCCCTCTCTCTCTGTCTGCCTACTTGTGATCTCTCTCTCTCTCTCTCTCTGTCAAATAAATAAATAAAATCTTAAAAAAAAATCAGAAATGTGCTGTTTGAAATATAGAGTTGACTGTTGAAGTAGTGGGAGGAATGAAAAAGGTTTGTCGATGATGTCATTATCTATCAAAGGAGAAAGGAAAGAGAATAAATCTCCAGATAATGAAGTTTTAAAATCTGTTTAAGCATAATACTTAGAGAAGCATTTATGTATTAGGAAGAATATATGCCAAGCTATCATAAAAATGTATACCTGCTCAGATGATATAGACATTTATTTTGTCTCACTTTTCAATTGAAAAAATAGGAAGATATTTGAAACTAGGTATTTTTAAACTCAGCGAAATCTTCTAAGACCCCAAGTTCCTCATGTCTCTATTTCCAGTCATCATGGGATGTTATTCTGCTAATTTGTTTACTTAGGGCTGACTTGATAGTATACTAACACACGGGTGGGAAAAGAAAGGATGCAGAAGGCAGGTAACTTTCTTTTTAAATAACATGCCCTGAGAACTTAACTCAGGCTCCAGGGGACAAAAAATTAATTCCATGGACATATGTGGGTATAAGAGGCTGGGCAATGCAGCTCCTATCTGGGGTGGCTTATATCTTCTAAAACATAACGGTTTTTATTACTTTAAAAACAGGGGAGGGGGAAGGACATTAAGAATAATCAGTGAGGGCGCCTGGGTGGCTCAGTGGGTTAAAGCCTCTGCCTTCGGCTCAGGTCATGATCTCAGGGTCCTGGGATCGAGGCCCGCATCGGGCTCTCTGCTCGGCAGGGAGCCTGCTTCCTCCTCTCTCTCTGCCTGCTTGTAATCTCTCTCTGTCAAATAAATAAATAAAATCTTTAAAAAAGAAAAAAAGATTAAAAAAAAAAAGAATAATCAGTGATGTCCTCTACAGTCCACTCTCCTAGCCCTCAGTGTCTAAGCACATTCTCCTTCTTATGAACACACCACTCCCACCTTTTCAACAAGAGAAACTTACAAATCTCCTCTTATTTCAAAGATCAGGATCTCTGGTTTAGGTCATGACAAGCAACAATTTTTTTTTTAAATATTGTTTTCTTTTTTTAAGATTTTATTTATTTATTTATTTGAGAGAGAGAGAGAGAGTGAGTGAGCGCAAGCAGGGAGAGGGACAGAGAAAGAGAGAGGGAGAAGCAGACTACCTGCTGAGCAGGGAGCCTGATGCAAGGCTAGATCCCAGGACCCTGGTATCATGACTGAACTGAAGGCAGACGTTTAACACCCCCAGTCACCCCACAGGCACATTTTTATCAAATATATTTCTACAGTCCACTATCTGGTTATTTAATCAATTCAAGTTCTTTATTTCTTCTTTCTCTTTCTTTCTTTCTTTCTTCCTTTCTTCCTTCCTTCTTTTCTTTCTTTCTTTCTTTCTTTCTTTCTTTCTTTCTTTCTCTTTTTTTAAATTCAAGTTATTTTTTATGGCAATATCCCACTTGTTATGCCACAGAGTAAAAAATAATGTGTTAGTTTTGTTTTGTAATATTATCATTTTTATTATCTTGGATCTCTTCTTTGTGCTGTGGAATAAATAAAATCCCTTAAAATCAAAAAGAAATGAAATGGCAGTTTCTGCATTAATTAGGGTATGTGCTAATTTGCTGTAACAATAAAACCTTAAAATTCATATACTTAAATGACTTTATATATGATAGAAGTGCATTTCTCTCTTTCAGAACAGTCTACTGCAGGTGGATAGCCAGGTCACATAAGTGGTTATTTTCAGCAAGGATATCCAGGGTTATTTTATTGCTTGAATCACCTATGGGGCATCTCCCTTACCTGCTGGCTCACTAGCACCACATTTGCTTTCCTTGGGAATAAAGAAAGACAAGAAATAGAGGACCATCATATTAATTTTTAATACTTATGACCAGAAGCTACTTCTCTTCCTTTGGTTTGAATTTAGTCATGTGGCCACATACAGCAGTCAGAAAGTCTGGAAGAGAGAGTTTCTGGCTTTGCACGGAGTTGTCTAACTAAACGGAATAAGGGGAGAATAGGGAATGGAAGACAATTAAAGCCTGACACAGGAGAAATCCAGTGAAGACTTAAACATGGAAATACAGCAGTTTCTAGAGAGGTGAGGTGAGGGAGAGGATGAATGGTGGAGGAAACTCTTGATTTTCATAGTGAAACTGTTCTATGATATTTGATACTTAAGAATCATGGTGCATGGAGTACTGTGGTTATATTTGAAAAATTAAACCACAAACAATATACAGCATTAAGAAACATGAGGGAAAATTTGAAGGAGAGTGAGCAAAGACATAAAGTCAAGGTATAAACATGTACATTTGGAAATATATAGCATTGTATGAGTTTATGACACAAAAATTGGCATTTAGAGCTTTAGATATTGTTTATACTATCTAAATATATGGAGAAATATAGAGATTCTTAATTTGTCTGAGGTTAATAAAACAAAAGTGCTCCCTTTCCTCAGCACCGACAGCATGGTCCCTTAACATCTTTAAATCTTAAAGAATCATTATGAAATGATTCAAAATGAAGCAAAATAAATAAAAAAATACCTCCTAGCTTTTACGCTTTGGAGTTCTTGCTCTAGTCACAGAGTAAAATTTACAGTGGGAGATAGGCTCAGAAGTGTGTATAGTGTGAGGACACATTTATATGCTTGTGGGGTGTGAGCGCAAATGCATGAGGTTAGAGGAAGAGGAGAACCTCTTAAATAATATGATTTCATATTTGTCTTTTTAAAAGTAAGTTACTATTGTTAACTAATTTCCTCATATTTGTTTTAGACACAGTATTTATTTTGAGTGTTTAAAGAGTAATGTGCAGTTTCAAAATAAAATGACAAACTTAACAAAATAAGTATGCTTTTAGTCTCATCATGTTTCTCATTTCTATTACAACATGAAATTCACAGATATAAAGAATTACAGGGATGTAGAACTGGGTGAGTATGCAGTGACTATGTATTTCATATATCCCAACACACTTGATTTAAAGATAAGAAAACTGAGACCCAGATTACATATCTTACTCAAGATCATTGGGCTAATTTTTGCTTTGATCTCTAAGTAATACCCACAAGCCTAACCACAAGTGAGAGCAATGAGAATCAGGTGATGGAATTTCAATCATATATAGATGGATGATGTCACTGTCAAATATATACTGACTCAGCGAAAATAACTTTAAAAACTTACTCATGGAAAAAGTTTTTTAAAAAGATGACAATGTCATTTAAAATACAAACGTATGTCAAGAAATATCACATTCTTCCTTCAACATGTATTTGCAGATTATATAATTACTTTCAATGTATAATACAAATTTACAATTTTTATTGTTGAAATAAATCTTTCCAAAATTTATTATGGTGACACATTCATTAAAGTATTTTAAGACCATAATTAAAAATTATAGATCTGTTATTATATAAATATATTATTGTATTTAATTATATTTTAAAGTTAAAACATCAGTGGTTTGTAAGAACTTGTTTTTTTTATTTAGCCAAAAAAATACATGATGTACAGTGAATATAATATTTATGAATCCATTTAAGATTATATACATATACTTGATTACATTTGTTTGTAGTATTAACATGATTTATCTCCTTCATTTTGAAGATGTCTCTGGAAAAGTATGCGTCATGTTTCTTCTGTAACAAAATATTTTTTTTCTTTATTCTGTTATGTTAGTCACCATACAGTACATCATTAGTTTTTGATGTAATGTTTCAAGATTCATTGTTTGCATATAACACACAACAAAATATTTCTTAATTTACTTATTAGATCTGAAACCAGAATTTCAAATATATTTCTAGAAGTATGCACGATCATTTATATTTCAACATTAAATATTAAGATAATAACCAGAAGTACTTCACTCTCCTGAAATGATCATTAAGATCTTCATTATGCAGTTTACTGTTGTCTCCTGATGAGAAAACTGACCACGCACCAAAGAGACCCATGCACTGGAATTAGTAATAAATGCCAAGTGCACCCAGCAATGCTTCCACTTATGCAACTATTGCTGCTCTGCCACCCAGCAAAAACCTTATGAAATTCTATGTTAGCTGCTTCACTGCCTTTTGATATCTGAAAAGCCATTCTTCCTTTAAGCCTATTATAAATAAGTGGGTTAAAGAAAAAATATATATGAAATGCTAGTGAAGTGTAAGGAAAAGTTTATTCCTCACTGTGGTCTATAATCACTGCACATGGCCTTCTGAGTGTGGAGGGAATTGCTATTAAATGTAAGGAAATGCGGAATCTCTACAAATTAGAATGAGCTCTCTTAAGCAAAGCTTAACATTTCAACCAGGTTTTCGTTTATTTTTCAGGACTAAAAGGTGTGTCAGGGATAGTTTTTATTAATACAAAAGACATTACATAATATAGCCAAAAACATGAAATGTAATTTGGATTCGTGGCTTTTAAGATACACAAGTTTTAAAACATCAATTTGTTCTTATTATCTGCTTCAAGAAGGAAACCTAATTCTTCACCTCTGACAGCATAAGTCATAGTTTTTGAAAACACTAGGCTAAAGTGTTTTGACATTTCAGGACACGGTAAATATTTTATGAACCAAGAGAGGCCACTTCAACTTATTGCATTGACTAATTCTAAGCACATCCATTTTTTCAGGGGAAATAAAGTAGTCTAAAAAGAAAACTAAAAGAATATTTAAATACATGATTAAACTACATATACAGTGACTATGACATTTAGAACATTTACTTGCTCTTAGTAGATTTAGTATTGGTAAAAAGTCATGTGAAATTCTTATTTTTGATACAGCTGAATGTAATTGATAGAAAAGGAAGCATTTTACTGCTCCCTGGTGAGGAAATTACTTGATGGTGATAATAAATCAATAATGAACTTCATCATGCATTTCACACCCAACAAATGTCAAACTTCATACTAACAGAATCTAGACAAGACATACCTGCATTCCATAAAAAAATAAAATTATATAAACACTGATTTTAAAATATCACTTTCTATTCCTCTTGAAAACAATTCCTCTGTGAATCGGTAAGAATGGCTTGACCCTAATCATAATTACACATTAAAACTATATCTAATTTAGTGTATAATACTGCCTCTGTACTCATACAATGAGATTAAATTATAATTACTTCACATCCACTGCTAATGAATAAAATAAATAGATAAATTTTAAAAATTTGTATCCATAATATTTTGAGCTATTAGCACAATTTTATCAACTTTGTTATTATTTAAAAAATATGTTGTTATAGAAATTGATGAAATGATGGGAAGAGAATTCAATTAAGAATTGAATTACAAGTTTTGAGAAAATGAGAGCCTTGAGAGGTATGCACGTCTTAGACTGTGCTTTGACATAATTCTTCTCCCATATCAGGTTTCAAACCCTACAAATTACAGAAGAAAATGAACTCTTCCATATGAACTTGCTTGCACAATTTTTCTTTCCTAAAACCACGCCTTAGACAATCAGTGTTCTATCACAGAGGTTTATCAAGAAATAAGGCATACAAACCTCAAAATGGCCTTATGATGTCTCTGTAGATTTCAGGGGGAGATATGCGAGAACATAGGACATTTTTCTCCCTTTTGTCTATTTTCAAAGGGAAAGTGCTTGTGTGTTCAAATTCCACAGGAAATTGATTTGAGCACATTTTTATTCCCTCACTATTGTTATAAATTTAGGGAAAAATAAATTTATTTTTTAAATTTGAATTTAGTTGACATACAATGTTACATTAGTTTCAGTTGTACAATATAGTGGTTAGAGAAGTCTATATATTATGTTATACTCACTCCGAGTGTAGCTACCATTTGTCACCATGCAACACTATTACAATACCACTGAGTATGTTCCCAGTGCTGCACCTTTTATTTCCATCGTTTATTCGTTCCATAATTAGAAGTCTATTTCTCCCACTCCCCTTTCCCCATTTTGCCTATCCCTCCAGTCCCTCCCCTCTGAGAACAGTTTCTTCTCTGTATTTATAAGTCTTATTTTACTTTTGTTTATTCATTTGTTTTGTTTTCTAGATCCCACATATAAATGAAATCACATGCTATTTGTCTTTCTAATTTAATTTGACATATTGTTAGAACTTACTGAAAGAATTGACAAGTATACTTAGAATAAGTAAGGGGAAATGTATGGAAATAAAAACCTGTAATTAATTTAAAAATGTTTGCTATGACTACATTTATTGTGGTGAGAATTGAGTAATGTATAGAATTTTCAAATCCCTATGTTGTACACTTAAAATTAATATAACATCTATGTCAACTACTCTTCAAATTAAAAAAAAAAAAAGAACTGTCTACTATTTAAGTTAAAAAGGATCCTGTCCTTTCTGTATGTGGAAAGGTTTGGTATTTAACAGTGCTGCAGGAAAATGACGAAACATCTATACTTCCATTAACTAAATCTCTTCTACAAAAATAAACATAAATTAATCTCCCTATTGAAGATATAAGAAAGGACATTGACTGAGAGAAGGCACAAAGATCTTAGTAAAAAATGGGACGAACAGCAGCAGTACCTTGTAAAAAGAGAAAAAAATATTAGGTAAGTTAATAAATAAACAAGAAGGCATTATTTTATAGTGCACGTTGGAAAGTAAGCCTCTTTTGCTATTAATACGAGAGTCAAAGAAGGCATTAGATTCAAAGGTAGCTTTTAGCAAGTGTGTAAGCTAGGTTAAGCTTTACCTCAACCTATGACAAAGGTACTGACCTAAATTGTTGAGAGGTCAGTATGCATTGGCATAGGGCAACCACAGATTGATTAACACAGAATGCTGCGGATCTGGCCATGTTAAGCAATAGTTCTTGTCGAACCAGATAAACTTTCTTTGAGACTATATATTTAACCCTAACACAGTAAGCCTTTCATCTTACTTTAAGTGAAGAGGAACTTGAAGTTTATTTCAGAATCCTGAAGATTCTATCCTCTATCTATCTATCCATCCATCTATCTATCATCTATATTTTTGCTCCGTATTTATGGTAACGAGGAATTTTAAAAACCATTGGAACTTTATAAACAAAAATATCACATTTCAGATTATCTACAATGAATATATCTTAATTTTTGGTTAAATCAAAAAAAAATGAAGATTACAGCACCTAGAATAATCTTGGCAAACAAAATATCTAAAGGTATGTTGCTTAGGTGGGCTGTGTTCATTCTATACACCAACTGAGATAACAGGGGTATAGTTTATTAAGATATTTGATTCTTAAATTATTTCTTTTTTTTCTTTTACAATTGGAATTTTTACACTTTAGTTGGGTGACACTTGCTAGAATTTTTCAGTGGATTAAGGAAATGGTACAATTTCTGTTTTAAGTATTTTGTTTATTGCAGCTGACCTCTCTTAATCTTTCTATTCTTTCTCTATTTCTCTCTCTATATAGAGAGATGAGAGAGGATAGGTACATGCATACATACATGCATATATCCTTGATGAGATATCTGAGCCAGTCGATTCTGTTGAGTAGCTAAAATGATCAAATTTTTTTCTACTTTACTTCATATCTTTTAACAGATTGAAATGTCATAAATTCAATAAATATATGCTGAATCATTTATAATAATTATATTTATAATTAAAATATCAAAGTATTATTTCATAAAAAGTCATGTTTTCCAATAACTACAATAAAGTTCTTATATTAATATAAGTGAATATTTCTTTATTGAACCAAAATAATTGGATATTTAGAGATAAAAATGAGTGATTCTGAAAGAAAGTGGACAATTCATAAAATGAGTGTTTATTTTGAATATAAAGATGGATTAAAAACAAGATGATTGAATTATGACTTTTTAGTGCTAAATGGGGGAAACAACACTATGTTCTTTATTTCACTCTACTTAGAAAACTTGGGTCTCTCCCCAGAAGTAACACATATAAAGAATTAGCAAGAAAATATAACTACTAGCCCTACATTTATTGTTAAGCCTCAAGGTAGCATAATACATATGTTATTGGCCATCAGCAATTTTCATATATATACAATTTAATTTCTATTTTAAGCAGATAATTTATTTTCTTGGTATGAAATATTGGTGGAAATTAATTTTCATCCTCTTTTATAAATGGAGATTATGCTTAGAGGCAACAAATACTTGTCTTCTTACCACTGAAAACTTATACATTAAAATAAGACATACTTTCTTTATTTTCCATATGTATCACATGAAATACATGTAGATTTCCTACATGCAGTTTTAGAAAGATTAAGTTACTTCAGTGTGCCAGGCATTAAGGATCAAATATTACATCTCTCTACATCTGTCCATTCTTCTTCATGGGCTTCATATTTTTGTAAAGGGGATTGGCATGGAAATAATTGAATTGAAAATAATCAAAATACAATTTAAAATCATAGTGCATTAATAATGTCAGACTTCTACAGAAAAAATATTAGTCTGTTATCCTCCTACAGAAGCTGAGAGATTGTAGGGATGCCATCTTTGTTGGCCTTCTATATTCTTACTGATTTTCTGATTTCTCATTTTATCAATTAGGAGTAGCATTGACATTTTCAGCTACAATTGTGTGTTTGTCCATTTCTCCTCAGTTTTATTAGTTTTTGGTTTTTTGTGTTTCTAGCTCTGTTGTTAAGAACATGCACATTTTGGATTGTTATGATGTTGGGAAAATTGACCCTTTTTCATAATGTAATACTTCTTTTCATTTCTAATAATAACCATTGTTCTGAAGTGCTTTGACACTCCAGCTTACTTGTGGATCATGTGTTCCTTCACTTCTATCCTTTCATTTTTCACCTGTCTTTGTCTTCCTATTCAAAGTGTTTTCCTTGGGGCGCCTGGGTGGCTCAGTGGGTTAAAGCCTCTGCCTTAGGCTCAGGTCATGATCTCAGGGTCCTGGGATCAAGCCCCACATCAGGCTCTTGGCTCAGCAGGGACCCTGCTTCCTCCTCTCTCTCTGCCTGCCTCTCTGCCTACTTGTGATCTGATCTCTCTCTCTGTGTCAAATAAATAAAATCTTAAAAAAAAAAGTGTTTTCCTTGTAGAAAGCATTTTGATAATTCTTGATTTGTACCCAATGTAACAGTCTCTGCCTTTCTTCTGTTGTTGCTGCTTTTAAGTCATTCACATTTAGTTTGGTTATTGATATGTCTGAATTAAACTGTCATTTTGCAGTCTGTTTTCTGTTTGTTCCATCTGTTCTTTTTTTCTCTTCACTTTCTGTATTTTCTGGAGCAAATTGGTAATTTTAATCATAGTATTTCTACTTCACTATTATGTTTTTAAGTGATTGCCCCAAGAATGTCAAATAATATATCACTTCATGTATACTATAAGGAATTTACAACAATATATTCTCAATTTTTCAATTCTTTCTCTTATAATACTGTTATTATATATTTTATATGTGCTATGAACAATTAATACATTGTAATGATTTTGCTTTAGATAAGTAAATAACTAAAAAAGAGAAAACTAATTTTACTTTATTATCCTCATTTATTACTTATTCCATTCCCAGTGCTCTTAATTCTTTTCTATAAATTCATAATTTTGTCTGTTATATTCTTTTGGTCTGAAGAGTTTTCTTTAATATTTCTTCAATGTCATTTGGCTGGTGGAAAATGCTCCTAGTTTTAGTTTAGTTGAAAAAGCTGAAATCAGGGCGCCTGGGTGGCTCAGTGGGTTAAAGCCTCTGCTTTCGGCTCAGGTCATGATCTCAGCATCCTGGGATCGAGGCCCGTGTCAGGCTCTCTGCTCAGCAGGGAGCCTGCTTCCTCCTCTCCCTGTCTCTCTGCCTGCCTCTCTACCTACTTGTAATCTCTCTCTGTGTGTCAAATAAATAAATAAAATCTTTAAAAAAAAAAAAGAAAAAGAAAAAGCTGAAATCAGAATTCAAGCCTTTGGACTCAAACAGAATTATATAATTGGCATCTTGATTCTCCAACTTTCAGATGTAAATCATGAGCATTTTCAGCCTTGATAACTGTGTGAGGCAATTCCTATCATAAATCCCCTCATATCTCTCTCTATATATATCTTATCTGTTCTGTTTCTTTGGAGAACCCTGACTAATTCAGTGTGTCTTTACCAAATGTCAGCAGTACTCCACTGTTACTTTTATTCCATACTTAGTAGGCTAGGATTAGGGGATAGGACAGGGGTATGCTGATGTTCTGATTAACTCTCAGTCTGTCACTGTTTCTTTAGGTGTCTGGGACTGTCCTTCAAAATCGTACCCTTCCTCTACCAGCGGTAGTTCTGGTCCCAGGAGGTATTTCTTCTCCTCCCACAGAGGTAGAAATCACACACACACACACTTCTCATTTATAATGGTTGTTCTCAGTGCCTCAATGGTGACAGTTTTTGTTATTCTCCTCATGGATTAACGCATTTTTCCTCCACAGTTAATCCCGGATAAGAATTCTTATGCAGTTTTTTGCCCCTCCCACAACAGCTATTAT
Source organism: Ailurus styani (assembly GCA_002007465.1). Taxonomy (NCBI): domain Eukaryota; kingdom Metazoa; phylum Chordata; class Mammalia; order Carnivora; family Ailuridae; genus Ailurus; species Ailurus styani. Next base: position 1,179,570 of record LNAC01000437.1, on the reverse strand, counting down.
CACCTTACCTCAAGCCATTTTTTAGAGGCAAATTTTCTCAGCATGCACTCCCCTTTTCTGTGAGATTTTGTGGGGGTTTATGACAAAAAGGCCAGTAAGAAGGTGCCATCCCTCTCTGCATTTGTGGCCTCTAGGGGCTTCATAAACTTCTGCCAGTCTTCTGTTGGCCACTGCCAATTCACCAACTATTCTGGCTATTCTTCTTACTCAGCATCCTACATCCTTTGCCTTTCTAATGTAGTGTTTGACCCTATACCTCCCTACAGGAGTCTATGTCTTCTTAGATGTAAGATTATTTGGTTGCTCTGAAATATCAGCTTTCTGATGATTTTAAGTAGTCACCAATCTGCATTTTGTCTGGATTTTTTTCTTTGTGTAAGTGTGGAGTGATGCTCTTTTCAACACTATGTATTCCTGAGATTAAACCAAAGTGAATGTAAATCTTTTAAATCCAAGGCCCCTAGGTGGCTCAGTCAGTTAAGCACCTGCCTTTGGCTCAGGTCATGATCTCAGGTCCTGGGGTCAAGCCCTGCATTGGGCTCCTTCCCTGCTCATGGCGGCATTTGCTTCTCCCTTGCCCTCTACCTCCCCAGCCACTCATGTTCTTTCTCTCCCTGCTCTCTTTCTCCCTCTCTCTATCAAATAAATAAATAATATTAAAAAAAACAACATTTAAGGCCATGGATTCTGCCTTTTAAATCAGCATTTAAAATATTTACCATTGTTTAAACATGTAAGTTGTTCTATGTCACAACAGCACTCATAAATGCTATTTACATACTGGAAATAAGGAAAAGCGCTAAAGAAACAAATTCCTAAAAATGAGACGTTAGGAGTTATTGTATTGCACCAGATTAACTACCCAGTCAGATATGAAATAATTACATTTCATCATACTTGCTTTAAGTAAAGAGTTTTCCAACTCTAAGAACTTCCATTATTTGGCACAGTTTCAAGAGTACAAACTTAGCATAATACATATAGCTGGACATGCAGTGAAGAGACAGGCTGATGATATAGGACTTACATATACATGCTAACATAACCCAGGAAAGATAAATGTTGATACTTCACACCTCTGACTGTTACTCAGAATGTGGATTATCCAACAAAATTTTAATAATGGGGTACAAAGGAAAATCAGCATAAGTAGCATCAAAAGAAATAAGCGAACAATCATAAGTATTACAAATGAAACACTTGTATTCAAATAGAGCATTCTAAATATCCAAATAATATTTTCTTCAAATAATATTGATTTCCCTTTCCACCTACCCATTTTTCTTTGGGTCTTGTGCATAAAGGCAATTATCATTTAGATTGTTTTTAGTCTTTTGAGACCAAAGAGAAATATCTTAATGCAGAAATGTTACATTTTACTTGTTTATAAATTGGTTTGTTTTACAGGCTTATCTTTACTGTGACTCATTATATAGATAACTTTAGGTTTATGCTGCAATATTTTCCCAAAATTCTTTAATTCAAACTCATAAAGGTAGTATATATTTCAAAGACAGTCCTATTCTTAACAAAAGTAATTGTCTGTTAGAAAAATTTGCTCATTTGTTGATTGCAATGCCATGTTTTCTTTAAATATTGTATCTTTAGATTTTAGCAAACACAAGCATATCTGTTTATTTTAGATCTTACAAGCCTAATTGTCATTTTTAAACTTTATCATTATATTATTTGTAACATATTGAGCAATATATCAAAATGTATGTAACATAGTAAACAAATATAAAATTAGGGATGATGTGAAAAGTCAATGCTATACTCAGGTTTTAAAGTCTTAGCTAACATAGTAAGCATTTAATTAAAATTAAATATACTAAATTATTTAATTTTAAAAATAATTTTAAAAGGCTAGTCATTTAATGCCATTCTTATTGTACAGATGATGAAATTAAGGTTTGGATTTCAAGACCACCTAATCAACAAATGTTAGGGTCATGGCTCAATTCCAGTCCATTTATCTCCATTGTCTATATCTTTAATGACAAAGCTATTAAGCCTTTATGAATTTTTGCCAAAAAATCAATATAATGGATATTAATGCATATAGAATTTGTGCATGTGTACATACACACGCATGCACAGAGGCACACATACAGAGGTTCAGAAATAATTTACAATCATAAAAATAATTTCTTAGTGAAGTTAGAAAAAACTTCTGGTTTAATATCTTTTTTTATTTAAATATTCTCAACAATACTCCTTTTGAGGACTCCATTTTACCACATTGTACTTTCAGCTCACTTCCTAATTTTAAATCAGTTTTGGGTGGACTACGGAGTGTGATACAGATACATTTTATTAACCAATGTCTTTTAATGGTTAGTCTTCAGTAAAAATTATATATCTTATAGGACTGTTGGATCTTGGAGAGATCCAGGTATTTAATTGCTGACACTTTCTTCAAGTTTCCTTTAGTTAAATAAATGGGCATATAAATTCCTACACAAAGCATACAATTTTTAATTTGCCAGACTTTTTTTTTAGAAGTAAAAATCTGAATTTCTTGTTATCACTTGAAACATATCCAGCCAACAAAATAATCATCTAAGTGAAGATTTCCAGGCTGAGTGAAGAACAACAATGATGAACAAGGCATTCATGGTGTGTACCTTCAAGAATATTAAGTGTAGAGAAAGAAATGGATAATTACATTAGCAAATGAAATAGACTATAAAACAAGGATAGAAAAATACTGGAAATATACATCTGAAGTAGCTAACAGATTTTAGAAAAGAAGGAGTATCCACTATTCTAGAAGAAACACTAGATGCAACATTGATGTTAAGAACACAATATGAAATACATAAATAGAAACCAAAAAATCACAATCAAGAAATATATTTTTTAATTAAAGTTAGGAAGTAACTAAATCTACAAGGATTTTTTGGTAATTTGAGTCAACTGAAAATATTTATCACATCAAAACTTCCCTTTACCCTTTATTATCAGATCTCCTTTCACTCCAGACCCTGATAACATATGACCTGCTATTTGTCCCTGTAGTTTTGCCTTTTTCAAAAAAATCAAATGCATGTATAGAGAATGTAGTCTTTACTTAGCATAACATTTTAAAATTAGTTGTATCACTGCAGGTATAACATGTCCCTTTTATTACTGAGTGCTATATTGTACAGATGTGCCACATTTCTTTATCCATCCTCCAAATGTGGACTTTTGGATCATTCCTAGTTTTGAAATTATAAAAGAAAGCTCTTATACACATGTACCAATCATTATGCAAATATATGTAATAATCATCTCTCTGTTAAAACACCTAGGGGTGGGAGAGTTGGGTCATATGGTACTGATTTAATTTTACAAAAAACTGCCTAATCGTTTTCCTCAGTATCAGTAGCATTTAAAAAATTATCAACTGTGTATGAGAGTTCCGGATGATCTAAATTGTTTCCATGTCAAAACTTGCTACTTTCAGTGTTTTTGTTTGTTTGTTTGTTTGTTTGTTTGAAGTTTTGTCATTCTATTATATTTGTAGTGGTATCCCTTTGTGATTTAAATTTGAATTTCCCAAGTGAGTAATTATGTTAAACATCTTTTCATGTGTTTATGCCATCTTTATATCTTTTAGGGTAAATTGTCTGTTCAAATATTCTGTGTATGTGTCCTAATTACTGCATTTTGAGAGTTCTTTATAGTTTCTGGAGAGTGGACATTTATCACTAATGTATTTTGCAAACATTTTCTCCCAGCCTGTTGCTTGTCTTTTCTTGTTTTAATACACTGTCTTTCAAATAGCACACATTTTTAATTTCAGTGAAGTTCAGTGTATGAACTGCTTTACCTAATAGATTGTGCATTTGACGTCCTATACAAGAAAACTTTGAATAAACCTATATCACAAATTTGTCTTCTTTACTTTCTCACAGAAATTGTAGTTTCAGGTTTTACATTTTGTTCTATAATTCACTTGGAGTTAATTTTTGGATATGGTGAGAAATCTGGATTGAAGATTTTTGCTTTGCATATGGCTATCCAATTTTTTTCCCCCACACCATTTACTGCAGAGTATCTTTTCAATTTTGGATGGTCTAAGCATCTTCCTTTAAAATAAAAGAGAGACTATATACATGTACATCTATATTTAAATTCTCTATTCTTTGTTTTCTCCTGTTTTTCCAAATTTATTTAGGAAAACAAACTGAGGTCCCAGTGTCCCCACACCCTCCCCCACCCCATGCACTTTCTATTATGTCTCATAGATCTATATGTCTGTCCTTATGCTAATACACACTTGTTTTTACTGCAGTCTTTAGCTGGATTGTAGCTTTGTTTCCCAGTCATAGATCAGGTAAAGCAAGTTCACCACATAAGTCCTCCTTTGTCAAAATTGCTTGGATACTCAAGATCTTATGGCCTTTCACAAATTTTAAGAATCACTTTGTTGATTTCTACAAACAAAAAAATAAAAAGGAGCATAATGTAATTTTATTTCTATAATGCTGTATATCTAGGTGAATTTTGGGAAAATAACAAATTATAGATATTGTTTCTTTAGAAAGTTCATGAATATTACATATGAATCAAATTTAGAATTTATGCTAATTAGCATTCTCTGAGCTAATATATGATTTGATTGTTTATGTAAGATTTTATTTATTTATTTGACAGAGAGAAACACAGCAAGAGAGGGGCACACAAACAGGAGTGAGAGGGGGAAAAGCAGGCTTTCAGCCGAGCAGGGAGCTTTATATGGGACTCCATCCCAAGACCCTGGGATCATGACCTAAGCCAAAGGCAGACGTTTAACAACTGGGCCACCCAGGCGCCCCATGATTTGATTTTGTAAATAATTTTTACATAATTGGAATATTTTAAAGTATTTTTTCTGAAAGTATTTTGTCTGTATTATTCTTTCTTCTTTGAGATTTGAAATCCAGAATGTTTTACCACAACTTTTAGATGCTGTTTATTTTATTTTTTGTTTTTTTACTTTCTTTTCATTTTAAAAATCTGAACACTTTATAATGGCATATCTTCATACATGGGATCCCTTCATATATCTTCCATCTCTCTGCTACAATTATATACCCTTCTTTTTTTGTATACCACCCCCTAACTTCATTACCTCCCATAACATATTACTTGTAACTATTTTAAAGACCCTTTCTGATAATTCCAACATATACATCATTGTCATGTCTTGTTTTCATAACTGCTTTATCTTTGACACAGTTTCTTTTTCTTTCTTTTCTTTTTTGGTGTATTTGATACTTTTCATTAAATGATAAACATCATAAGTAAAGCAATAGTAATTGAGACACTGCTATTAGTCCTGGAAATGCTTCCTCCATTTGACCATTAATGTGAGGAAATTAATCGATCGATCCGTGAGTTTACCTGGATTTGGGTTTTGTGGTTGATATTGTTATCATCAGTGTACCTCAGACTTCACATTTCTGTAGTGGTGGGGTGAAGCTGCCTCCTAATGAGGGTCTAGGCTAAAGTCGCAAAAAGTGCTTTCCTCAGTGATTTTTCCACACTCTTAGTTTTCAAACAAGTTTAAATAGCTGCACTTCAGATGGGTCAGTCTCCATGCTGTTTATCTTCACTTTGAGTGCCCAACTCCTCTTTTTTATTACTTCATTCATTACTTTATGTTAAGCATGTGTGGTATGGTCTCAGTTGGGCAGTTCTGCCTGAATGTTAGGCAGTGCTCTGCCCTAGAGCCTTAGGAGGGTGGGATTTCCCAGCCCTCTAAACATTGCCTTATGTCTGAGAGGTACTTGGAGAGGAATTTCCTGCCCGTCTCTCATCAGTAGCTCATCTGAACTTGGTATTGATACAGGAACCAAGGCCAGTGTAGTAGTTTCCTGGCTATCTCCCAGTGAAAGAGAGTTTCTCCTTCCACCCTTCCTCCACATTAAGTTCTTACCTATTGTTTAGAATGCTTTCTGTCTTCTCCCAGGAGCTTAAAGATTTGATTTGTAAGAGAGTAGGAAAGCTGGCGATATTTATTTTCTGCTCATCCCAAATACCAACAACCATCTCTTGCATTTCTGTGGCACTGAGCAAGGCTTTCTCTGGCTCCCTCCTCCCCAGTCTTTCTTGTGAGCAAATGGTGGGGGCCACTGAAAAAAAAAAGCCTTGTGTCTAGAGCAACTAACAATTACAGATTGATAGGATACCCACACTTGGTCTTTAGTTTAAGATAAGACTTACAACTGTGTCTGGTGACTGGTTCCTCTTACTCCTACACTCTTTAGTAGGGGAGACAGTTTGCATGTTCTGTTTCTTCTTGATGGGGCTGTTCTCTCTTCAGAATTTAGGTTATTTGGTTTTCTTGTCTTTTTTTGGTTTCAGAAATCCAGGTTACTTGGTTGTTCTCTGGCTTTTGGTGAACACAAGTGAAGTTACAAATTTATAATTTATTTGGTTTATTCTTATTGAAATTGGAGTGATCTCTGTAGTTTTCTACATCCATAATTGGAAGCAGAAAACTGGAGATCATTCCTAAGAGTTCTTTTCCATTTCTAGTTTTGAATATTTCACCAAGTTCTTTGGATTTCATCTCCTAAAGATCTAAGAACAACATAATCAAGACAGACTTTTTTTTTTGAATCATCATTCCTATACTTTTTCATGATTTTCTTCACTACCATTCAAACCCTTAATTTTTTTTTAAGAAAGAAAGTCAACTAAGGGTCACATGATTGATGAAAATTTCACAACAAAGATGAAAAATATCCTCTTACTTAAACTATAGGAAAATTCACTTAGGCTGACCTATTATAAATAAAATATGAGAAAATCATTTAGAAAACATATAAGTTAAATTGCTCATTATATTTCCTTTGACTTACATTTTGCAAATTAAAATTTCCCATAAAAGAATCAGGTTTCTAAAGCCTCTCTGTTGCTGAAATATTGGCATTTGGATATTAGCTATTTGTGGCACAGAACTCCACAGCAGTTAATGAGGTATTATTCTTAGAGTGATAATGTACAGAAGTTCTGGTGTTTTGCTGTCTGGATTTGAATTTAAAATTTAGCACATGTGCAGCCCACAAATTTCTTAACTCCACTCCAACTTGTTCAGCTATTAAGTGAGGGGATAATAATACCTTTTCTCAGGATATTTTTGAGTGTTAATTGAGGTAATAGAGGCAAAGTACTTAGAAAAGTATCTGGAGCTTAATTTTTAATGTTTCTAATATTAAAGAATACATGGTAAAAATAATTTAAAAGTATTCATTTTGAATATTTTGACATATTGAAACTAATTGTGTTTATGAGGAAAATTGTAAAGGAACATTCCAGATTCAGAGACCGAGTTAAGATTTTTAAAAAATTTTTCCTTGTGATAAATTGTGGGAGGTAGTGGGAGATAAGTATGCGGATACTTTAGATCCATTTTTTATACTAATACCAAATGAATTTGAACATTTTGTGTACTTGATAAGTGAATATGAATAAATGCAAAAAAATAAAGGTAATGTAGAATAGTATTTCCACTCTATATTTGCTTATTTTGGTGTTTCCTATAGGCTAATTCTTAAGTAGCTCTGTTAAGAGAGAAAATGACAGAAAGAACAAGTTAGTATTACCAACAATAAATACAGCAGAATACGATCCATATTTGGCTGCTACTGTGTCCATTGGAAGAGAAGGTCTATTAAGGCATCATAGATGAAATCATTAATTCCTAGAAACTCTCACGGTGGATGTGCAGATGAAAAAACCCACATAAGCATGTTTATGCAAAACTCATTTTTGAAACTACACCCAAGATGTTCTTCAGTTTGTGAAAGCAAGATAGAACATGGCATTATTCCAGCCTCTTTTCCTTACTTTTGGACATTATGCCTTTGGTGTTGGGGACATCATATTTCCACCCTCTAAGCTACTTTTCTTGGAAAACTGCTTCTTCACATCAGAGAAACATGAGGTTATCTTTTAAATGCAGAGCATCACAGAAATGTACACTTTATCAGTTAAATTTGGTACAATAATACACAGCCATTTTCATTCTTCCTGTAATCATATGTTATCCCTCTTCTTTATAGCAGGCCAAAGCAAATCACCATACTCTTTTTTTATATCCTATGCTCATAGATTTCTGTTCATTCTTACTCCTCCATTCCCACCACACTCAATAAGAGCACATTAGCCAAGTTATTTGCACAGAATAGATGGCTCTTGGGTTGGCGAGACAAGACAGAGAATTCTAGAAAAATATAAAATATTAAAATAGGAATGATGCTTTCTTAGAAAAGAGTTAATTCAGGGTTAATGGAGAGATGGCACATATAAAGAAGGGTAGCAGGTGAAGCTATAAACAAATCCAGGATTGGGTAAATCATATTGTTGACAGTTTAGCCTCAGCTGTCTAGACAACAGATGGTGAAGCAAAACATTGTATATGACTCCTTACTAGGGAGTGCAATCCCAGAGGTAAGAGTAAAAGGTGCATGAGTTAGGGGAAGCCAGTGAGCAAACAGGAGTAAATCATTTGGCTGCTTACAGATTAACAAGCAGAAGTGTTGGCACGGTCTCCTAGAAGTGACTGTCAGTGATGGGAAGGTCATCCTTCTGTCCCTTGTCCAAGTAGTAAGAATGGATTGCTTTTTAGTACCATCTTTCTCCATCAAATCTAAATAATCACAGTGATAAAATATTACTTTCAGCAGGAACACCTGGGTGTCTCAGTCGTTAACTGTCTGCCTTCAGCTTAGGTCATGATCCCAGGGTCCTGGGATCTCGCCCCATATCAGGATCCCTGCTCAGCGGGAAGCCTGCTCCTCCCTCTCCCAATCCCCCTGCTTGTGCTCCCTTTCTCACTGTCTCTCTGTCAAATCAATAAATAAAATCTTAAAATATGTGTGTGTGTGTGTGTGTGTGTGTGTGTGTGTGTGTGTGTGTATCTTTCAGCACACCAGAACAGAGGTCTCTCAACATACCTCACACAGGCAATATATAAGAACTCATCATCCAACACCCTTTGCTTCTCAGTCTCCCATCATTCAAATTATGGCCTGAGGAACCATGACTTCCCCAGATTTGTCACCCAGAAACCAGTGTAACCAGAACTCCCCCAGCCCCAACCTCACTATGGACCTGGCTGGGGCACAAGTTTGGTAGTCTCTTTTTGCAATTAGAAAACCACACAGGATTCCTCATATAGATGCAATCAAACAGTAAAGCGACCTGAGTGACCCTGAGGACAGGGGCACCTGGGTGGCTTAGTCAGTTAAGTGTCTGCCTTTGACTCAGGTCATGATTTTGTTGCCCTGGGACTGAGACTAGTGTCATGCCCTCTGCTCAGCAGGGAGTTTGCTTCTCCCTCTTCCTCTGCCCCTCCCCCACTTATCCCCCCCCCCAGCCTTCTCTCTCATAAATAAAAATAAAATATTTTTTTAAAAAAGGGCCTGAGGACAGCAGAAGCCTTTGCTATTATTTCTCTACCTGGAAATATGCCAAATAAGTGTATCTGTGGTATTATGAATTCTATTTTGTAAATGCACCAGTCAGAGGATGTCTAATTTTAGTTCTCCTGTCAAAAAGAACAATTATGTATTTTAAGCAAGTAATTGATTTAGTTAGAATTTGGGATGACTGCATCTTAAATGGGATTCATTGATAATCAATAGTTTTAGCAAAGTGAGACATAGAAAATATAGAGCAGAGCTCCAGTGGGTTTCACTTATAATGTGCAGACTGTGAATAGGTCTACATTCACAAGACAGCAAGGATATATACAACTTTCCCTCCAGAATGTGTTCAGTCTTCCACTTTGAAACTTTGTGTCATGTTCCCAGTATTCAAAGACAAAGGGTGTTGGCACTTTCATAGATAGATAACTGAATACACTGAAATCTTTATGATTGTTTGTGTGGAGAACAGAAAAAATCAAGTAAATGCCGTCTCTTAAACAAACTCCTTAGCTCATTCCAGTTTTTATCTATGTTATTCAAGATATTGTGAATAATAATATTGTGAATAATATTACCATATTATTTTATAAATAATTTGCAATTCCTGACCTGAAAAAGCTTAGGGTATAGAAGAGTACACCCAAAATACAATTTATTATGAGTAATGATAAGAGTGTGGAAAAAATGAGTAATTTAAAAGGCATGGCTATAAACATTTCAAAATAGGAAATATTGGGGAATTTTCAATACCAGCAAAGAATAGAATAAACATTAAGAGAGATCTCCAATAAGTTGAGGAACTTGACATATTCTTTAAAAACTAGTGGTATCTATTATAGGCAAAATACAGAAGGCAAAATATTTTTGAACAAGGAAAAATATTTTGATAAATAAAAAATGTATGAAATGTTTGAAGTAATAGCAAGCAACTTAGTTTGCATGGAGTACAAAGTTTAGGTCAGGGGATATGATGTGATAGTTAGAATGGATTCAGGTTGGGGAACATGTAATATCCATCATGAATTAATTTGAGTATTTCAACACTACATAATACAAAAACTTGAAAGCTTCTGTGCCATTGATTCAGAAATATAGAGTTAAAATATAGCCTTAGCAATTGTGGAAAGTCTTGATACAGTTAACATCAGTATCAGTGAAAGTAGATGCTACAAATGAAGGAAGACATAATTTGTATGTGAGTTCATATTTTTTCATATAATTGAGCAAATCACAGATTTAAGATATTAACAAAGACTTTTCATAAGTGGCAATATGCATGTGTGACTTAGATGTAAACCTCATTTATTTCTATATTTTAATGTTGATCTTTCATATTGTAATGGTTTTATAGTTATTTAGATAGAATTTCTAAATCCTTGTCATATGAACCATATAACAATTTAAACTAACTGCAGGTTGACAAATATGATTTAAATTTATTTTTATCACAAGGACTCTACTACTGTTACACATTTATTTGACTTAAGATATAGCCCCTTATTTCATACCCCATATATTAAGTCAGAATATCACCCTTCGTTCCTTCAAAATGAGCCACAAAGGAGAAGAGAAGAAAAGAAAAATAACTTTTTAAAACACTGCTAGTAAATGTAGTAGTACTTTTTTCATTTTTATTTTTATTTTTTTAATTTTTTTTAAAGATTTTATTTATTTATTTCACAGAGGGAGAAAGATCATAAGGAGGCAGAGAGGCAGGCAGAGAGAGAGGGGGAAGCAGGCTCCCTGCTGAGCAGGGAGCCCAATGCGGGCCTCGATCCCAGGACCCTGAGATCATGACCTGAACTGAAAGCAGAGGCTTTAACCCACTGAGCCACCCAGGCCCCCAACTTTTTTCATTTTTAACTTTTTTAAATTAATTGGAACAAGGATATGGAGCCAATTACAATTCTATCTGATAGTGGTAGCATTTCAACATATTTTCGTATGTCAGCTGTCATGGATTTTCTATTTACTTTTATAAACATCACCATCATTAGCATCACACTTGGGCTACATCAATCAGTCCAACACCCTTACATGTTTATATGTTAACATTTAAATAGAGAATGTTAACATTTTAAGATTTTCTTTAAATGATGAATTAAATCTATAAATTCTACAAAAATTTATAAGTATTGAATTCTATAACATTTTCTATGACAAATATTGCCAAGAATAGTTTAACATAATAAGAAAAAGACAGTGCATTGAAAATAACTGCCTTCTCAAAGATCAATTATGTAAGCATAGACTACAATTTTCACTTCAGTTTCTACTTTGTATTATTTTTGTAATATTAATATATAATTTATTTTTTAATAACAATATGTAATTTGGTTTTGGTCATTCCTTTAATCTTTTTTTTTAAGACTTTATTTATTTATGTGACAGAGAGGGACACAGCGAGAGAAGGAACACAAGCAGGGGGAATGAGAGCGGGAGAAGCAGGCTTCCCATTATCCGAAGGGAGACACTTAATAACTGAGCCACCCAGGCGCCCCTATTCCTTTAATCTTAAGTAGAGAACTGGGGTATCCAAAAAAATAAACTGTGTGTGGATTAATGATACAATACTATTTTTGCAAATATATTATATTATTGCCATATACTACTAAGGATATATGACCAATATATTAGTATCCACATACTATGAATAATACATTAAGATATTCTGCTTTCCCACTATAGCAAATTATAGTTGGAATAACTGAGAAAGATTAATCTAATGTTTTCTAGTTATATATTTACTGGACTATCATTAAATTTTTCTAAATGATGTATTGAAATAATTATTATCAAATTGGAAATCCATAAAAACAAATGAAATAGAATCTCACAAAATAATATAGAATCATGAGCTTATATGTATTTGGGGGATGAGATGGGTAATGCCATTGGGAAATTTATAGATGTCAAAATTTCAGGCCCTATTTACCTTAAGACACAATTTTTTATGATCTCGACAATTATTCAAAACTCTCTCTCCTACTGCTGTAAGCAATGTTCTATAATTTAGATTTATATTAACAATTGATCATAATCTATTAGCATGGTCTCATTTTCAGTGGATTTTTTTTTTACCATGAAAAATATCAGCTAGAGACCTTCTCCAATATGGGCACATTATAGATGCTTTAATTTTGGCAAACATAAGTTTGGTATAATAAGTATAATTTTGATTTAATAGCTTTAAATTTGTATTGTAATCAAACTTCACTTGTGGAGAAAATCTCATAAAACAGCATAAACACAAAAAAATGTCTAGAAAAAATAGAAATATTTTACACAGTTTTACTCCCACATGTTTCTGAATCTGTAAAATATGTTCAAATTTATTTTGTACACATCATTTTAAAGATATACAGCATTTCCTTAAGTTAGTAAAGTAGGATAACCTAAATTGCTATGGACTAGCATATTATCTAGTAATGTATGTATGTATTTTTTGTAATGTATGCATTAAAACTGCCTGTTCTATAATAAATTATTACTTTATTTGAATTGAGCCCAATTGCATTGTTGGTGTGATATCTCTCAAATATCTCAAAAGAAAATACTTCTCACTTTCCTAATAGTAATTTTGGCCACAATGTCTCCTCAGAACATGGCTAACAAATAGTCCATTAGCCCAGAACCTAGAATCCCTAAAAACTTTACCAAATGGATTTGCCTATTTTGACATGGGAGTTTAGCAAAAATTTTAACATTGGGATCATTCTGTTATTTGAGATGAAGAAAAAAAAGAAACACTCAAGATTTTTTATCTTTTCTCTTTTTTGAGAAGTGCACATTCTTTTCTCTCTTGAGGCAATGCATAATTCAATTAAACAAGATTACTTTGTTTCTAACTAAATATTTTTATATTACAGAAGTCAGTCCTTGATATGGATTTAATCATTTCTACAAGCTTCATGGAAAACATGCATATCTTGTTTTATATACTGCTTAATAAAATACAACTATAGGTTATTAGCCCTATTACATTACAGAGATAGAAAGGAAATTTCTTAAAATAAACATTTTATTTTGCATGTCAACCAGGAACAAGGACCTTGATATTAAATTTATTCTGTGTGACATTTATGAGATGTCTGAAGAAATTTAGTCATAAAAAGGTAAAATATGAATCAAAATTTACTTTGGTTAAAGAATACATTCAATACAATTATTTGTTTTCTTTTTTATTGATGCTTTGTGCATCATTTTTATACATTTAAAAACCTAACTCTTCTATTTTTATACCAAATCAAAATCTCAAGACATCTACTTTTGTGTTCATAAAGCCATATTGTAAAATTTTATAAATCTAAAGCATTGACTATCTTGTTTGCTTTTTTGTGTGTTATTTGAGGACATTTGCTATATCTTTTGAGTTAAAAAAGAAACTTTGAAATTTACACTTAGTGAAAATAATGGGTGCTTTGTCAGGATAAAACATAATTTTAACAATTCTAAATTTTTTTTTAGCTGAGGTGTTATAAAAATAGATTCTAAAGGAAACCCCAAGACAAAAATAATAAAAAGAGTGAAATTTATGTGGACTACATTAATATTAACCTTTTGCTCAAAACCTTCTTCTTATCATCCCAAGACTAATATTCAAATTCTTCACTATGTTCTGCTTCTCTAACTTTCTCTCCCTCCCATTGTCCTTGTTGTTTTGCTTCATCCATTCTTGTCCTTTGGCTCTTCCTTGAATAAATCAAACTTCTTCATGCCATCACCATTGCTTACTCTGTTACCTCTTTCTGGAATTCTTTTTTCCTCAGATTTTGATTGATTCATTTCCTAAATTGTACCCTTGGTCCCACCTCAGTATCTGCCTTCTTACCTATGTTTTAAATGTAATGATTAAAATTGACATAATCTTAGATTATGATAAAAAAAATGTATTGATTGTTTTCCTCACTAGATTGTAAACTCAATGAGTGCAGGGAAATTATTTGTCATCCTTACCTCTAGTCCTGGTGCTTGGAATAGAGCCCAATGCTTATTGAATAAATCAATAAAAGTTCAGGGTTTCACACTGAGTTAGGCCCCAAAATTGATTTACACCCTTTCAGAAAAGATCAAGAGAAATTAAAAATATTTACTGTAATGAACAAACCACAAACCCCCTTTTAACTATGTTGAGATGAATAGATAGATAATGCCCGCCCTTCCTACCTTTCCATGGCCCAGCCACAGGTGTCTGTGTTCTAATCTCTAGAACCTGACAATATGTTATATTACACCGCAAAAGGGACTCTCCAGATAGAGTCAAGGTTACACAAACCTTAACGCAGGGGAATTTTCCTGAATTATCTGTGTGGGCCCAGTATAATCACATCAGCCCTTAAAAGTGGAAGAAAGAGGCAGAAGTATCAGTCAGAGATGCAGAGGAAGAAATGTGGGAGATATTTTAAAAAGAGGAACTTACTTCACCCTTACTTATTCAGAAAATGAAGACAGCCATGAGTCAGGAAATGCATGCAGAACTCTAAGATAATAAATTCATCTTGTAATAAGCCCCTAAGTTTGTGGTGAATTATTATGGTAGCAATTAACAATTAATGATTATGTGAAAATCTTATCATTCCTTTGTCCTTGGCTATTGTTATTATTCCAAAATTGATATTGTTTATCTTATTCTATTTAATATTTTTAAGTACACTTTTAGGCAGAAAATTTCTTACATTTTTACAGTTCATTCATTAACTTTTCTAACTGAACTTTCACCACATATGTAACACCTTTCTTAACTGTTGTAAATTACTTCTACCTTTGGAAAATTCAGTATAAATAACCATTTGCTTTAGATTTTATAATCTTGATCTACCTTCCTAGGTAGTAAAAAACATATTTTGAAAGAAATAAGATGTAAAGATGAATATTAATTGAATGGAAGGGTGGAAGATTGGCAGTTGGTAAGTGGGAAGTTACAGAATATTAAATTTTAAATACAGATGGATAGGAAGAATACATAATAAGTGATAAAAACAAACAGTGTATGTTAAAAATTTGTACTGGCTTCAGTAATTGAAGCCATGAAAAAGAGAACATTTATTGAAAGGAATGTCTTTGGACTAGGAGTTAAAGAGGCTTCGATTGTAATATCACCTTATCCAGGTGGAAGCCCTTAAATAGGTCACTTTGTTCATAGGGAAAAGACATGTTAATCATCATCTACTGTAACAAAACTCCATTATTATTTTTTGTCTAAAGGTCTTCAGACTTTTAAGCAAGTTGTGCCAAATTAAAACTTACTTTGGCAATGAATTTTTTACATAGTAGCTGAAAATAAAAGAAGTGTTGTTCTATTCATACATATGTCTCATTAGGAAAACAATGTGTGAGCAAGGAAAGACATGTTTTTTTTCTTTTTCTGTTTTATTGTGTTTGTTTTTGCTTTTGTATGAAATAACCAGAATGTCTATTACTTATTCCAACCAGGATAACTCGCTCTTGTTTTATTATTTGATGATATATTGACACTACTTTTACAATGCAGGGTTCTGAATATGCTGAAGAATTATCATTCTGCTTCCAGAAGAATTTTCTGGCTTATTAAGTATGCTTTTCTTTCTTTCTTTTTTTTTTTTAAGATTTATTTATTTATTTATTTGACAGAGAGAGAGATCACAAGTAGGCAGAGAGGCAGGCTGAGAGAGAGGAGGAAGCAGGCTCCCTGCCAAGCAGAGAGCCCGATGCATGCGGGCCACCATCCCAGGACCCTGAGATAATGACCTGAGCCGAAAGCAGAGGCTTTAACCCACTGAGCCACCCAGGCGCCCTTAAGTATGCTTTTCAATGCCAACATTGACATGATACTAACTCTAATTATTAAAATAAATATATAAAAGTTAAAATGAACTATATATACCATGCATTATTCTAAATAAGCTGTACTGACCTGTTACTCCTCTCCCCAACTAATAGGGGAGATGATATCTATAGTAGATATCATTATAATTTTTTTATTTTATTGATAAAGACAATGTGACTAAATGAGGGTAAGTAGTTTATTTAAACTCATGGTTAGCATGGAGTGTAGTCTGTGTTGCAACCCAAGCACTCTGATTGTGGGTGAAGTTCGTCCAGGAGAAAAGTAGTCACAAGACCTACACATAAGACCTGCTTCTGACATTTTCCTTTCAGTGATCTGTCCATTTATTCACTCCAGTGGGTTAGAATAAAAGAGATTACCCAGGGGTAGAATCTGATATTCTGAAGCAAAACTAAGGAACTTCTTTTACTTTTCCAAACAGCGGTTCTGCACCTTAAGTGATCATCAGATTTAACAAGGATCAAGAAGTTTGCTAAAAATAAGAGGTTAAATAAAGTCATAATTGATAAAAGAAAAAATAAGACTTTCTCGCTCCACTCTGAAGTTCCATAATCAAATTTAAGCCCTGCAAAAAGAAGGTATCCATATTTTTAACAAATACTTTAGGAGTCAATAGCAGAGATAAAATTTGCTGGTAGCTCTCTTTATAATTTCCATTAAGACTATATCCTAAATGAACATCTGTTGGGCAATCTCATGAAATTAGCATAGAAATTAGAATTTTTCTCAATGAAATTATATTTAAATGTTGCACCACTGGAACTTTTATCAATATTTTTTTTGGAATTAACATGTTGGGGATTATCTTGTAAATCTAAAATATCATGTTTCACAATTCTAACAAAGAGAATTACAGTATTTGGCCTTGAAACTGAAGCCTACTAAATGCTGGTAGAAAATATATCATAACGTAAAAAAGAAAATAATATATATTTCTTTTCTTACAGCAACAAAAAAAGCAGATACAATTCTGCATTCTAGTAAATACTATTTTTTTAAAGAATTATTTATCTATTTTAGAGAGCAAGAGACAGAGAGAGAGCACATGTGCAGGAGCAGGGGGAGAGGCAAAGGGAGAGAAAGAATCCCAAGTAGACTCCCCACTGAGCATGGAGCCTGACCTGGGGCTCAGTCCCACAACCCTGAGATCATGACCAGAGCCAAAATCATGCATTGGATGCTTAACTGAATGAGCCATCCAGATGCCCCTTGTAAATGCTATTTCTAATAAAAGTTTTGTAGGATACCTGGATTTTAGATAACATAAAATAGTCTTTAATCTCTAAAATTCCTGTAATTTATTTCAATGGTTTGTTTAAATTATGTGTGACCTGTGATAATATATAAAATGACATCTCTGCTTTCTCTAGGATTTGCATATTTTCTTGCTTTCTAATTGAATCATAGAACCATTATTGTCATTTCCTCTTTAACAACATGCTTGAAGTCAATAAATCTAAGCTAGATTGCTTATTGAAACAAAGAACTTTGATAATGTCAAGCTTGGTGATGATCGTTAATGATACTGTGTTGCATACTTGCAAGTTACTAAGAGAGTGGATCTTGAAAGTTCTCATCATAAGAAAGAATTCTGTAACTCTCAATATTGATCAATGGTAAACAGACTTATCATGGTGATCACTTCACAATGTATACAGATATTGAATCACCATTATGCTGTGAATCTGAAACTAATATAATGCCATATGTCAATTATACTTCAATAAAAAAAGAAAAACAAAACAAAACAAAAATGTTGAGGGTGATAGCTCTTAAAAATAAACATTTCCAATAACTTTATGTTAGGGACTCTATTTATAAAATATCCTTTGATGTAGTAGAAGAATTTCATATTTTATAAATATATTTTTAATAAACCAATAAATTGTTCTGACTACGTCTTTTAAAACCTGGAGATTAAGTTGCAGGACCTACACTTGAATAAAACACAATGGAAGGAAAGAGAAAACAAAAAGGAGGGGGTGCTTACTTGCCTGTCCATAGCAGTTTTATTGAACATTTCATGTCTTCACAATTTTTGACATACAAAAGGCAAGAATAACTGGGGTTTGCACCTTTATAAATGTGAAACCATAAAATGATCAATTCTGACAGGATCTCTAGTAAGGGAAAGACAGCTTGACAGATACATAGAGATTTAACTATAGCACTGAGCAAGTTCCAATGTATAAGTGATACCATTTTTGGTTTTGTGTTAAAAGAGGAGTACTATGGAAACTGATTTACCTATAATGAGCTAATTCTATTAAGCAAAACATTAAATAAACCGTTAAAATTAGTATATGCTTGAAATATTTTTTTCTTTTTTTTAAGATTTTATTTATTTATTTGACAGAGAGAGAGATTACAAGTAGGCAGAGAGGCAGGCAGAGAGAGGAGGAAGCAGGCTCCCTGCCGAGAAGGGAACCCGATGCGGTCCTCGATCCCAGGACCGAGATCATGACCTGAGCCGAAGGCAGAGGCTTTAACCCACTGAGCCATCCAGGCGCCCCAATATTTTTCAATATAGATTTTTCAATGCTATGAAATTGCCCTATATTTTAATCATATCTTTTAAAATTAATAAAATATAAAAACTCTGCAGGGCCCAACCTTTATTAATTTTACATTAATAATCATAATGATAGATGAAATAGTCCAACTCACCCCAGGCTGAAGAAATTAGAAATTGACAATATAAGATAGATCAATATAAAACTATGAATATGTATTTTATTGCCATTTCTGTTAATGTCCTTTTTATTTTTTTTCTGAATTTGCTTAATAGTTTTGAAAATACAAGTGACCTAGAAAAAAAAATCTCTCATAATGAATATTTTTTGAAAAATATGTTTTAAAATATCATAAAATATCCTCTGTAATCACATTACTACCAGCAACTCACTGGCCAGAAACTTTAATATTACAGCTAGTTCCTTCTATATTCTCAATTCTGTCAATAAATCAATGTGTTTTATCAAGTCTACATGTTAAACCCCATGAAATCATTAGTATTCAACCTCCTTTACCTAACACAGACCAACTTCATTGGGTTCAAATCTCTCTAGTTCTCTTTTACCCATCACTGCTTTTCTGGTGACTGGTTAAAAAAATAATAATAATAAAAATAAAAAACATTTTTCCCCTTTATTATTGAAATGGCCTCCATTCTAATGACCTCAATACAACTGCTCTGGTATTACAATATAGATTGGTATAATACAATACAATGTCTCCAAATGCTCTGTATTGCCGTCGGGTTTTTCATGGTTGAAAATCAAGTTCATTATATCATGGCCATAAGATTATTAAGTAATCTAGCCCCAGATTGTTTCACTCTTTTCCCCTATGTTAACTTTAGCAGCAGAAAACTTTCTTTTAGCCAACTACTATTCATCTTTCAGGTCTTAGTTTAAAAGTGACTTCTTCCATGGAATCCTTGATCTTCAACTCCAGTGTAGGTAAACCATCTTCCTTGTGTTCTCTAGTTCTTATTGTAGCAAGTATCACACGTTTTTAATGATTATTAGATTCATCAGTATTCCCTCAATAATAATTTCATAAGGGCTATGTCTTTAAAAAATGTATTCATCATCATAACCTCTCACATGCTGTTGACACAAATAGGCAGCTAGGAAACATTAATCTATTGTAATTAATGCTTTCATTTTCAATACGACCTTTCAAGGGAAGTATAGGAATGTCCACACAAAACAAATCCAAATGTTTTGAAAAATCCTAAAGAATGTGAGTCCTTGTGTGTATTTTATATATACATATATATACATACATATATATAAAACACACGTATTGCTTTGTGTACTGTAATTCTGTAGTTAAACAAATATTGTTTATTGATCATTTACCATTGCCATGTGAAAGACTATTTTCTCTGCACTTGGGATACAGAATTGAATTCGTGTCCTTGTTTCATGGAATTTATATGTTAGTGAGGTTAATTGGGGAGGGAATTTGAAGTATGTTTTTGAAGTATGTTGGATCTGGGCTCTATAGAATTTTTGTTAGTGTACTTGTTTATATAATATTAAATTTTGCAATAGTGGTTATATATCACACTCCTACATAGTTATAGAAACTTTTTATTGAGAGATAGGATGGAAGGGTGCAGGAAAGGATTGGGAAGGTCTAAAATGAGAGAGGAGATGAAAAAAGCTAGTATGACTCCCTGATCTATGTTTCTGGTATGTACTTGTAGTGAACTTCTAGTACTTTCAATCTCTAATCTTAGTCATTCCTGATCTGATATTACAGATCTGATATTACTATTGACAGTGAGCTTGGTCCTTCAGCTAGAAAAATTGCATCCTAACAGTTTTGAACTCCTAGGTCAGACTTTTGCTCATCATACAATCACTGAGAGCTCAAAGCCTCTGTTTATTAGAACTTCAATTTTCTCCTCTAATCACAGAGTGCGGTTTTATAAATAATTTGGGGAATTATTTATGACACGTGTATTTATGTACACATTTATTAAAATGCTACTTCTTAAGGAAAAATAGAGAGAATTGGTGTATTCTTATTTTTCATCATACAAAGGATGAGAAATAAAAAATACATTTCATTATACAATTAGCATCTTACTCACCACATGGGAATGGCAAGATGTAAGCTGTTGTAAATTGTCAGCCTGCTAGATAGAGGCAGCTTACAAATTGGTATATTTAGTTTCCATGTTGATGCCCATCAGTGTGTAAAAAGAAGTGATTGCCTAGATTTAAGTCAAGAGGCTTCAAATTTAAAAATGTCTATTTTCATAATTCCTTGAAAAATCAGATCTGGCATCACTAAGATCAATTTCTTATATGGCTACCACCAGCTGGCAACACATTATTCTCTTTTGATGGGGCATTTTCTCTTCAGTTTGCCCCATCTCCACAAATTCGTAATTGTATTATACCCAATGTATTTACCTTACTTATACCATCACTCTGTGTTCAGTGAGTAATTTTAATTATGTCATGTTCTATACCCAAATGGCGTTTTATACAATTATTCTTTTTTGAGAATAAACAATGCAAAGTAATCATGCAAACAATAATTTCTTAAGGCAATTAATCTAAAATGTATGTATTCATCAAAATCCCTGGGGGTACATGCAGATTTTCTGGCATATTCTCTGAGAGAGAGATTAGTGAATATACTTAAATCACAGGAAACCTGTACTTTTTTACCCCCCCATGAACGTCCCCCTAAGAATATATTTAGTCAGATTTCTAGATTTTGTCAAATAATGACAATAGCAAGGAGTTTTTCAAAATCATTCAAAAATATTGAAATATAACAAATACTAAAAAAAGACTTGATTGCTTCTCTCTACTCATATCCCTATAATAAACTGAACTTATGCTAAATTAATGCTGAAGCATTCACTGTTTATTAACATTAGAGAAAATTTTGCAAGGAAATACCTTACTTATATAAAGTTTATTTATTCATGGACTGAGCTTGTTTTATAACTAAAGACAAGGGAAACTAACCAAGAAGACAATGCAACTGATTTTAAATCACTGGAGCAAGAGATCAATTTCATTAGTAGAATGTGATGCTTTAAATACTTCGGGGAGTTAGTTTTTATTGTAAAATATAATCTCTTTCCTTAGTAAATATGACTTTCCTTAAATCAGATTTAAATTAGTGAAAAATTAGAGTAGATATTTCAGAAAGGACAATTTTAATATACCTATTTCATAAGTTCTACTTTTTAAACTTTTTAATTGTTGTCCTGTATTGGTGTACACCTGGGATCTCATTTCGTTCTTATACTGGCGAGTTCTTCACAGCTTTGTTTTTGCCATTGGATCTTCTGTTTAAAGGATCTCATATTTTTTTTCTTGTTCCCAGCTTACTATCTTCTTTTGGTGACTAAATCCCTCATTAGTTTATTGAAAAAACATATATATATATAGTAATTTTTGTCATTGTTAACTACTTGTATAACTTATATATAAATTTTTCCATCACATTTGATTGACAGCTGTGTTAAGTATAGAATTCTAGGTTGCAAGCCATTTCTCTTCAGAACTGTAAAGGCATATTTTCAACTTCTAATGTTGTGAAGTTTAATGCTGATATTACTATTGGTCCTCTGTGTGCTACTTTTATTTTCTCTGAAACCTCTCAGTGATTTTGTTTCCATAGTTATAAAATTAAACAACACTCAAAAGGGGCATGTTTTTTTCATGGGTTGTATTGGGAATTAAGTGAAATCTTTCAGTTTGTAAAGTCAGTGTCTTAATTTTTCAAAGTTTTCTTGAAATTTTTCAATAGTGATAACTTTTTTTATCAATTTCCTCTTCTCTTTATCTAGAACTCCTCAAAACTCCATTATGAATCTTCTGGAAATATTTCCGATTTTATTTTTTTCCTCCTATTTTCCAAATCTTGTCTTTTAATTCAATTTTTGCTTAGACATTTATCTTAATATTCCACTTTTTTTCTTTTTATTTTTGGGTCATTTTTGTTACACATTTGTGTTATCTGAGAACACTCATTTGTTACTTTGGGTTTTTTCATGAAATTTCAGTTAACATACAGTGCAATCTTATTTTCAGGTATACAGTATAGTGATACAACACTTCCATACAACACCACTGCTCATCACAGCAAGTTCACTCCTTAATGTCCATCACCTATTTTACCCATCTCCTCTCCCAACTCCTCTCTGGTAATCATCAGTTTATTCTCTCCAGTTAAGAGTCTCTTTCTTGGTTTGTCTCTTCCTCTCTCTCTCTCTTTTTTTCCCTTTGTTCAATTTTTTAATTTCTTAAATTCCACATATGAGTGGGAGGTTCCTCAAAAAGTTAAAAATAGAAATATCCTATGATCCAGGAATTTCACTACTAGGTATTTACCCAATAAATTTTTAAAATGCTAATTCAAAGGGGTACATGTACTCCAATGTTTATAACAGCATTATCTATAATAGCCAAGATATGGAAGCAGCCCAAATGTCCATCAACTAATGAACGGATAAGAAGAGGCAGGGTGTTTGTGTGTGTGTGTGTGTGTGTGTGTGTGTGTGTGTGTATGTGATGGAATCTTACTTAACCACAAAAAAGAATGCAATCTTGCTATTTGCAATGTAGATGGAGCTAGAGAGTATTATGTTAAGTGAAATAAGTCAGTCAGAGAAAGACAAATACCATACCTTTTGTTACTTTGATATTCCTTTTAATGGTGTTGTATTATTTCTTCATGGCTACCCTGCCTTCTCTCAGAAAAAAAAATCATCATTTACTACCTGATTCCAATGAACCCTTTTAATGCTTTATATGTTTAAAAATAATTAAATGATTTTAATTTACAAATATAAGAATAAAGGTATGATAAACTTTAAATAAAAAGGGATAATTTATAAAGAAATACTAAATTTTTTAAAAAATTTTAAGAATAACTTAAACAAACAAAAAAAAAACAAACAGAAGAATAACTTAAACATTATAAATCTGTTTACATCAATAACTTCCATTATTATATAAAAAGTAAAAACCACTATCACACCTTCTTTCAGAAAACTGGTTAAACTAGGTTTTTACCAAAAATATTGTATCATTAAGTTCTTCCTATTGAGTCACTAACTACATGAGAATATATTCTTTTTTATCTTTAGAAATATGCGGTTCACTCACTAATTTATGAGATTGAGAAAAACCAAGTAGGATATCATCATCTAAAGATTACTATAATAATCTGAGACTTCACTTTTATGATCAATTTTAGCATCACAATCAAAATCTAGGATATAATCAGTCTAATTGAATTCATCATCTGATTCATCTAATATTTGTGAAATATAATCCTCTGTCAGTTTTCTCCTCTTTTCTATCATGCACCAAACATGAAAAATCTTATTTCTCAGTTGAAGAAATCTGAAATCACACCACAGAGAAGGATTTCCTACTTTTCTGTTAATACTTAGTGAGAGATAATGAATACCTTCTTTTTTTTTTTTTAAGATTTTATTTATTTGTTTGACACAGAGAGAGAGATTACAAGTAGGCAGAGAGGCAGGCAGAGAGACAGGGAGAGGAGGAAGCAGGCTCCCTGCTGAGCAGAGAGCCTGATGTGGGCCTCGATCCCAGGACGCTGAGATCAGACCTGAGCCGAAAGCAGAGGCTTTAACCCACCGAGCCACCCAGGCGCCCCCTTCTTTACACATATAAAAAATAAATGGCAATTATTTATTTCATTGTTTCATCATTATTTTATGTGCCTCCAGATTTCTTCCCTCTTATTATTTGATCCTTTATTTGGGAATAATTGATGGCTACAAAAATAATTCCTAGATTAGTGAAGTAACAAAATATTTTTTACGAAAAAGATTATTAAGATTTATAATGTATCTTAGATCTATGAAAATATCCAATGGGCCATATGGTGGTTAAAAGATAGAATGAGTATTATTTTATTTTTTAAAATAAGTATATTTGTTTCTTTTTCCTGGAAGACCTCTAAAAGAGAATAAAAGTCTGAATATATTATTTTTTCCATACAATTAGAAATACTCAAAATACCTTTTTTTAAATAAAATTAACTGTCCAATCAAAAAATTAGTTACAATTGATGCAAATGGTATGAAAGGGATAAGGATACATATTAACATTTCCCTTGTTGTGAATATTCACAGTAATCTCCAAGTTGAGTTTTCCTGTCTACTAGTTTTTGTCTCTATTTTTCAGGTTATAGGGTTGCCATAGGTATCTTTAGTTGCCTGATCATAATTAAGAGTTAGGGGACAAAAAGCTGCTTGGAAGATCTGTTAGGAGATAAGGCTTACCAAATGTATAATATATTCTAGCATATCCAGCATATCCACCATATCTCTGTTCTTTGAGAATATATGTTGATATTATCTCTTTTTCAATCTTATCAGGATGGTTGGATTTTTTACATTAAGAGTTCCTCCATCTCACTTGGATGTTGATGTCTTATAATTCCTAATACTGGCCGTCTGAATAACAGAAGAGCTCTGTATGCTTAGGATCTAGGCCATCTATCTAGGCCATTAAGTCTCTGTTTTAGGCTCAGAAGAAAAAAAAAACAGCAGTTTTGTGCTGCCATGGGATAAAGATTATTTTTTGCCTACATAATGTTAGAAAGAGCATCTACAGAATCCATTTGCTTTAGAAATTTTCTCTGCCTTATTTCAGTGACACTCCATTAAGTCCTTACTTCCAGGTGCAATTTGATTCAAAATTCTCAGTCCTCAAACAGTTGAGGGTTCTAAAGTGTGAATCCCAGGAGTTTTTAATTCTTTACTGTTTACTTAGAATTCATCATTCTCAGGTGTGCAACTCAGTTACCATTCACTAATTTACTCTATGCTTACCAAAATTTGGGTTTTTTTTTTCTTTTTTGTTTGCCTCATTTTCATGGGTTGTGATTTCNTCAGTCCTCAAACAGTTGAGGGTTCTAAAGTGTGAATCCCAGGAGTTTTTAATTCTTTACTGTTTACTTAGAATTCATCATTCTCAGGTGTGCAACTCAGTTACCATTCACTAATTTACTCTATTCTTACCAAAATTTGGTTTTTTTTTTCTTTTTTGTTTGCCTCATTTTCATGGGTTGTGATTTCAAAATCTTCTCAGTGTACAGATTTCAAAAGAAAGCAAAAATAGGTGTGTTTAGTGTGTCATTTATACTAAAAAATTTCTGTTTTTTTTTTCTTTTTTCGTAATGTTCTTTAAACCAAGTTAAAAAAAAATACTTTGGGTTGTATATATTACAGGGCTTGTGATTGCCTATAAACTGCCATTAATTTAAAAGTGAATATGGATCCCTCTAATATTTCTCTATTTTTTCTGAACTCATGATTATAGAAAGAATATAATACTACAAATGTTTTNATACTTTGGGTTGTATATATTACAGGGCTTGTGATTGCCTATAAACTGCCATTAATTTAAAAATGAATATGGATCCCTCTAATATTTCTCTAATTTTTCTGAACTCATGATTATAGAAAGAATATAATACTGCAAATGTTTTAAAGTTAATTACAGATATATTGAAGTAATACTATAAGGCAGAATAGGAATTCAGGTTCATTTTCACTACATTTATACTTCTCAAGGCCTAAAGAATATGTTTCATAATTAAAAATATATATTTTGAAAATTAACTTGGTTTTATACATGTTTATTTTAAATTTTCATTTCCATTTTATGTAAAGTCAATATACACATTTATGTTCCAAGTCAACATAAAATTGTATGATTAATGAGTTTATTTATAGCTTCATAAAGGAAAACTTCTCTGAACTTTGCACTAATTTGCTTTTGTTTAAATATAAAGTTATTTCACAGACTAATTCAAGATTTTCTAGAAAGGTACTAAAAAAGGAGAAGCCTCAACCCAATTAGCATACTTTTTTTTTTCTAGAAAGTAATATCTCCTCTGGTTTGCATTAAGTGTTCTACTTCAATTGCTATTCAAACACTAGAATGGTTGGATTTGAGTTTAAAGACAACGGGATTAATCTTCAAGTATTTAAAGTTTAAGGTTTTTTTTTTAATTTTTTACTTTTTTAATTTTTTTGTAAAGCTGAGTGGGTTTTAGTATCGTAAGGGAATTAAGTGGCTTTTGAAAGTGATTTTTATATCAACATGCTTCAAAGCTTCTGTAGGTTTCAGGCAACCATTTTAAAGATATTTTGTTCAAATAATGGATTTGTTTTATTCTCAGATAAATCACCCAGTAATCCCTTGCTTTGCAGCTTACAGTTGCTGTAGCCAAGGTTAATTAATTAGAAATATTAAAGCTTGGATTAACACTTGGACCTGATTCACAAATCATTTGGTTAAAAATATCGAAGTTNAAATATCTAAGTTGCCCAGTAAATTTATTTTTTAGAACTTAATGCCACACTAGAGAAAAGTAGGTTTTAAAAAATCCAAACTTGTGTCTTGAACTAGGTAAAGGATAAGAAATATAAAAGAGTTTTTATATAGTTTTCACCAGTGAAAGTATCTTAAGTTATACTTATTTGCAGCTATTTCTGGAAGTTGTTATCAAGGCATTTTTTCCATGGCTTATTGTCTTTTAAAAGTAAAAAAAAATCTATTTCTAAATAAATGAGAAGCAAGTATATATGTCCAAATAGGTGTGGCATTTTATATTGAAACGTAACACATATAATTCCTGATGTATTTTAAAAGATCTGTTATATATCCTTGCAAAATAAGATTAATATATTTTACAAACCCAAGAGAATCAATGAGTTAGAGTTGGCATGTCAACACAGTATTTGAAGATAATGCTTTCTACAGATTAGAAACTCTAGGTTTATTAAAGGTGAACCTTAAAGGATATTATTTACACAGTGGTAATATGTAAAGGCCCATTACCAAAATCTAACCAAAGAAGATGAAAATGAAGATATGCTTTCTGAGTTTTTCTTGGTAAGAGAAAATCAAAATATAGAATACTTTTTCATAAAGGTTTAAAAAATAAGTATTATGTTTTTGTATTTTAAACAGGAAAATCAAGTTCTAAAATATAATCCATGTTGTTTTGGGTCAAAAAACAAAATCAATAGCTCAATAAAGAGTTAGCAGGTATTTTCTGCAATGGGCGAGATGGTAAATATTTTAGGCTTTCAAGGTAAGATGATTTCTGTCACTCAAATCTGCCACTGTATTATAAAGGCCACCATAGCAAAATGTGGGAACAAATGAGTGTGGCTACATTCCAATAAAATTTTATTTATGGTCACTGAAATTTGAATTTAATGTAATTTTTCATTAGTCACAATTCATTTTTTATTATGTTTACAAATATTTAAAAAATGTTGAAACCATTTTTAGCTCATGACCAATACTAAAACAGGTGGTTGGCTAAATATGGCCTGAGGTGTGTGATCTGCCCACAGCTACGCTAGTACTGTGAATGGTGTGGTGCTTATTTNGTTATGATTAAT